>CM067374.1:108825556-108970297 GCA_034401795.1 Chaetoderma sp. LZ-2023a
ACGACACGACGATGTTTGAATTCGGATGCCTTGTGTCATAAAATGTACGCATGCTGTCCTTGGAGGTAGGTAGGTGCTAAGCAAAGCGACCTGCGGGAGGCGAGGCGTCTGCGCCCATTGGACAACTGTATCTAAAAGTTAGGTAGGAATCCCTGCCACTTGCGGCCACAGCTAGTTTCTGTTTCTAACAACCAAATGATAGGTTAGACTGTAGCTGAAGGCCTGCATAAATAAAGCGGCATCTACCAATACAGTATCTTTGGAACTACAGAAGACAGTGACTTGGGAATTCTTCAGAAATCGTCCGTCTCATCTTCACATAAAACAGTATGCATCACATTAATTATGGCTTCACTAGGATCTTCACTTCTGTTTCTGTTGAACAAAAGAGTGGCCCTTTTTGCCAGCTCTTCCTCCGCTTCGGCGTTGAAGGCATTTTCCTGTGACGAAGGCCCGCACGAGCCACTTTCCTCTCGCAACAACAATATTGTCTTTGTGTGTGTTAGGGGTATATTAGCTTATTTTAAGCTACTTAGTGACTTCGTTGCGGATGCTTCTCTTGCGGGGATACCTCTGCGGATTCAAGAACCTGTGTGGTACCGCTGGCGACACCACGTGGAAAGAACACCATCGTGCACGTGCGGTGCGATGGGCGGAAACGTCATGGCGGACCAGTACATACCCCCGTGAGCTACAAGTGGCACCCGATGTGGGGCTCGAACGAGAAGCGAACCCACGCCTACACTCAACACCTGCAAGTTTCCTTCATCCGACAGTCAGCTCTCCTTAGACACGGAAGTAGCATCATATGACCGAAGAACTATTCATGTGCTCACCGACAATGTTGCTAATTTCCCCGGTCCGGAATGACCAGCACTGCCTCAACACAAGTTCTCAGCGAGAGGACATTCCACGATGGCTCGCAGGCGCGAACTCAATACATCACTTTATCGGATCTCCATGATAGGCTACCACCATCTACGCCGGATCGCGGACAACCGTGTCAAAGACCCCCATGAATCGATAAGTCTATGAACTTCCGTAGCTGTGAGCACATATGGGAGTCGTAGATCCCAATTTCTACAATCAAGGCGTGTTTCTTTTGCCAACATTTCCGCAAGCGTACAGATGAATCTGTCCACCATACCGTCGCTGCAGTCAGCCAGCTCTCAAAATCACTTCCTTGATCGGAGTGCAGCTCATAGGGCACTCCGAACTGGCAGAACACATTGCTTGCCTGGACCACCATGACTGTGGATGTCGCTTAGTCCGGCAAAGCAAATGCTTCCACCCACTTCGTAAAATAATCTTGTAATACGAGGATGTACTTGTTTCCTTCATCCGTCGTAATCAAAGGGTTCGATCACATCAATAGCCACTCGCTCCCATGGTGCACCAACAATCTTAATTTGAAGTGGTGTGGAATGGTGCTGGCCAACAGTGCGTCTTTGACATGGAACACATTTGGCGACCCATGACTTTACACTATCATATTCCGATCCAGTGGAATCTCTCTTTTATCCGGGTTAATGTCTGCTCAACAGCTAGATGTCCTGCGTTATCGTGTAGTTGTTCTAGAATTGTATTCCGATAACGTTCCGGAATCACCAGGCAGTTGTTGATGTAGAGAACACCATCCTGAAAGTGGCATTCCTCAAACCGCTGATAGCAGTATTTTGCTGCTGCGGATAGTGGTGTAACAGATTCCCTGGGATGACATACCCCCTCCTGGATCCATGTATATACGTTTCGTATCTGCACGTATGTTGCTTGTTCGTGAGTGAGTTTCTCTGTGTTCCACTCTGTGCACCGCAAGTTGCAGAACACCTGAGATGGCTGTCTTGTATGTGTTATGGTGGTGGCTACTTCAGGTTCATCCTCAAGCCCGATTCTGCTGAAGGCGTTGGCATTTCCACGCAGTTTTCCGGGTCTATAAACCTCATTTAAGTTAAAAGCCTGCATGGACTCCTGCCACCTCACTACCTGGCCCTCCAGATTGTTGAGGTTTCTGAGCCAGCGTAGTGAGGCGTGATCCGTATGGAGAGTAAATGGGCGGCTGTGCAGAAAGTGTTTGTAATACTTGACAAAGTAGACTGCAGCTAATAGTTCTTGCCTAGTGGTTGCGTAACGTTTCTCTGTTTTATTCAGAGTACCCGAACCATAACCCAATACCCGCTCCTTTACATCCTCCGTGACCTGAGATAGAACTGCGCCAATAGAGTATGCGGACGCATCAGTATCCAGGATGAAATCGAGGTTAGGGTTATGATGAGCGAGAATTGGAGCGGTCATCAAGAGTTCCTTCAACGCCCAGAAGGAACCTTCACACTCACTCGTCAATGGTCTATCTTTTTCGGTGATATTGAAGAGCGTTGATGCAATCTCACTGAAATGATGGATGTATCCGTGATAGTACTGACAGAGACCAAGAAAGCTCCGAGTTTCCGTGACAGACTCAGGGGTCTGCCACTCTGCCACGGCTTTGGTTTTTGATGGTTGGGTGGCCACTCGATCACCGGATATGACGTGTCCCAGGAACTCGACGCTCTGCCTGAAGAGATTACATTTTTCGGTTTGAGCTTTAAGTTAGCCGTGCGGAATATTGAAAGCACGGTGTCTAAATTAGATAATGTTTGCTCAAATGAGGGACCAAAGCTGATTACGTCGTCAATGTAACACAGACAGATTTCCCATTACAGGGTAGTTAATAGCTGCTCAATGAGACGCCCAAAAGTTCCAGGAGCTTTGCACAAGCCGTATGGCATCTTGTGGAACTGGAAAAGACAGTCTCTACAAACGAATGCGGTCTTCTCCATGCCGGCCTCATCTATGGCTACCTGCCAGTACTCACTAGCTAAATCAAGGGTACAAAACCACTTGGCTCCAGACAAAGAATCTAAGGCCTGATCTATCCTTGTGAGCGGATAGGGGTCCTTGACGCTAAGATCATTAAGGCAGCGGTAGTCTATACAAAACTGCAAAGATCCATCTATTTTTCCTGCTAGTACTATGGGACTGGCTCAGGGGGATGTTGATGGCTCAATAATTCCGGTCCGCAATATGTCCTGAACCTGTTGGTGTGCCTCCGCTTCCTTATGAATAGGGAGATGTCGAACGGGCTGAAGGACAGGTAGGTTGTTTCCTGTGTCGATGGAGTGTCATACTAGATAAGTTTCTCCGAGGTCCATGTCTCCTGCCGAGAAACTATCACAATATTTATGTAGTAATTTCCGTACTTGTTTTTTTTGGGATTGCATCAATCCTATGGTGGCACGCAAATATAGTTCATGAAAGTATTCTGGCAATCATCAGAAGTTGTTTCTTGTGTGATTGCGGGTGGGGCTGTTTCCAGTGATATCACATCCACCAAATGGCCACAACGGACTCCTGATTCAAGGGTGATAGGGTCTGCAGTGCCGTTGAATACGCGGAACGGGATATGTTCCTTGTTGGTGGTGTCCATGATGATGCGGGGACTGGCGCATTGTGAGGCAATCATGTATTCAGGGTCGGGTTCCAGCATGGCGGTGTGAGTGTTATTTCCTAATTGTGGTGCGGTGGCCCACAAGATCCTTTCCTGTCCCGGCTTAACTGTGGCAGTGGTTGCTAATATCACCACACATGTATCATATAGTGATGATTCCAGTCCAAGGGGTATCCGTCGGCCATGTATATCTAGTTCCTGTTGTTTACAATGTATGATGGCTTCGCTGGCACTGAGGAAATCAGAGCCAAGCAGGGCATCGTTTTTAATAGAGGCGATAACAACTCGGTGAATGGATTGCATTTCCTCTATCTGTATTACGAGGTTTACTACGCCAGCCACGGGTACATCTGCTCCCGTAGCTGTGAAAGATGTGTGTAGGCCTAAGGGGTGGTTTCTTATGAGGTGGGATGCTCTCATATAAGCGCTTGTAAGACGGTGATGGAAGCTCCAGTGTCTACAGTGGCTCTGGTGGAAATTCCCCTAAACAGACAGGCACATTTATATATCACCTTACAGTGAGCCTGTGGAGGTCTCCAATGATACCATTTGTGTAAGTGATGGCGGTGTGGTATCATCTGTATATAGTTGGCTTGTTTCCAGATAGCTTCCATGAGTGCAGTTGGTGGTTGAGTGTGGAAGGGCCCGACTCGTCGTCACTGCTGCTGTGATTGCTTAGGCGATGACAGGTCGGAGGTAGCAGTGGTGGTGACGTTGTTGCTGATTCTGTGCAGACTGTGTTGGTGTATACTGCAGTGCGGATAGGATTTTTGCATATGTATGTGTGGCTGCCTGACGTAGTTGTTCAGAGGCCGCAGTTGAGCCGGATTGTAAGGATGGGCACTGAAGTGACTCTGTTATCGGTGTCCGTGCTAGTTGATGGATTCTCAGACTGTGAGGTTCGTTGGTCAGCGGTTGGAGTTGTAGATGGAGGGCGATTTGGGCATCATTCCCTCAAGTGGCCTGGCTGACCACATCCAAAGCATGTGTTTGGTGGTGGTGGTGGTGATGCTGTGGTGGATGCGGTCTAGTGGTGGATTGTGTTGCGACTGTGGTGCTGAGTGTTGTCACGAGATTGGTGAGTGTGGAGATCTGCTTAGTTATCTCTTTTAATCTTTCGTGCGTTGCCTACTCCTATTGTTGTGCTGGTTCCCGCATCCTTGGGCGTTGTTGTGGCCCCCACAATGGGATTGGCCATGCCCTCTCCCTCTAGATGCATGATTTTGACCAGGGTTTTCTGATTGCGCATGTTGTTCATTGGTGGTGGCGTTTGTAGATGTAGAATTTGATTCGTTTGTAGTTGTGACATTAACATCATTCATTTCATTTATTGGGTGCAGTTGGCGATGATTGTTCTTCTTCCGCTCCAAGAGGTTCTCAAACTGAACCGCTGTAGCTGTGAGTTGTTGTAGGCTGCCGTGCTCCATGAGAAACAGTTTTTCTTTTAGGGTAGGCTCTCCACTCAATGCGTCTATGAAAGTATCAAGATGTAGATGTGTTATGCCTTCGAGATTTGTGCTGGGATATGCACGGGTAACAAGACGATGGATGTGACTCACCAACTCTGGCAATGTTTCCTCCGAGCATCGACATAGATTTTTTCAGTTGAAGCCGACTTGTTTCTCCGAGAGATGTGTCGCCGAATCTTTCCGTCAACACATTCTCCAGTTCAGTGTAAGGCGGTGTGTAGTCTGTGCCTAAGTCTGCCAGAACTTGCAGAACTTTTCCGGACAACTTTGCGGTTAAATACTCTCCCAATTGACGATTATTCCACCTGTTTGTCCTACTTATTATTTCAAATTAAACTTTATAATTGGCCCAATTAGTCACCTCACTAAATTCCGGGGGGGGGGGGGGTGGGGGGGGGGGAGAACGATCTGGCCATGACCTCTTGGAGAAGTAATTGGAGCAAAACCTGGTGATTGTGGTAGTCAAACTGTTGAGAATGTGGATGCTGGTCGGCATGTAGGTGGTGGTTGTTGTGGTGGTGGTGTTGCTCTGAAGATACGAGGGGGGGGGGGGGGGGTTAACCGATCAGGACCAGAATAAAAGCTTTCTAGAACTGTTTACTAATCCCCTTAAATTATCTTCGAAATATTGCTCTTGACGTCGTAATCGCGTGTATGCATAAATATATCTAGAATGTTCTGTGCACGTGATAAATACGTCACTGATCTAGCTTCATTCTGATTGGCTACTGCTCGGCCACTGAAAGGCATGAAAAATCGAGAATCAGGAGCATCGCCGGTTTAATGGGCAACCTTCAACTTTATTATTTCCATCGCCGGACGGATAACTTTCTCACTACCGTATAAATTATATACCAGTTGCTGGGACTATCTAATAGACATCTTTCCACTGCTCTGTTTCACTGTCCTGAGTGTGTACCGTATCTACCCTGCCTTGAGGAGTCAGCTTGCTGAGCCAACCTGCGGAAACCAGTTACGGGAATCCCCTGCGGAAATTTCTGCAGCTCCAGAGAATGTATCGACTCGCGCTGTGAATATGGTAGCGCCTCAATTTCAGTAACATAGTAGCCTGTTCCGTACCAATACCTTTATTACTGTGAATATTAATCTTGTTTACTCCAGCTCTCAACTAGCCTCACTGTCTAAGTTTATCAGTCTATGATACTTAGTTACTTAATTTAATTACAATCTACTTATTGCATTGGTTAGTTGTATATGGCAGTTAGCCATTCAGTTAATATGTTTTGTTTAATGGTAGAAAACTTTGGACCGCAATACTATACAGCAACAGATATATCCGCATCACTTTATTCCCGCCAACATCAATTTACACTGAGGTCACTGACCATGCTCTAATTGTTTGAGCTGGGCATGTTACCGACTAAACCTTACTATTCAGCTCGATAGGATAGGTTAAAGTGGTTAGGGACAATTTCTTCATTTAGAGACATGTAGTGTATTGCCTCTTTACCGGCTGCTGTGGTAATGTAGCCCCGCACTCCGGCAAGGTTGTGTCAAATTGGCTAATTACCTATATATTAGGTTATTGTCTCTGTCCACGATCCACCAGCCGTATGGCTTTATGATTGTTTGGATTCCCTATCAGCGCGTTGATCTGATCCAACCCTGGGAAACTATTGGAGGTTTCTGAGCAGTGATGGTTAAAGTGTTGATTTACACACACTCCCCCCCCCCCCCCCCGACCCCCACACTCCCCCCCCCCCACCCCGTATCTTCGGATACTTGTTAGCTAGATACCCTGCCAATGAAGGAAGCACTGCGAAAACATATAGTTATAATTATGGTTTGACTAGGATCTTCACTTAGCATTTTTCTGTTGAACGAAAGAGTGGCCCCTTTTGCCAGCTCTTTTCCTCCGCTTCAGCGTTGAAGTAATTTTCCTGTGATGGAGGCCTGCGCGAGGTACTTTTCCTCTCACTACAACAATATTGTCTTTGTGTGTGTTAGGGGTATATCTTAGATTATATCATCTAAGATTTAGATTATATTAAGCTACTTAGTGACTTCGTTGGGGATGCTTCTCTTGTGGGGATATCTCTGCGGATTCAAGAACCTGTGTGGTACCGCTGGCGACACCACATGGAAAAAACACCAGATAGCTCTATGTTGTGTATTATTGTGTACTCATTTACTGTCAAACCATTCATCTTGTTTGTATAGTACATTAATATTTCTACTGTTTAATTATAAATTGTTCCATATCTCTAAATTAGTAATTAGTATTACTAGACAGAGGCCCGATATACACCATTAAAATTCATACCCACCCACCCACCCCACCCACCCCCCCAATCGACAGTTTATCATAGTCCCCAGTGCAGTGCCTCTTTGAACTATACACATTTACAAGGTTGAAGTGGCCAGAGTTTGCCATGACTTTTAGTGTCAGATTCTCCACATTGACTTCGCAGTGTGGTAATCTGACATAGTCTAGGGCTTCCCTGATGAGGACAGCTACCCCTCCCCAGTTCCTCTCCACCTTATCAGCATTAGCATTGTCTTCTTTGTCTTCATTTGTTTTACAGTTGTTTTTCGGAGAGTTTCTGTGCCTCGTCTTATGAGGCATGCTGGTTGGGGTGTCGAAGCAGGGCAGCTCCGACATTTGGGAGTACAGGTATGGCTCCTAGGCCACCTGTTCTCCCATGGCAGGGATTTCCATATCCTCGCAAACCCCGCCCCCACCCCCACCCCCCAACCCCCTCGCCTACTTCTGCCAGCACCTGATACTGGTTGTAGTCCATTGCCACAGGTTGTGCTCAGTATTTAGTACGTTTTATCTAGTTATTACTGTAACGCTTGTTAACATTGAAATTACCTCTTAGATATACAAATACGCACTGTAGTGAGTGGGACCTGGTAGACAGGGACCCGATAAATGCCATTAAAATTCATAACAGACAGCTGATAATCGACAGACAGTTGGTAGTGTGTCTGCCAGAGATAAAGACGTGTTTTGAGCTCATGTCTCTGCAGCACATGCATCGCACCACAAGTTCAGTTTTTGGAATCTCCCAGAAGATATCACCGGGGGGGGGGGGGGGGGGGGTGTGGGGGGGGGGGGGGGGGGGGTGCACAAAAATCTAAATTAAAAGAAGGTTCCCCATCTCCAACAAACTTCAGAGGGACCTTCTCTGCGGTGCGGCCTGGCCGTGATGCAACATCCCAACCAGTATGTAGAACGTGTGGTATTTGATGATATCTTGCCAGATCTGCTGTACCATGCTGAAAATATGGTAGATTAAAACACATGTCTAGTGCTTTCAATTAACGTTTTAGACTGCAGTCCGGATAAGGACATTGCTTTATGCACCGCACGAGCTATGCGGTGTGTATCGTCTTGTGCCTCAAGAGATGTATCATGTATCAACATAACTTACACTGTAGCCTTTAAGTAGTTCTTCTTTGCAAAGCTTACAGGTAAGGGTCTGGTTGTGTCTTGTTAAATGCAGCACGACAAGATTAGCTTAAAGGTCATATATGGAGAGTGTATTTTAAGACATTATAATATATCCAGTCCTTCCAAATCATATAGCTGTTATCAATTTGCTAATACATGGCATATTTTAATATTTATTGCCGATAAAGTACATAGCTTTAGAATATCCCGTCATTAATTACCTCCTTTGAATTCCAAGCAATTGTGACGTCATAGTGGAACAATCGCTAAGCAAAGCTAATAGAGGCACCACTGTTTAACCAGGGTAACTTCTTCATTCTATTGTATAGGCAATGATCTCAATGATATTCCCGGTAGACATTAGTCAGAAGTTTATAATAGCGCCGATGCCATATTTAAATATGAATATCTAGGGCACGAAACCCCCATTTTTAAATGAGATCTGCTTCGATAAAATATCTCAGTGTGATTCTGTAGATACTGTATTTTTAAGAAACTATATCTTGCTACATCCAGTATTGGTGGGATGGCCGTCGAGCGCAGATCTAGGATTTTATTATTGAGTTAGGCCAATATTGAAGAGGGTCTGTGAGTGAGGGCGTGTCTCCTCCAAATGGCCGTTTGGGCTGGTTCTTCAACCTGAAAATTCTGATGCTATGCGAAGTAATTTCCTGCATTCCATTTGATAAACAACATATCTACTTTCAACTTTGTATCCAAACTGCGCCTATAATTCAGCAGAATCTGTTATGATTTTCCAGATATATCTTTATTCCACCTTATGCCAGCAATGAGTTACCGGGGGGGGGGGGGGGGGGGGGGGGGGGGGGTGACTTCTCATAGGCTATGATTAACCTACTTGAACAAGCAAATAACACTGCATTCGGTGTTGCAAAAATTATGCCAAAAATAGCTGTGGTCGGGCCTACACATTGCTGCTTATGTTTCCTGTCATTCTAAACAATCATCCTACACATGCGTGCGTATCCTATATGTATGTGGGCGAGGAGGTAAATTCTGGGTATATATCTACCACTTCCTTGAATGTAATGTAGCTAACGTATAAATTTACACATAGCGACGCTCACTCTCCCACGCTTTTACTGGAGTAATTTGTAGGTTTACGTACTAGAGACAAATGCTGGCCCTGAGTGTGTACAGTTGTCGTGTATACTGAAAAAGGACATATAAGTGAAGATGCGCAAAAAAACATGACAATAATAATTTATACCAGGTGGGTAAGATGAAACTAAATTAGCATGCATATTTAGATAGGCCTACGTTTATTAACAGTGCTTACGCGTCGAAGACTGTCAAAATTGTTTGTTTACTATAAGCTTTCATTGACGTCCGCATGAACTGGAAGCGAGGCGCTCGATAACCGACATGTCAGTCTTCCTATGAATTCATTTATCTGCTACTATTTATGTGCTTCCATCACACGGAATGCTTGTTTTATCACCCGGTGGTAATTTTCAATAAGCCCGGTGGTAATTTCTCAAAATAATATGCTTTGCATCAACCTCTAAATATGCAGGATTGTCGATTCCTCAACTGGCAGCAACCCCACCACCCCGCCCCCACCCCTACACCTCCCACCCCACCCTCCAACCATTGCTACGGTCATGTAATATCGATTATTTTTCTTCGCATATTCAACTGTAATCTTACTAGTGACACAGGCATATGCATGTTAGGTAAAACCAGAAGGGTTTCTGATAAAACCTACAAACAGTTGGTCTCGAAAATGATGAGTATATGCTAAGCTTTAAAACTCACACACGTACGTGTACATTAAATTATCTTGTCATTTACAGGCTACTTAAATTATCTTGTCATTTACAGGCTAATTTTGTTCACGCACATTTCTATCGAGCCAAAATCGCAATCGTGTTCTCAAACATGTCTGTAAACATAAAACCGAGAAAAATCTGCCGCATTGGTTTTTCGTAGCTGTTGCCGGGTTTTCTTCTTTTTTTGCGTGATTCTAACTACACCCACCCTCTGGGCCTAAACGATGTAGCCTATATAGTCGCAGCAAACATGTCAGAATGAAAGAAATGAATTGAGATCTCATACAATTTTTGTTCTAGACAGATAAGAAAGATTTAGCTGACTTATGCCATTCCGCTATGTAGGCTATATTATGTATGTTAAGTAAGAGCGCACATTAGACTCATATATATGGCCATTTGTTTATTTAAAATCAATCAACATATAACGTTCTATTATTTTTATTGGCATAAGACCTGCAAAAGCTATTTTTATCTTTGCCTGATCGGGAAAATGCAACCAAACTGTACTTATTTCCTGCTGAAGTTGAACGAAGCTGCATGTATTCAACCACAGGCCTTTGAATTTTCGTCCATCCATATCACTACCGAATATCCCCCTACTACATGTATATATATAATACACACTATATTATAGTGTATATTATATATAGTAGATATATATACATGTAGTAGGGGGATATGCGGTAGTGATATGGATGGACGAAAATTCAAAGGCCTGTGATTAAACGTTACTGTATAATAGCGTGTTCCACTATTACGTCATTATTGACGCTGAAGAGCTCAAAATCAAGGGAGGTAAGTCATCACATAATTTCGGCAACGTGCTTCAAACAACAGCATATCCATTGCAGAGGCAAACATAGAACAAGCCACTAGTGTACATAATACTACTGACTCCCCAGCTAGCATCAGTGCGAAAGAGCTTCGAGTCAGGGAATCTAAGCTAAGGAAAGCTGAATCAGAGCTAAAGATTAAGCTTGCAGCGGTTGATGACATCCAGCGAGATCTTACTACTGCCAGGTCACTTGTAATACATTTGGAAACTCGTGTGGCAGAGTTGCAAAGGACAAATAAACTTTTGCGTATGCGGGTCACGACTTTTGAAGCAGACAGACCTGATGCTGTGGGGCCCAATGCCCTCAACAGAGGTACCATGCAGTAGCCACTCACCTACTCAAACTCCAGTTGCTAAACTTGAACAAAGCATCCTTGAACAAAGAATACATGCACTAGAAATGAATATGCTGCATATGCGTATCAATGCAGTGGAGGTTGGTACGAACCAGTGTGCACCTCCCTATCGCCATCCGCCTATGTCAGTGCCGCCACCACCACCATTTGGACTTTTGCCATACATGCCGATGCCTCTGGGCTTATATCCTCCACTTCAGGGAGTCACTACACCAGGTAATAGTATATCACCTCCAAGACAATCTCCTATCATTCAACAAGCACAGCGTCCAGGATTGCCCTCTGAACAGTCAGGCGCCATTTCATCGCAATCGTTACTTGCATCAAGGGCCCTAGTTGGTACACAAGAAAATGGTAATCAATACAGATCTAAAATTGAGATACCAAGCAATACACAGCATGGTGCGTTCATCAAAAACAAAAATTACTCAGTTGCCATAATCAACAAAAATAAGGAATCTGAGATTATTATCCCGCATGGAAATCCTGCCCAGATTAAGCCATTGTACACAAGATTTACTCGTTCTAACAGCACTAATCATGTCCTGGCTACTAAATCTAAACTATCTGTAATACCTACAAAAGAAAGAATAATTGATATCACTATTGCTACGGAAAGTGAGACCAGTATTACTAACAATATAACATTAGCAACTAACAACACCGATATTGTCACGGAAAATCCTTTTTTAGACAAAGGCCCGGACAAACATCTCTACTTCTAACATCAGCTACATCTGATAATGAGTCAGTAAATTATATGACAACGCCAATCCCTAAATCTCTATCACTGCGCATCTCTACTTACAACTGTAAGAATATACTTACGAACTCAGTGTGTGTGCAGAGCCTTCTTGAAATGTGTGATATCCTATGTGTCCAGGAACACTGGCTCTACAATTACCAGTTGAAGCATCTTAGTAATGTTAGTGATAGTTTTGAGCCCGCAGCCAAAGCAGTTGATGATGTTAATCCTATATCTCCTATGCAGAAGCCAAGAGGGTATGGTGGAGTGGCGGTCTTCTGGCGTGATAATATCGACCATGCAGTTACCCCCATACCCGATGGAAGTAGCAGAATACAATGTATTGAAATACATACTGATGAGTTCCCATTACTGATAGCATCTATATATATGACTTGCAGAAGAGATACTGATGCCGATCAAGAGTTTAGTGAAATACTCGACCAACTACATGAGATTTGTCAGAAGTACAAAATGTCACATCGTATTCTCCTAGCTGGCGATTTCAATTGTGACCTCACCACTGAAGAGGCAGAGATTGTTGCGAGATTTTGTATGTCAACAAGGATTGGTGTATAAAACAGATGGACCAACATTCCAACATGTTAACGGTATGAGCAGCTCAACGATAGATTATTTTCTCATGTCTCGTTCCATGGAGCACTTGTGTCAGAATGCTCACCGCCATGATTTGAGTAATAGCTGTTCCGATCACTATCCTTTATGGGCTGAGCTAACCACGATGGTCCAATCCAGGGATTCATTTATCAGACATGCAAATACAGATGTAATTCCACGATTGAACTGGGACAAAATCAATAAGCCTACTTACCGAGATTATGTGCAAACGTCTCTTCAGGAGTACAAGCCAGAGATGAATAGCATGTATGATCTATGCTTGACATATGCAAAGCTTCGCGATACCTTGATTAAGGCGACACAGGCCGCTGCACCAATTTCAACTAAGAAACAAAGAAAATCTCATCGGCTATAGAATGACGAAATTGCAAGAGCTGTGATAGAAAGTAAAAATGCATTCCACCAATGGAGGATCTGTGACAGACCAAGTGATCAAAATCACCCAGCTTCCATTCGTAGGCGGAGGTCAAAAGCACTGCTACGGCAAGCTTCAGGCTGCTAGGCGTGATGCAGACATGCATAAACTTATCGAAGCTAAGAACAGCGATAAGAAACTATTTTACAAACTAATCCGTAAGCAACGTAGTAGTGCAGCACCCAAACTAGCAGAACTCAAAGTGCAGGACACTACATTCTCGGCAGAACAAATTTTAGAAGGGTGGCACTCACACTTTATGCAAGTTGGTACTCCAACGAGTACCTCGGGCAACCACTCAAGAAGAGCAGAATTGGAATTTAATGAGATTGTACTCAGTGATCTCTCTTCTGAAATTGATGATTTTATTCCATTCACTTATTCAGAGGTGATGAAAGCAGTCAAGCGGTTGAACAGTGGCAAGTCCGCTGATGCAGACAGTATCTCGGCTGAGCACCTGAAAGAGGGCGGAGCTGCAGCAATTTATATAGTGACTCTGATTCTCAATGCAATTGGTCACCTAAGAACCATTCCTGCTGTCCTTAAAGTCGGTCTGCTAACGCCAGTCAACAAGAAGAAGGGAAGTCCAAACCAAGCCTCCTCATATCGCGGGATAACGGTGACGTCAATGATATGCAAAACCCTAGAGATGGTGCTAAAGCTTCGCATACAGCAGAAAATACTCAAGTGTCAAAATCATTTACAGTTTGGTTTCACCTCGGGGATATCCCCTATGTATAGTGCCCTGCTGCTACAAGAGTGTAGTGCTGAGTCGCGAAGCAAAAAGTTCAGTAACTACATTGCCCTTCTCGATGCCAAATCAGCATTTGACGTGGTGAACCATGCGAGTCTAGTAAATAAACTCTATTTTGCGGGCATAAAAGGTGCTACATGGATTCTCATCAGAGACCTCCACATGAATGCTACTACCAGAGTAAAATGGAATGGCCAGCTTTCAGATTCTATTCCCTTTATGCAAGGCGTAAGGCAAGGAGGAATACTGTCAACAGACTTGTACAAGCTGTACATCAATGACCTGCTTGACACCTTAGATGCCTCAGGACATGGAGCCAGCATTGGAACTGTGCATTGTGCAGCACCGACATGTGCAGACGATGTCAGCTTAATAGCAAATAGTGAAAACAACCTGCAGATTCTGTTGAATATTTCTAGTCATTACAGTGTTAACCAATTTTATGAGCTCCAGCCAAAGAAATGTGTCATTCTCTCCGACTGTAAGAAGGAAAAGACTCCATTCTTCTTAGGCTATGTGGAGGTATCTTCACCAGGCTGTGCATCTCACTTAGGGATACAAAGAAGTGATCAATTTATAAATGCTCGCCCAACAGTAGATGAAAACATCAGGAAAGCCAGGCGTGCTATCTACTCGCTTATGGGAGCAGGGCTTCATGGGATAAATGGCATAACACCCATTGCATGCATGCATCTGATAGAAGTCTATATCCTTCCAGTTCTGCTACATGGGATTGATGTACTTATTCTTAACAAAACCGAAATGAGACTCATTGACAAGTTCTATCATAAGCTGCTGTTACAAATCCTGGGCCTTCCAGATCATGTAGCACATCCATCTCTGTATCTTCTGCTTGGCACTCTTCCGATTGAAGCGTGTATACACATACAGAAGCTAACGCTAGTGAGGAACATTTGTGCAGACCAAGAATCCATACTCTTCTTGGTGGCGCTGAGGCAGACTGCTATGAAAGGATACGATCAGAATAGCTGGTTTGCTGGCATTCGTAATATACTCGCGAAATACGATCTCCCTTCTATCCACGTTCTTCTAGATCATCCACCGGCAAAGGGAGCATGGAAGACTCTTACTAGGAAGCTGGTCAACAGGTTATGGTCAGATGAGCTCAATAGTCAGATACCTCTATACTCATCCTTACAGTATCTGAGTAACTGTTCTATAAACCTTTCATCTGCCCACATAGCAATTGAGTCGGTCACTACTGCTCCACGCGATATACGCACATTACCGGTACGGCTGCGCTTGCTGACCAACTGCTATACCCTGCAGTGCAACAGGACTAAATATAGTCACGGTATGATAAAACCTGATTGCCCACTATGTAACAATGGATCAGAAGACCATCACCATTTCCTGACAGTTTGTCAACCTTTAGCAGTGATTCGGAACAAGTACCGGGACCTACTACAGCGTAGCCTATGCCTGATGTGTGTTGCACATACTAAGCATGTCTGGAACGATAACAGAATTCTAACTTCATTCCTTATGAATCCATCGTCACATCTATACATGTCAAATCGCACGTGTCAGTGTGTCTACTCAGTAGAGAAGATAATTCGTCAGTACTGCTTCACGTTGAACAATTTTCGAACACTCCTGACTGCAGAAAGGAACAATTTCAATACTGATAGTGACAGTGGTATATCTGGTATATGTCACACACAACAACAACAACAACAACAACAACAACAACAATAAATAAACTGTTGCATGCACGAGCTGGCATATTAATATACTTAATACTCATTTGCGAGGTGCTCCTACTTACAGGAGGGATTTACGTAATGAACTGAACTGAACTGTATTCGATCATACGCCGACTTCGCGGCTTAATATTAGCTATTTGGTGAATGTTAGACCCATACAGCTGGTTTGTTATTAATTAATATACAATAATGCCTTAAATACTTGCAAAATTGTACATAAAGGGATTTCTCCAAATATGACCTAATTGTTTATAAACTGATTACGAACCAAAGTAATTATCCAGATACTCGAGTGTTTTAGGGGCTTGGGTGTAGCATATTCGTAACGCATCTCTGATTGATTAGGATCAACCAAGCCTAAGCACAGCGAATTCTCTCTACAATACTGTGCCAACATACATAATGCTGTGTCTCTAACTTTTTCAGTAATCAGAAAAGGCGCCGGACAAAAATGTTTCTAACATTGTGCTCTCTACAGTAGAATAATGGATATTAATTGGCAAGAACAAGCAGAAGGCCTGAATTTATATAATTTTATCATAAATAAAATTAGGTTGGATGTATTGATGTGACATTTTATTCGACTAGGTAATGGAGTTTGTAACAAAAGTAAGATTTTGTTGGTAATATGATATTCTCATATAAACGAGATCGGTGAGAAAATACTGCACTGAAATGCTGCCTTTGAGGGGTCATAAGAGATCTTACGGCTCTTCAGATCTATTGGCATAAGCGGTCTATGGCTTTTCAGATCTATGCTGTCACCAGACTGGTCTCCGATATGGAGTCTGTGTAACAGTTTACAACCTGTTTTCATGGGACATGTTCAGGTTAGTATTCGTTCTCTCTTCACAAGAGGTAGAAATCTTTCATTGGTCCAATTCTGTGGCCAAATCGAGTTGACCAATGAATTTGCTCAACTCTCTTCTCTGAGAAGAAACGAATGAATGCTAAAACGAATGTCGGTGTTAGCCGGCGAGTCAAAAGGGAAGATCCCATTTTCTCAGGTAAACTGCTACGAATATTTATCAGTGTCAAAGAAAATTAACGTACGTGAACGGCATTTCTTCGTGTGATAAGCGGTACTAGTATAAAACGTAAGTTATCTTTCAAAGTTCAAAGTTGCTTTATTTCATGGTTTTTCTATACATGTAAATATAATCTAAACAGGCAGTCCATCAATTTGATCAAAGGCATGGCTTTTTAGTTTAATATGATTTACTGAGTCGTAATAACTGCGACATTTAATTTTTGCACCAGCAATGGGCGATTGGCTGAATAGGAGCTACATAACTTACAATTATTAATCAATTCATTTGATTACCGACTGGACACCCGTCACTGTCAGTGTCGCATTTCATGGATGTCCCGACCATGAGTTGACCACTAACAAATTGACCAGTCGACCGTCGACGCTATTCAAATTAATTTTGTGGACATTGATAACCTATTAAAATTGATCAAACAGTTCTCTGATTTCAATAATGACACCTGTGATATTAATAACGGAGTTCCTCTCTGACAGGATGTAAAGTTAAAGCTAAAGGGTCATCTTAAATACTTTACATTATTAGCTCACCTGGCTTGAAAGGTCAGTCGTCTGTCAACGTTTCCTTTAAGCGACTTCTCAAGAATCGCTGGGCTAATTTCAATTGTATTTGGCAGGAGGCATCCTTAGGGCATAGAGATACAAGTTTGTTCAAATGAATCAGATTAGCCAATTTTCCCAGTCTTGGATTTTGTCCAATTTTTAAAAAGTCTTAAAATCTCCGAAAGTGCCACTACCATTTTACTACTGAATGGTAAGATTCCATTTATCATTTTACTGCTGAAATACATATCACAATTAGCCACTTTACTGCAGAATTGCAAATTACAATTAACAATTTTACTGATTAATTGCAAGGCTCAATTAACCCTTTTACCTCTGAATTGCTTTGCCATTAACCCTTTTATTGCTGAATTGCAAATTCTCATTAACTATTTTACTGGAGAATAACAAGTTTCCATTAACCCTTTTATTGTTGAATTCCGAGTCTTAATTAACCCTATAATTCCTGAGTTATGCGTCCATTAACCCTTTTACTGCTGAATTACAATTAATAATTTTACTGCTGAATTACAAGTCTCACTTAAACCCTTTACTGCCGGATTGCAGAGTGCAGTCCCATTCGAAGGCCATCTTGAATCTTTGAAATTGAAAATGTCTTCTCGAAAATCACTGAACCAGTTTTATCTCACTTTAGTAGGACGCATACATGGCCTTGTTGCAATTCTGGCCAAAACTTTAGGTTTCTACTTATAATCGATGGCCTTTCTAGCTGAAATGTCTTTGATCCAGGTGAGCAATACAGTTGGGCCTCTTGTTGTTGGATTAACACCAACTTTAGCAGATATGTTCCTTCAGGCAATATATATATAAACACCTAAAAAAAAGTAAGTTCCCCCCCTAAATATGAGCTAATATTTTCTAAGGTATATAACTGACTGCAATGCAATTTCTCACAGATCACCGGTCCCACTATAGCACCAATATGAGAAATTGATTACCTCATAGACTTAGCCGTGGCTGACTGAGCGAGCACAAAAGGCAAAATTGACCCATTTCAAAAGTTGCGAAATCCAATTTTATTAATTAACAATTCATTTCATTAAATGAGATTTCATTGAGCGTTAAGTCAAATCATAACAAAGATACAGTGAATCACTTGATCACAGATGTAACAAAGTCAATAACGAGTGTATCCTCCATGGCGCTGTATCACGTTACGACACCGATCCCTCATAGTGTTAATGAGCCTGGTGATACGACGTTGTGGGATAGCCATCCACTCCTGCTGTAGCAAGCGATGCATGTCACCAAGAATAGTGTCATCTGTAACTCTGGTGTAAACAGCCCGCTTCAACTGATTCCAAATGTGCTCTATGGGGTTGAGATCTGGAGAGTTAGACGGCCACTGAATTATCTGAATACCGTTGTTTGTGAGAAACTCATTAACGATTCTTCCCCGGTGAGGACGCGCATTGTCATCCATGAGAAGAAATCCATTCCCCATGGCAGCAGCATATGGTAACAGATGTGGCTCGATTATTTGAGTAACATAGCGATTTGCAGTCAGGTTACCATTGATAGGAATGAGGGCAGTCTTTATTCTTGCACTGATGCCTGGTGTGCACTGATGCTTGCCCACACCATGACACTGCCTCCTCCAAATGCTGTCACAGGTTGCACACAGCATTCTGAATGCTGCTCGCCCCGATGACGCCATACACGTTTCCGTCCATCAATGTGTCTGAGACAGGCCCGCATCTCATCAGTGAACATCACATTTGCCCATTGCTGCCTTATCCAGCATTCATGGTTTCTTGCCCATTCCAGACGTGTTTGCTTATGGCGCAGTAACAGAACAGCCTTTTTTACCAATCGGCGAGCATACAGTCCAGCACCATGAAGCCGATTTCTCACAGTTTGTTCACTGATGCGTCTGGCTCCAGCTCCAGCAGCTGCATGGAGCTGATCCCGGATCTCCCTTGCTGTGCATATTCTCATTCGAAGTGTCAGGTTTGTGATCAGACGATCTTGGCCCGGAGTTGTGACTTTTGGCCTGCCAATCCTCGCTCGATCTTTTACCTCACCTGTCTGCTGGAATTTTTGGCGCAGTTTTCTGATTGCATTTGGGCTGACGCCCATTCTACGCGCAACCTGCTTCACTGGAAAATTGGCCTCCAAAAGACCAATGGCAATTGCCCTATTCTGGTTTGATAAACGTGCCATTGTTTAAATACACAACTGTACACACAGCTAGTGCCTGAATGAGTGAAATTTCTCTAGCATAGGATATGTCTGATGTCGCAACTTTTGAAATGGCTCAATTTTGCCTTTTGTGCTCGCTCAGTCAGCCACGGCTAAGTCTAATGAGGTAATCAATTTCTCATATTGGTGCTATAGTGGGACCGGTGATCTGTGAGAAATTGCATTGCAGTCAGTTATATACCTTAGAAAATATTAGCTCATATTTAGGGGGAACTTACTTTTTTTGAGGTGTTTATATATTTGTGGCTTTGCGCTATGAATATGAAGAGGCCACAACTTGAAATAAGGGCCATGACTCTGGCTCTAAAGTCAGTTGACTAATGAACCCTATATATGGAAAATAATCTGTGTCCAATTTCGTAAATTGCAAATAGATTAAAACACGATTTGGCCGAAATGTTCCTGTATTCATTAATCATATGACTATAGCATCTGGGATGGGTTACCCATTGATCAATGGTACTTTTCCTGTTTGTCAATCATACCAATATTCTTGCATTTCCTCATCCAAATTTTTTTACCGTAACCTTACATTTCCCCTTTTGGTAAATGCCCGTATTGTAACACACGAACCATTGGTCAATAGTGCCAGTTATGGCTGCCCAATTGATCAATGGTACTTTGGCCATTGGTCAATAATGTCAAGGACACCAATATTGTTACATTTCCTCTTCAAGTATTTGCATTTTTCCATTGCCCCATTTGTAAATGGCATTTGTTAGGTGTGCCCCATGAACCAGCTTTCTCTGGTGGTCAGTAGTGTCAGGAATAGTATATGGTAACACCCTTCCTTTAAAGGTCAAGCCAGCCAGAACCGGCCTCTGCGGTCATCTTGAGGTATGTCCATTTGGAGGCCAAGAGAAAACTGTTTTTGAAAATTTACCACAGGAATGCCTGTTGCGATAAATGAAGCAGTCATTCCGGTGGTAAATTTTCAAAAATAGTCCTCTTGGCCTGTTAATGGGCATTCAATATGGAAATATTTTGATTTTCTTGACCAATTTTGACCACTAAGGGTTAAAATTTGTGACAAAGCAGACGATATGTCCAGAGGTTGATCCGACACGGATCTGAGATTTTAACCAAATTTGGCCGCTGCTAAGGATTCTATGGTGGTACATGTAGGCTTCAGAATGCCCAGGTGCACAATTTTAATTGGTCAATTTGTCCAACGACTATCTTGAATTTTCTGGAATTCAATGTGGACTGATCTTATTGTGGTACGCCACAACACTTTTAACAAGAATTTTGATTGGTTAGTTTTTTGGGTCGCCAGTTTGGATTTTCTGTAAAAAAAAATTCTTTTTAACCAACTTTGTTTGAAAAGGATCCTATGGCTTCAGAACTGCTATTCAGAATTGGGATTGATTGATTTCTGATGGCCATCTTGAGTTTTTTGAAAACTTTCCTGAAATCCTTTAAAAGTCCTATTCGATCCTCTTTAGCCAGTAGCACAATATTGATTTTAAAGAAACTTGGGTGGAACGGAAGTGCGACTCTATAAGTTGAACTTTAAATGCTATTTTTGGCTATCGATCCAGACATTTCAGTTGCAAGTTTGTTTTCAAAAATAACTTTTTGGCATTCGTACAGCAGTGTTTTTGCATGGTTGGGCCGTTAACATTTGAGATTTCATTGTCTTGGCTTCAAGACACCTATACAGCAGAGTTCATGAATACGGGTCATGGTTTTGGAAAACTCGGGAAATATTTACTTTTTCAAATAGGTCATGGAAAAGTCATGAAAAATAAGAAAAACACTGTGAACAATTATATTACCATTAAATCCTGTATATTGCGCTATCGTGCATAGTGCGCACCCCTAAATTTAACCAAAATCGGCCTGAAAAAACGTTGTTTTTGTGTATAGTGCGCAGTAAGATTGAGAGACGTGTGAACGAAAACTGGTAACAAAAAAATCAATGACTTACTGCGTGTCGAATAGGCTTTCCTTTTAAAATCTCGTTTATGGCGCGCGTTACTCTGTTGTTTAATCATGGGAATGTCATTCGCATACATGTTTAGCAAATATTTTGTATTAAACTTTATTGAATGATCTAAAAATACAAATATAATTTCCATCAGAACAGGTTAGAATCCGAATTTGATTTGAGCAGAGCTCATTAACATAAATGGTCGTTAGAACATAAAAAATCAGATATTTATTTTGTTTCAATTCATAAAATATGAGTTTTGTGCACTGATACTTGAGAATAAAATCGATTTTAATATTAAAAAAAACTAAAATCCATTTTGGCCCACTCTAACAGTGCCGGTAATTACTTTGATAACTATGTCATGAGATTTTGTTCAATCATATACGCAGTAGATGAGTGGTTTCAAGACTCGGTTCACAGGCAGTGTAGTCAGGTGGTGGGGCGGGGTGGGTGGATTAATGCGGTCAGAAGTACAATAAACAAAGTTGATAGAGCTGACCGCCTGCCGTTTGCAAAATCGACAGTGATCAATTGTGGGTATTGTTTGAGTGGGGGTGGGGTTTATATAATATATTATAGTATATCATCATCATAATATATTATAATATAGTGCTATAATCTAGATTATTCCACACATTGTTTATTAAATAAATTGAATTATCTTCAATTTGAAATGATTTTCTATTCTCATCCTTTCGTTTCTACAGTTACTTCGTCATACGTTGACGGCTGTGACCGTTAACCAATCATAATCATTCTGCCTGCCGATTGGTCAAAACATTGTGCCGTTTAGTACATATAAAACATTCCTTTCTATATCTATGTAAATGCTAGATCACTTTGAAAAACATCGGCTCTATCATTCTTTTTTTAACACATTTATGTCCATATCTGTGTAGTAATCTATGGATTTTAAACATCTCTATGTTCAACTTGGGAAGACAGGAGTAACCTCCCTTTATAGAAATAAATTAGAACAAATTACAGGAAATAATGCCGTTGTAAAAAAGTTAAATGATGCTTATTTGATAATTTTACAACACTATATGGTATTTAATAAAGGTATAACACAATATTTAGACAGTAGTAAGACATTTTAACGATCTAGTTGAGATAGTACTATTATAGACATGTTAGAATGCGATCGTTATTCCCGACTGATTCCCGATCCATAAAATCATATTTCAGCCCTGAATTTTGCGATTCTGGCGAAAAATTCTGAGGAAAAAGATGTGACAAATATTTATCCTTGTATATAGTGGGCAGTAGCTTTTTATAACCTGTAATTTGAGCTAAAAAGTGCACAATATACACGGAATTTAACGGTATAAAAATTAACTTTCCATAACAAAACACAGATGCAGGAAATGCCTTCAAGGTGTATCTAGATTTCAGAATTTTCTGATTTTCCCATTTAGATCATGGAAAGTCATGGAATTTCACACAAATATCAAGTAAATTTTATGTTATCATGGTCCAAATTGTATACAGAGGTCAGCAGATACAAATGAATAGATATTATGATTAGAAGATAGAATATGCCTGAATTGATTGCCTTTCTATTGCGGAGTGCATGATAAGCTTATTTAACCCTCTAAGATTAGATATGTCAAGAAAATTGACACATGTTTTTTTCTTTATTTATATATTATAAAAAGTCTGTGGTGGTGGTGGTGTGGTTTCCAGATAATAATGTTCTCCATTATGGTTTGAAATTTCTTGTGTGACTGAGGAAGAGACAGACCTGTCAGAATTGACGATGATCCAACATCCACAATTGCCACCAGCCATTGACGGCCATCTTAAAAATGTATTTTAGGATGACATCTGTTATTGTTTTTATCAGATTTGTATGAAATTTGACACGTTCTTTAGACGAAGTCTGGGGACTAAACCTAGTGAGTTAATTAGAGATTTCTAAACAACTTGAAGCTAATTTATTAACTCAATTCACCTTTCTAGTTTATCCATAGATCATCTGACCTCATAACCAACTATGTGACATGCAGGATGAGGTCATAATCATGACGTCATGAATGACGCACTATAGCCCGTCTTAAACGCTGAATAGTCAGACACGTACGAATTGTATGTTTTTGCTATTTCAGGTAAACATGCTGTTGAATATTTTGGAACTAATTTGACTGGGCGCCCAGTCAAGATAGTTTCAAAATATTCAACAGCTTACCTGTATATTTTTTGGGAAATTGATATTCAGAGATCGATCGATCCCAACACGAGCGAGGTGTCGGTGGAGCCTAGCTAGAGATGGGCGGGACATAGCTAAAAATGGAAAGGGCCATTCGAATATTTCGCTGAGATTGCCTGAACTTCATCAGCCACATTCTTGAACCTATTGATGTCGATGATTATCTGAAATCCAATATGATGACATTACATTACTCATTGATAATACAGCTATCCTGATAGCTGGCTCTAGGAATCTAGATTTAGTCAGATTTACCGGCTCCTGGAACCGGGTACCCGGTTCCCAACAACCGGGTACCCGCCTGCCAGAGACACTCATTCTTGTTTGCATTGCAACAAGAGGATACATTGCTATTTTTGCGTGGAGACCCGGTTCCCAACAACCGGGTACCCGCCTGCCAGAGACACTCATTCTTGTTTGCATTGCAACAAGAGGATATATTGCTATTTTTGCTTGGAGAAATCTTAGTTTTCTTTGTGTTTTTCTGTGTGCTTATTTGCTGTTTCATTTCTGGAATTACTGGATTTGAAGGAGCCACTGATTCTCAGGTCATATTCTTTCATGTTATTTCTCTAGCTATATGGAGACTTGTTTCTCTGAAATTTCGTCTGTGTTGCATGTCCCATTTTCTGACCCCGAAACTGGGACGTGTGGTTACAACGAAATATGCCGGATAAGATTGCTTCTTTTAAATCCCAACAGCGATTGGGCAGTAATATGAAACTAGGCGTTGGCTTACGGTTTTTTAACACTAAAATCGGCTTACGTCGTTCAACTGTATGGTCCGAGCAGTGAAGGAAATGTTTCATTAATTCGCGCATCTTATTCATGGTGCTGTGTACGTTTATGTGCCAGAAACTTTTGAATTATGTCAAGTTTTGCGTGTGATCACGATGTGTTTGCTTCAGTCTGTGTGGGCTGAAGCTGGGGCAGGCCACCCTGTGCCACCTGTTGCACTTTCCTGCATTACCGATGGCCTTGTGCTGTCGATGGATGCATTGGCCAGGGTACTGGCATATGTAACCAAGTCCAGGAGGCAGATGGTCCTTGACCATATGCGTCTGGCTACGGCTGTCAGGGAGCGTTTGCTTGGAACACCCCTGAATGGTCCTAGCATCTTTGGTGGCCTAGAGGACACGGCTAAGATTGCGCAGAGTCGGTTAGCGGTTAACCTTCAGCTGGAGCTAGTGCATCAGGCGCATGTACTAGGGGCTGTTGCGAAACCGCTAACTGGTCAACCTGCCTCCAAGAAGCAGAAGAAGTAGAAGAACGAGGCAAAAGCCAAGCCAGCTCCTTCTGCTCTTGCTGGGCCTTCTCAGCCGCCTGTGGCTAAGAAGGCGAGGACGGTTGTGGAGGCTCCTGCCCACCCTAGTAGTGGCCCTGATCGCCCGAGAGGTGGGAATGGCAAGGGTAAGTCCTCCAAGGACGGACAGAAGGGAGCTGATCATACCAGATGGTATGGTAGCTCCCTTCGTATCCATCTGGACCGCGCCTGTGTGACAGGAACAGCGGTGCCAGTTAGACCAGTCAAGCCAAGACCAAAATGGTTCTCTCTCATTAAGAAAGGGGGGTGGGGGAGTGGATCGCGAGCCAGACACCCGCATTAGCCGTCAATGCGCCTATAGTGGGTGGAAGGCTCATGCGTTTCATCGAGGCTTGACGAGGTGTGACGTCAGACAATTTGGTCCTGGGATGGATATCCCAGGGGTACATGCCAGAGTGGTTGGATTTCCCGCCACAAAATCTGTCTTTGGCACCTGTCTGGACTCCCGTTCCAAGGGAGACAGACAAATTAGAAGCCATTCAAAACGAAGTGTCAGGTTTGCTTCTGAAGGGAGCAATAAAACCAGCAAACATAGGGCACGCCAGGCTTCTATTCAAACATGTTCCTTGTCCCCAAGAGCACGGGGAGTGGAGACCCGTACTCAATCGCGGGCCATTGAATTGGTTATCCATATGCCTCGATTTCAGATGGATACTCTAAGATCGGTAATGGCAGGATTGAGGAAAGGAATGTGGTGTGTGTCAATCGATCTGAAAGATGCATATTTCCACATTCCAATGAACAGGGGTTGTGTTTCAGAATCGGGTATGGGAGTTTGTAGTCCTCCAATTCGGCTTGTCGACAGCCCCAAGGGTTTTCACCAGAGTGGTCCTCGTGGTGACAGCATTTCTCAGGAGAGAGAACGTGGCACTTCACACCTATGTAGATGATTGGCATATCAAGGCAGACACGCCAGCCAGGTTAGGAGTGGATACTGTAGGAATTTCCGTCTTTGAGTAACTTTATCACTCGTTATTACTAACTGTGTGTTAATTCTCTATTTTTACATCAATTTTGCACAAAAATCGCCTCACTCCGGGTGTTGTGCAATGTTTAAATCTGTATTTGAGCAATGGTAATGGAAGGAGGTAGATTGTAATGTAGTAATAACGACCAGATGACCCGGAGCGTCTGGTCTTATGTTTTACTAATTACATATACTTGCATTAGAATCCTTGCATTACGGCCCATCTCAAGCCTCCCCCCCTCCCCCTTTTTTTTTTGAGGGGGGGGTGTGTGGCTTGAGGCTTCGTTCTTTGGTCATATCTTGTTAGAATAGTTATATTCAGTATAAGATATTCACTATATCTCTCATCCTTAGAGTATACCCAGATATGTAAGTTTTTGACATATTTGGGTATTTAGTAAAGAATTTTTAGTCATATAATGTTAAGTAGTTAGGAAAATTCTTAATTTTCAGCTTTAGTTGGATTCAGAGTCGAGTAGTGATAGGATCATCTGCCTCTTCATGAATCTGCACAAAGCTGGATTATATGACTGGATTCGTCAAGGAATGAAGACTTGGTTGCTACATCAAAGTCTTGTGAAGTTTTATCAGCCAATGAGATGATCATTGTGCCCTATGACTCATTCAATGGCTCTGGGTAATGTATTAACCCTCTTTCTACCTCATTCTGAGATATAGCATTCAAGCGAATTGCGATGGATCTCATCATTGGAGAGAGTATGGAGATTCCTGAAGAAGCCTTCAGTCACACTGTAACCACTATACACAGCAAACATTGGCTGTAAAAATTTCATCCTACTACGCTTCCCTTCAGAGAAGGAAAGAGCAATAGTAATGCAAGGAGGGGTAGGTACATGTATATGTAATTAGTAAAACATAAGACCAGACCCTCCGTGTCGTCTGGTCGATTGATCAGTCATTGACACGTCATCGCAAATCCCCACATTCACCTCTTTGAACTTTTGACCCCCTACCCCAAAAAAAAACCCACCCCCTGGGGCGGAGCCAAATGTAAATGCACTTTTGCACTCTGCAATCATATGGGTAACTCACATACCAAATTTGGTTGAATTTCATCCAACAGTTTCAGAGGAGTTGCATTACAATCAAATTCATAACGTGTTGACCCCATCCCCAACCCCCTGGGGGGGCAGGGTAAAATGTAAATGTGCTCATCCACTCTACATTGATATGGGTAACTTATAATTACTAAATTTGGTTGCATTCACTCAAGCAGTTTCGGAGGAGTTGTATTACAATTAATTTCTTGATCTTTTGACCCCCATCCCCCACCCGAAGGGGGTTGGGGCCAAATGTAAATGTGCTCATGTACTCCACATTTATATGGGTAACTGACATTTAAAATTTCCTTGAATTCTATCCCACGGTTTCGGTGGAGATGCATTACAATAAATTGATATGTTAAGATTTGACATTTTAACCCTTCCGCAACCCCCAGAGGGCGGAGCCAAAAGTAAATGGTTTCTTGTGCTTCACAAGCATATGGGTAACTCTGATATTAAATTTGGTTGAGTTCAGTCTAACAATTTCAGGGAGGTGTGTTACAAGTGTTTGTACCCCCCCCCCCCCCCCCCCCCTAGGGGGCGGAGCCAAATCTTAATATCTTCTTGCAAAGCAGAATCATACCAAGTGTTTTGCCCCCTGCCTACCCCCCACCCCCTATCTTGCAAAGCAGAATCATACGAGTAACCCAAATACCAGATTTGATTTAATCCCGCACAATAGTTTGGGAGGAGATAGCGTGACAGACAGATGGAGGCGATTACAATATCCCGGCATATTTTGGGTATAAAACTACTATTTTGAAAATAATGTACTATTTACAATATATTTCTTACAGTGTAATGTGAGGACCTGGTTTGTTTGTCAACTGCCAGGAGAATCCCTAAAATTAAAATATGATGATGTGTTGTCAATCAAATTATACAGTTTTGAAAAGCAACGGTTTATGCAAAGGTATTATGCATTTTTACATTAACCCTTTCACTGATGAATTCCCCATATCTCATTTTCAAGGCAACCATAAGGAGAACTGTTGAATATTTTGAAATTAATTTGAATGGAAGCCGTTGCTGCCTTCTAGTCAAATTAATTTCAAGAATATAATTTTTCTGGTATTTGTCAGTGAAAGTGTTAAAATTTTCATACATTTTCAATCATGATCAGTATGTCATGCACATCTCACTTTCAACCATACAGATTCTGTCATAGCGCTATTCTGTAGAATATTCTTTAAAGTTGTCTGAACGTTTGCCCGTCAAATTGTTTTCAAAGCCTGTCAATAATGGTCACTGTATGACTTATAAAAAACTTACCATAAGACAGTATCTTAACACATTAATGGTCATTAGTTGGATAAAACTGGCCTTACAATTGTGTTGAGAAATGTCCCTATGCAGGCCAGAAGAGTATTTTTGAAATGTTGCTGGTCGAATGAATAGCTCGATAATCAAGCTCATCATTTCAGTGGCAGATTTTCAAAAAAATTGTCTTTATGGCCTGCGAAATTGACATTCAAACTAAGCAAAAAATTTTGCAAATCGTAACCATTACAAGGATAATACAACTCATAGTAAGTTAGTTATTTAGTTATTTAGTTATTTAGTCAGTTAGTTAGTTAGTTAGTTAGTTAGTTAGTTAGTTAGTTAGTTAGTTAGTTAGTTAGTTAGTTAGTTAGTTAATTAGTTAGTTAGTTAGTTAGTTAGTTAGTTTACTTAGTCATTTAGTCACAAAGGCCTATTCCGGGCTGTATCTAAGAAACTACTGATCCGATTTGTCTCGGATTTTAACTCAATGAAGGAACATGCAAGAGGATCTTTAGATTTTGACCTTGATCTGGATAAAATAATCCAGATCGGATCAAATTCTGTATCTCTGGATATCTCGGAAACTACGTTCGATTTGGCTTAAATTATAATACCGGAAATGGTGTGACCATACTACGATTCCACAAATTTAGACATGATTTGATATTTTTTTTTAATTTGAAACCCACAGCTTACCGAGACTATCGACCTTGTTAACCCTTTAATGGATAAATGTAGTCAAACTGTTTAAACATTTGTTTATTGAATGCCAAATTGCAGGCCAAGAAAAGATAATTTTGAGCTCACCTGTCCTTAAAGGTCAGGTGAGCTTATGGCATGGCGACCATCCGTCGGTCGTTAACTTTTGCCGTAAAACTCCACTCCTCACTAATTAAATCTTAGGCTTTATGAACAATTTAATCGGAATTGTCGAAACGCTACTCCTCATTAACCGCGTGCCAGATTTCAACTTAATTTCGCTGGAATGACCATATCAGGGTAGGCCTCGGAACTTTTTCGGTGAAAGTCTTAGATTTTATGAAAAATTATCGGAAATAGTCAAAACTCTACTCTTCATTAATCACTAGGTGGATTTCAACTTGATTTGGCTAGGACCCTATGGGATAAACTTCAGAAATTGTGTACAGAATTTTGATTGGTCAATTTTTTGGTGCCCATATAGGATTTTCCGAAAATTTTCTGCAAATTAGAACTTACATGTACTATCCCTTCTTAACTTGCCTGGAAGGAATCCATGGTGATAGGCTTCCAAAATTGTATACAGAATCCTTTTGGTGATAGGCCTTAGAGCTTGTTCCACTGGCCGTCTTGTTTTAAATGATTTCGCAAGGATAACTTGTATTAACCCTTATATCATATCAGCCAAAATGGCTTCTGCAGTAGTCTTAAAAAATCTCCATTTGCAGATCAAGAGATTTTTTTGTTGAAAATATACCATTGGAATGACTGGCTCGATAACTGAGGCAGTCATTCCAGTGGTAAATTCTCAAAAATAGTCTTCTCTTGTCTGCAAATGGACATTTCCTATGAGAAAAAAAGAAAATTCTTGAAAAAAATTTGAGGGTCAGAGGGTTAAAATGCATATCATTAATCGGATGTCAGATTTTAAACAAATGTTGTCTTTGACAACCCTTGCATGGTAGGCTTCCGAACTTCATTACAGAAATTTTATTGAACAGTTTTTCCTGTGACCATATTGGATTTTCAAAATTATTTTTGAAATCGTTCAAAAGTGTTCCTTCCACTCGTTCAAATATGATCTGATTTTATCAAACTATATCAGTCTATAGAAGTTTTAGGAAACATACTTTTTATGAAGTATTTCTTATACCAATGTTGTAGGTGAGCGACTGGCAGTTCAGCTTCTTGTTGAAAATTTACCATTGAAATGACCGAATAACTGGCTCGTTACCGAGCCAGTCGTACATTTTCCAAAACAATCTCTTGGCCTGCAAAGGGGTATTCCATGAGGCCATCATGGCATTGAGACCAGTTTTGGCTTCATCATGAAAGGGTTAATACTTTGGAAATATGTGACCATTTATGATGTTATTCGACTAACATGAATGATTTGTTTGCTTTTCTTATTTGTACATGTTTGTATGTGTAAAAATATATTCACTTATGCAAATATACTTATGCACAATATTTATGCAATGGATCAAACTGTCCTATCTAGATTTGAAATAGCAATTACAATGCGATGTGGGGGGCTTTCTCTGAATTGTTAAAAAAATTAATAAACCTGTAAGTTAGTCATGAGTTGCAACCCAAAAATCGACTTATGCACACTCGCCAACACTGTGTAGCTTTGATTGCCTTTCAGTAATGACATCAACCCCCTGATTTTGAAACTATAATGTAATAACCATACGCCAAGCAAAATAATACATATTGCATTGCGCCTAAATCTGCCCCCCCCCCCCCCCCAATAAAAAAAGATTATGGCAGTATCCAAGGGTATTATTATCTAATGGACCATATCCAGTTTTAGCTGTGCCCTGCCTGCATCTAGCTATGCTCAACCCACACATCACACGTGTTGGGATAAATCAATCCCTGTATGCCCTGACTATCAATTTCCTGAAAATTATACACCCAGGTAAGCTGTTGAATATTTTGAAACTAATTTGACTGGATGCAGCAACAGCGCTCAGACAAATTAGCTTCAAAATATTGATGTCATAATGACATCATTGAGTATGACGTCATTCTACATGTCACATAGTTGATATATGACATCATATGATGGATGGATAAACTGAAAAGGTCCATTGGCTCCATCCGATCTGTGTGTCTCTCCGGCTCTCTCCTCTAAAACCATTTGGCAGAATGAATAAACCATTTTTGTCTCGCCAGCGAAGCAGAAAGCAAGACATGTGTCAACAATATTAAGTGTTTGTGTTTAGCAAAACGTATCAGCTTATATTTCAGGATTGCTTAGTCCTATTGGAACTAAACTTGAATACATTGTTACCTATAATATTAGGAAGCAGCATGTTTATACTGAGGTTGCACGGTCAAAGGTCAAGGTCACTGTGACCTTGATACAAAACATTTTTTTCAATGTTAGTTTTTTGCGTTTAGCATAAGTTCTCAGCTTATCTTTCAGAATTGTTTAATCTTATGGAAACTACACATAGATACATTGTTACCTATAATGTTAGAAAGCAGCATGTTGACACTGATGTCACAGCGTCAAAGGTCAAGGTCATTCTGACCTCTACAAACGTTATTTTTCAATGTTAAGTTTTTAGGCTTAGCAACTCTTATCATGTTCTATTTCGGCTTTGCTTAATCCTTATGGAACACAACTTTGGTGCATGGTTGCTTGTACCAAGAGGATACAGGATGGTGACATGGAAGTCAACAGGTCAAAGATCAAGGACATTATAATATTGCTATTTGACCTCTGCTTTTTCAACCTTAAGTTTTTCCATTCAGCAAATCAATTTCATTTCAGGGTTGGTTAATCCCATTGGAACTAAAATTAAATACATGGTTAGTTTGGTTACCTATAATGTTTGGAAGCAGCACAATAACACAGAGGTTACAAAGTCAAATATCAATTCCACTGTGGCAAACAGGAGACAGGCGAGACATTTATTTCCACGGAATTCTTATAAGCTCACCTGGCCAGCTTATGCCATGGCAGTCATCTGTCCGTCAGTCCGTTAAATCACATCTCATTTAGGCAGAATCCTTTTGTGGTAGGCTTCAGAACTCCTATTCAGAATTTTGATTGGTCAATATTTCCGGTGGCCATCTTGGATTTTCTGGAAATCTTAAAAGCTTACTCATTAACCACGTGGCAGATTTCAAGCAAACTCGTTTGAGAGATCCATAGAGGGGTATGCTTCAGAACATGTATACAAAATTTTGATTGGTCTTTTTTTCTGTGGCCATCTTGAATTTTCCGAAAAATGGCGGCAAATCGTTTAAAGCGCTACTCCTCATTAACTGCTTAGACAATTTGAACCAAATCTGGCTCAAAGGATCCTATTGTGGTAGGCTCCTGAACTTCTTCTATTCATAATTTTGATTGGTCACTTTTTTTGTTGGGTGGCCATCTTGGATTTTACTCCAATATAAATGGCCCAACTTCCACGAAACTTGGGTGGACTATGCTGGTAGGGTTGCAAGACTTCTAAACAAGAATTATGATTAGTCAATAATACTGGCGGCCATCTTGGATTTTCTGAAAATTTTAAGGCCTACTCCTCATTAACCACTTGGCCGATTTCCAACAAACTCATGTGGTAGGGCCCTAGACTGGTATGCTTCAAAACGTGTATACATAATTTTGATCGGGCCTATGTTTTCGGCGTCCATCTTGAATTTTCTGGAAAATGCTGGGAAATCATTTTAAAATGCTACTCCTCATTAACTGCTTAGACAATTTCAACCAGACTTGGCTGGAAGAATACTAGGCTGTTTCAGAACATGTGTACATAATTTTGATTGGTCAATTTTTCTGGTGACCATGTTGGATTTTCTGAAAATTTCTAGAAATCTGTTAAAAGCCTAATCCTCATTAACCACTCTGCCGACTTCAAGCTAGCTCGGTAGGACGGACCCTAGAGTGTTATGCTTCAGAACTGGTATACATAATTTTGATCGGTTAATATATTTGGTGACTATCTTGAATTTTCCGAAAAATGACGAGAAATCGTTTAATATGCTACTCATTAACTGCTTGAGAAATTTCAGCCATGCTTGGCTGGAAGGATACTAGGCTGGTAGGTTTCAGACCATGTATACAGAATTTTGATTGATCAATTTTTCTGGTGGCCATTTTGGATTTTTTTTAACATTTATGGAAATCATTTAAAACACCTACTCAGTAACCGCTTGCTGATTTCAGGCAAACTCGGCTGGAAGGACCCTAGACTGGTGTGCGTCAATGTGTTGTATGGTCATTTTTCATCATATTCGCACAAAATACCGATTTTATAGTCCCAATTTTATATTTTATGTCTTGTTGCTGCTGAATTTAAAGTATTATGTCTGTTCATATGCTAATGGTTCAAATGCTCATGGGCCGGGTGAGCATTAAGGCCTCTTGTTGTATTATATTATCCATATCACTGTGTGTTGGAAGATGGCATTAAATTTTTTGTCGGTCAACGGAGCTCTTTTCCAACTACATGTACATGTTGATATAGAAATCCAAGCATACATGTACACTGTCTTTAGGCCGTAGGTATTTAAACAACATTTGGTTCAATTCAACCAACTTTGCCATTCTGCCACCCACACCTCCCATCCGCCTCTAATGCTCGGGTGGAGCCAAATGTAAACATCTCGCAATCCGCAATCATGCGTGCGGTTAACTCGAATACCAAATTTGGTTGAATTCTACCAACTTTGATATTCTACCCATCCGCATCCCACCCCAGAGGCGGAGCCTAATGTAACCATCATCTCGCAATCCGGATATGGGTCAGTCGCATAACAAATTTTGTTGAATTTCACCAAATGGTTACGGAGGAGATAGACAGACGGAGATGATTGCAATATCCCTAAGATTTTTTTTCAACGTGTCGATTTAATGGACAAGAATATGATAAATCTTTACCCCTTTAATGGTCACGTCAGTCAAAATCAGTATTTGTAGTGGTCTTAATCCTGCTTTCACCGATAAATCCCGGAAAACATATATTCTTGACTGGAAGCTGCGGCTGCCTAAAGCAACAACGGCTTCCAGCCAAATTAATTTCAAAATATTCAACTGTTTTCCTGAATGGTTGCCTTGCAAATGAGATATAGGGAATTCATCAGTGAAGGGGTTAAGAAATACCATTCCAGTAGTAAATATTCAAAAATAACTTTCTCTTGGGTGGCAAATACATATTTTCTTGACAAAATTTATCCATTAAAGAGCTGTATCTCTTCTTCAGCATCGCTCATAACGTGATGATATTGATTTATGATACAACAGTAAAAGTTATGTATGCGTGATGATATGGCAGACGTCTTGTTTATCAGGCGGGAGAATAAATTACGTATCTGTATTAGCGACCTCTTACACCGGATTCAACTATTGAGGAATGTAGAAATTAACCATTTGATGGTTAAACCGGCCTCGGTAGTGTTCTAGAAAAATGCCAATTTACAGGCCAATGTAAGATTGTTTTTTAAATTTTCCACTAGAATGACTGGCTCGAAAGCCGAACTAGTCATTCCATTGAAAATGTTCTTTAAAATAGTCTCTCTTGCCATGCAAAATGAACATTCACTTAGAAAAAAATTTAATTTTCTTGACAAAACTTAAGCATTAAGTAGTTAATAGGGTGGTGGTACATGATGTGAAGTGATGGAGATGATTCATAGGCTGATAATTATTCTTGTACCAGTTTTCTGAGGTATATTGGTATGGTATGTGTTTGAATTAAAACCGAAAACTACAAGTAGTCACATCTTTCAAGTTTAGGCCTTAATCTTCTACTTTAATGTTTAAGGAAAAATGTTTGTTTAGTAAATGTCCAGTTGCTGGCTAGGAGAAGAATATTTTTGAAAGTTTGCCACTGGAATAACTGGCCATGCTTCCAAAATGAACATCAGTTCTCGTATGACAATGTATGAAAGGAAATCGAAAGTGTGAATGTGTGAATCTGAAATATTATTGATCGAGTGATTCATGCAAGTGGCAGCAAATAATGTTGATTATTTAGAAAACAATTTTACTGCATCTCAGGGCATGAAATAATATCAGACATTCGCTCTGATTATAACCCTATCAACGACAAATCCCTGAAAAAAGAAATTATTTACTATTTATAACATATTCTGTTGAATATTTTGAAATTATTATAACTAGTGCCCATTGCTGCCTAAGGCCTAATGCAGCAAGGGCTTACAATCATATTAGTTTCAAAATGTTCAACAAGTTTCCTGTTTGTTTGTCATGAGATTGAGATATTGGCAATTTATCTGTGAAGGAGTTAATCACTCTACCTGTTAAGAAAGGAACTCAGTAATATAATACTTATTCAGTAAAACTGGTCAGTGAAGAATAACAGAAATTATAAAGGGTTACCATATGTTAACCCTTTATTCCTCAAATTTGTTCAAGAATATGTCAATGTACATTTACAGAACAAGAGAATATTTTTGAAAAGTGGTAAGTTTTACAAAAATAATCTTAATCTGCAAATAAGCATTTCTCAAGACCACTACAGAAGACATTTTTGGATTGGCTTGGACGTTAACGGGTTAAAATCCAATTAAGTACCCAGTGTATAATGTTTGATTTATATATTACATGGTGTGGGTGGCTGAGTCAAATAGAGACACACGTACAGGCTTTTACAATGCTGTCCACCTAGTGATTGACTTATTTAACTCAAACCAGTCCCTGAGAAATGTTTTTATTAACCGTTTTACCCTTGAAATGTCAGTTTATCCATTTCAAAATGATTATGCAGAAAAGCTGTTGAATATTTTGAAAGGAAAAAAATATTGTTATTGTTGCGTCATAGAATTTGACCAGTTAAGGGCTTAAGAAAACTGTAGCTTCATTTATTTGCATCTGTAGATTTTCGGATCAAGCGCAAATTTGGTGACTCATAGTTAACCAGAACACTTATTCGTGTGTTAAAATTATAGCATTTAAATAAGATCAGTGTACTTTCTGAGATAAATGCCCACAGACAGACAGGCAGACAAACGGACACAAATATACAATAATGTACCGTACCCTCTTTCTAAATACAATAATGTACCATACACTCTTTCTGATACAAGGTGAGGGTAATTAAGTATTTATGGCAAAAAGATTTTTCTATGTGACTGACCAATTCAGACTATATATAGTGAAAATGATTGAAAATGTTAATAGGTGTCATAAAATGATGTGTGTCATCTGTGACAATGAAGGGCTCGGGTCTGTATAAATGGTGGATGTAAATTATGGGATGTATTTACCGTGTGACGTGTGTGTCTTCATGTCACTGCGTTCATGTAAGAGCTTTACTTATATATATAATAGATTTATCCAATTGTTTGCTAGACTGTTTTAGAATTTTAGAATTTTAACAAAAAATAAATATTTGTAGAAATAACGTGTTGATATTAACCAGTTGAACCCAGTGTCTTCTCGGAATCAATTTCAAGACAATCCAACAGACTGTAGATTATTGAATATTTTGAAAAAGATCTCAAGCAAATTATCATTCAAAAAGTTAGTGTAGCGACACTGTACAATTTATATGTACAGCTCTGTCAGAAATTGCAAGGTGTGACAGACAGACTGACCTGTTTGCTAATTGTTAATGCAACTAAAACTAAATAGATTATAACTAGTAATTCTTTAATGGTCATGATTTGTCGAGAAATTTGAAATTTTTTCTGTGTGAACATTCATTTTCAGTCTGAGAGAAAACTATTTTTGAAAATTCACAACAGGGATGACTGATTCAGTTATCAAGATAGTGATTCAAGTGGTCAAATTTCAAAACGAGTCTTCTCTTGAGCATTTTAAAGACCACAGCAAATATCAGTTTTGGTCATTAAAGGGTTTAACTGTGAATGATTTGTTACATTCAAGTCAAGTGAGTGAACTTAGGTGTTATTTTATTGTTAACCCTTTAATGACCATGATCCGTCAAAATCAAATTTTACCCTTTTATGGCTAAATTTTGTCAAGAAAATCTAAATATTTTTGCTTACTAAATGTCTATTTGCAGACCAAGAGAAGACTACTTTTGAAAATTTACCACTGGAATGACTGGCTCGGTTATCGAGCCAGTCATTTCAATGGTAAATTTTCAAAAATAGTCTTCTCTTGGTCTGCAAATGGAAATTTCTCAAGACCACTACAGAAACCGTTTTGGCTGATATGAGGGTTAAAGGGTTCGCCCTACATTACAGAGCAGAAATGTTAAATTCTAAATTTCTAATATACTATGCATGTGACATATTCCGTTGAATGATTTAAAACTAATTTGACTTGGCGCTGTTTCTGGCAGCAACAGATTCCACTTAAATTAGTTTCAAAATATTCAACACATTCTCTGTATAGCTGTCTTGATTTTGAGAAAGTGTCATTGTAATGGTTAAAGGGTTAATAACAACGCTATTTAGTCAAACTTTCGTGAACTACTTCACAATAGATGCATCCACTTTTAGCTATGCCCCGCCCATCACTAGCTAAGCTCTACCCACCCTGTGTATTGGGATCAATCAAACCATGAATTCCCAGAATCACAAAATCGAGGTTACTATATGCGAGTAAGATGTGGAATATTATGGCATCAACAGCACCCAGTCAAGATATTCAACAAAATATTTATTAAATAGTAAGTCCAGCAAAGATCTAGAATTTGTACAACCTGACTGACTATTCCAGGTTTATGACAGAGTAGTGTCTGTCAATTATGATTGCGACGTCAACATATATGTGACGTAATTGATTATGACGTCAATACTTGAGTAACAGATCGGATTCATCAATCGTTTTTATTCCGCCTACAGCAGGATAAGTGTCAACAATAGTATTCATATGTACTAGTTGAGATAGAGGATTGGAGCATATATTGTTCACTCAGCTCCACTTTAGAAAAACCTGTTTCAGACGTTTTATACTTGATATACTGCGAGATCAATTGAGTCGATATATGTACATATATATATATTTATATATATATATATATATACACACACATATATGTACATATATATATATTTATATATATATATATATATATATATACACACACACACATACGTCACAAGCACTACATGAATTCAAGTTGGTGTCAATATTAAGGCCACCATTTGGTGGAGAGTGCATTATTAATGATAATGTTTTATCCAAGTGTAGGTCTTGTTTTTATCAAATTATGCGATTTAAAACAGGGAGGAAATTTCAAATGGATTAAATATATAATATACAATAAAAATAAAGGTATGTTAATTTCGCTATGTGATTAATTAAGCAAACTTGTGGATATATATGATGTAACTTCTCATTAACTCTTGCACCAATAAATTCATTTTCAACACTACCATACTGGAAAATTTGAATATTTTGAAATTAGTTTGACTGGAAGCCGTTGCTGCCTTGCGCAGCAACAGCTTTCAGTCAAATTAATTTCAAAGTATTCAACAGAATAAGTATTATATCATAAAGAATATACGTCTTGAGGGTTTTGTCGGTGAAAGGGTTAAAATGTTTAATGTAGCATTTTAACGATTAGAATTTTAACCCTTTAATGGTCAGCATTGGGCAAGAAAAGGAAGGGTTTTACGTAGTCCATGTCCATTTGTAGGTCAAGAGAAGACTATCATAGAAATACAATGACTTAACTGGCCCAACATTAGGCTAGTAAATTGTCTATATTTTGTCTTCTTGGTCCTCAAAACTTGGCAAATGGACATTTATTAAGACCACAGCTGAAGCTGTTGTTGACCAGCTTGACCATTAACCCTTTAATGGTCAAATTCGGTCAGAAAAATTTAAATACCTGCCTATTGAATGCCCATTTACAGGCCAAGAGAATACAATTTTTGAAAATTTATCACTAGAATGACTGTCTCTGTTATCGAACCAGTCATTCCAGTGGTAAATTTTCAAAAATTATATTCTCTTGACCAGTAAATGGACATTCCAAATGACCATAACAGAGGCCGGTTTTCGCCGGAATGACCAGTAAAGGGGTAAAGTGTTAAGCATATTTCATGTCTATGCAGACGCTAACTCTTTTAAGCCCTCAAATTTGTTTAAAGAATTCATTCGATTATCAAGCCAATCATTTCAGTGGTAAGTTTTCAGAAATATTCTTCCCTTGGTCTGCAATTGGACATTTCTCAAAAACACTGCAGAAGCTGTTTGGGCAGTTTGAGCGCTTAACCGTTTCATGCTGAAGCCGGCAAAACCGGCCTCTGCAGTGACTTTGAGGAATGTCCATTTGCAGACCAAGAGAAGACTATTTTCGAAGCTTTACAACTGGAATGACTGGCTCGGTGGTCTTTGGTCTGGAAATGGACATTTCTCAAGGGCACTACAAAACCATTTTAGCTGGCTTGAGGTCCAGTGGTTAATACAGGTACTAATGTTTCTTCTAGATAACTGAATTAACATGTTTCTGAGGTCTCTATAGAAGTATCAGGCATTGATTTCATATTGTCTGCCAGTAATTGTCTCGGCTCTCTCTCGGATTTCTAACATGATTGTATAACAGTTAGTCGCTTATACACAGGATCCTGTGTTCACAGCCAGAAATAAATATGAAACTATAAAGAAAATATGAATATTTTGCTGATAATCTGATTGAAAGTTATTGCTGGCCAATGCCATTCTGTCAGATTATCTTCGAGATATTTAGTGAGAATTTAACTCCAGTATGTTGTGAATATGTCTGACATTCAGAATGAACTGGGTTAACCCTTACCACTCTGATGTCAATATTCTATCTTTTACGGTGTCAATAGCAAAGAAACTGGTGTACATTTTTAAACAATTTTGGTGGAAGATGTTGCTGTCATAGACAGCAACATCTTCCACCAAATTTGTTAAAAAATGAACACCAGTCCACCGGTAAAGGTAATTTGAAATTTTTTTATTTTTATATCGGAGTGGTAAGGGTTAATACACTGCATGTGGGTGCATGTGAATCCAGGCTGTCATGAATTACTTATGAACATTAATGCTGTGAGTCTGAATGTAATAACAACACACACCTGCATGGGAATTATACAGCGTTGATTAATTGATTGATTGATTATTTTATATTATCATCAATACCTCTTATGTTTGTTATATTTAGTTATCCAGTACATTTAAGTAATAAACAGCATGTATGTGTGTGCATGAGTGTGTGCGTGACTGTGTATGTACGCGCGTACATCCATGCATGTTGGTGGCTCATGTCACATGATCATAGGAATCTCACTTCCTCTCCCCTCCAAGAAGTGTAAATGGACACCTGTATAAAAATTGGGTAATTACCTGTATAATAAAACGGCCTAGATATGGGGAGAATGTGACCCTAATAGATAGGAACCATAAGAATATTTCAAACAGGAACTACTTCTAATCAAATTAGTTGCAAATTATTCAACATAGCCATAGGACAACGCTCTCCAATCATTTTAATATCCCAAGACATATTGGAATGAAAATATTGTCCACATTTTATATGGCTGATGAGTTAGTAAGGAGATAATACTCAATTCACTGTGTAGCTATTTCAGGTGAGATAATAATTTGTTGTTCTCCTGTTTATGCTATTCGATATATTTATTATTGACATGAAAATGGACATCAACAATGCCAAATTGAGATTTTTTTTCCCACCAATTTTGACCAATAAAGTGTTGATTTTTAACCATTTAACCCTCATTGTTTAAAAAAAAAAACTTAATTTTCTCATAGAAAATGTCAATTTGCAGACCAAGTGAAGATTATTTTTGAAAATTTACCATAGGAACAACTGGCTCGATTATCAAGCCAGTCATTTCAGTGGTAAGTTTTTTAAAAATAGTCTTCCCTTGATCTGCAGTTGGACATTTCTCAAAACCACTGCAGAAACCGTTTTGGGTGGCCTTTCATGCTGACGCCGGCCAAAACCAGCCTCTGCAGTGACTGAGGAATGTCCATTTGTAAGCCAAGAGAAGACTATTTTTGAAAATATACCACTAGAATGACTGGCTCGATAATCGAGCCAGTCATTCCAGTGGGAAGTTTTCAAAAATAGTCTTCTGTTAGCCTTCAAATGGACAAATATCCTTACATTCAGTAAGCAAATATTTTTATTTTTTTATCAAATTTAGTCATTAAAGGGTTACGAGTTAAGCGACTAATTGTAGAAAATATTTCAAACCACAATCCTCTTAACTTACAAGATTCACTGTGACTATATATGCGGTAACAGAAAAATGTCGCCAAACAGCTTAATGTATAAGTTAATCAGGAAGAGTTGTTTAACCATTTTAATGTCTACACACTAGAACATGTATCATATATATTCTATTGTAAACAATTAGGTATTAAGTCAAAATATGTTTCTGATATTCAGTGTAGCGTGTATCTAGTTATCTTGGATCAAAGCATCCATGTGTTGAGTAGTGAAAGTATTTGGGATTTACATGTAAAGGGGATTTACAGTTATTTTAATGCTTTACTCCTCATATTTATTCAAGAAAATTCCAGTTTCCTCATAGAAAATGTCAATTTCCAGACCAAGAGAAGATTATTTTAGAAAATTTATCAATGGAATGCCTGGCTCCGTTACCGAGCCAGTCATACCAGTGATAAATTCTCAAAAATACTCTTCTCTTGGACTGGAAATCGATAGTTTTCAAGACCTGTTGAAGTCGATTTTAGCAGGCTTGAGTATTAAGGACTAAGGTGGCTATGCAAATGTACTTCCTTGTGGTTTCTGTAGGCTTTGTTACATAGCAGCTTTGATTTGGGTGATGTTAATTACATGACGTTTGAAACTTAGTGTGTTGATAATTTGCAATCTTTTTCCTCAAGATCCATAGTTATATCAAAGTTTGATGGATTTAATACACTTCCTGTAATTTGTGTGAATGGTGAGTAATAATCGGTGATGCCATATATGATCACCATCTTTAGGCATTCAGCTTTATGTCTGATCTATTTCCATGCAGTTGTTACCCGCACATTTGATGATTATCATAGACTCATCATTGTTATAACCACTGTCATAGTCATTGTTGTTACTAATTCACCATCATCATCATCTGGCATCATCATCATCATCTGGCATCATCATCATCATCATCTGGCATCATCATCATCTGGCATCATCATCATCTGGCATCATCATCATCTGACATCATCATCATCATCTGGCATCATCATCATCTGGCATCATCATCATCATCTGGCATCATCATCATCTGGCATCATCATCATCATCTGGCGGCATCATCATCATCTGGCATCATCATCATCTGGCTTCATCATCATCTGGCATCATCATCATCATCAGGCATCATCATCATCTGACATCATCATCATCATCATCTGGCATCATCATCATCATCTGGCATCATCATCATCATCTGGCATCATCGTCTGGCTTCATCATCATCATCTGGCATCATCATCAGCATCATCATCATCATCATCATCATCATCATTATATATCAGTTCTTTCTGTCTGACTCATTAATGCACACTTCCTGTTATTTTGTTTATTAACTTTGACTTCCCGCATACATCCTTGTTTTCATGCTTGTGTACTTGTGTTGCACGGTGAATATACTGGCTTTGTTTTAGTCTTTGATGGAATAATAAGTATGTTTACTACAATAACAATCAATCAGGAACAAACCCTATTTATGACGTATAACTAAATCCTGGTTGTGGTAGGTGTAGTACGTGGGTTGTTTTAGCTATAAAAGCTGTTGCTTTGGTGTTAACAACCAGAACAGTAAAGTGGTATTCAACGTGTCCAACCAAGCTGCAGAGAAGTTTAGCCAAATATGTTTTACTGAAGTTTGTTAATCTGAAAGGCAACGGGATTCCAGCCTTCAGAACGTGACTACTGTGTATCCTGATGTATACCTGCTATCCTGAAATCCAAATTCATCATAATCCTGTCGTAGTTGTGTTTTATGGACCATTGTTTCAAGAGTGTTGTAGAACAGTTTGACACTTGATCATATATGGGATTAAATGGTTGTTCAATTAAGCCATCTCCCGTTCAGCCTTACTGAATAACTTTACTCCTCCACCAATCATCATCTTCATCATCTGTCGTCGTCATCATTATCAATAAAAAAAAAATTGAAATTTGTGCTTAGCAAGTCTCCATTTGCATGTCAAGAGAAGACTATTTGATGATTGGCTCGGGTTAGGCAGTCCAGTGATAAATTTTCAGAAATAGTCTTTCCGTGGCCTGCAAAATGGATATTCCTCAAGACCATTACAGAGACTGATTCATGCCAACTTGACTATAAAATGGTTAAAATTACCCAGTATCATATATTATAAAACATTTATAGCAAGTTGGCAACATTTTCAGATTTTCTTCATTGGTATTTATACTCTATTTCAGATCACCATATATTAATAGATGAATTTCAGCATTTCTGAATACAGACTATTTCTTTGAAATGTGTCATTCAATAATCCTTTTTACAGATATTCAATAGTTTTTGCTTGACATCCAACCAGTTTATATGCCTGGCTGACTAGCTCTCATATTCTGTGCTAAAAGCAGCTAGTGGATCAATCCCATGTTGATCATATATCTGTGATTAATGCTTTTCAGGCTGAGTACGTACAACCCGGTCTCTACTGCAAATAAAGATAAATATTAGGCATGATAAATATCTTGTAAACAATTTGACTGAAAGTTGTTGCTGCCTGATACAGCAATAACATTCAGTCATTTAGTTTTAAAATAATTTTCAGCTTTGTATTTACAAGATAAATATCCATATAGGTATTAGTAAATGTGAAGCCTGTTGCTTTGCGTGCATGACATTCACTACCTGAATACAATGCTGAGAAGCCAGACATTAATCCAATTGTAACAATAGATATTGTTAGAAATCTGTATTCTCATTCTATCCTATAGACTGAAGACATAGTTCTCTAATCAATATTATAGATATCTGTTCACGCATGTATCCACACATGAAATGGTGTGCATGTGAATTACATTCATGCATGTACACATATGCGTACATGTTTGCCTGTGTACCACGCATGCCCTCAAGATCCCACTTGCCTTCAGTTTGACAAGTGATACTTAGTTCCCATGATGCAGTATAATTAAGATGAAATTATCTTTATTTTAAAATGCAGAGCTTTAATTTGCATTAATCAATAAGCTAGCCCTTTAGTCTCGATTGGTCAAGAAAATTGAGATTTTTGCTTAGTGAATATCCTATGGGAGCAACAGCGCCCACTCAAATTAGTTTCAAAATATTTAACAGTTTACTTATATAGTTTTCTGGAATTTGAGATTCAGAGAGTGCAGGGATCAACTGCATCCAAGCACAGGCAAAGCGTGGGTGGAGCTAGCTTGAGATGGGTGGGGCATAGCTAAAACTGGATTCCTCCATTCTCCTATTGGCATGTAAATGAATATTTAAAAAATGCAAAAATCTCTAGTTTGTCGATCTGCATTTTAAAATAAAGATAATTTCATATTAATTATACTGCATCATGGGAACTTAAAAGTATCACTTGTCAAACTGAAGGCAAGTGGGAGCGACTGAGGGCATGTGTGGTACACAGTCAAACATGCATGCATATGTGTCCATGCATGCATTTAATCCAAATATCCAGCAGCATATTTATTAAATAGTAAAGAATACAATTCATACGATAACGCTTACTATAAGTCTCTCATCATAAATTTAAACATTTGTGACGAACTTAGCTACATCATTCATGACGTAATTGATGATGATGTCATCCTACATGTCACGTAATTGATTATGATGTCATATGATTGATGGATAAACTGGAATCCTCCATTGGTTGTGATGTCATATGCTTGATCGACGGATTAGATTCAACAATGTGGTTTGAAGAATTGTATTGATTTCAAGGTCAAAGTTAGGGACAGATGCATCCAGGGGCTTTGCCATGGCACGCCATACATAGAATGCACTTTCTAGTTTTAGTTTGTGGCTCGCAACTATATTAGCATAAATCAGTTTGTCGGTCAGGCTGTATGTCAGTCAGTACATGTAGCTTGTGTAAGTCAACTCTTACATTTCTGACAAAACCACCAACGTCACAACTGTAGCGCATATGGGATTGTTCAATAATTAATTATGAATGCAAAGTTACAAAGTCATTGTTTCTCTGGATTTAATGTACCCACCTTGAATTTCAAAGGGAAAATGTTGAGAGCACTCTGCATGTGCAAAATTGGATGTAATTAATCCGAAAGCAGCAGATTGTCAGTACAGGTAGTTTGCAGATTTAACAAAATGCTTTGAGACGTTTTCCCTTTGGAATGTAAGGCCAGAATGTGTTTCCAGTGGTAATATCACTACAGACTCGCCATATGCATATATATATTTTATCTTATAGTGCAGGATTAACATAAATGCTCAAGTCGGGATGTTTGTCAAGTTGTATATTCCGCAATTATGTCACAGCTATGCACTATTGTACTTAACCAATTTCAAAATTTGAAGTTAGTTCAGCCCTCCACCACCCCACCCCAACACCCACCCCACCACAAAAAAACACATTAACTTAAGCACAGCCCAGTCAAATGAATTTCAAAATATCCAGAAAAATATTTCTTACATAATAAACGTTTGTATACTAACTAATGTTAGTGTGGTATAGAATTGATTATAATATGCTGTGACAAACTGGCTTAAATGCCATAAGAGATGTTAATATGAGCATATGTGCAAGGGAGCGACGCATGACAAGATAATTAATGGTTTTCAGACTGCGTTATCATAATGGTGTTAATCAATATTGACCACTACTGATGATCATGATGACCAACAAAATGATGCTATGACTACATGTAGTATTAACCACAGTTTCCCTCAGTACCCAATCGTGAATGGTAGTGTATTTGAGCAGTTTCAATGAGTACCATATTGATAATCATTCCTATGACATAGTACATAGCTGTTTTAATACTGTAGCCCTTTAGCACTCAAATTTGTTCAAGAAAATTTGAATCTTCTCATGGAAAATGTCCATTTGCAGACCGAGAGAAGACTTTTTGAAAATTTACCACTGGAATGACTGGCTCGGTTATCGTGTGAGCGTGCGCGTGCGTGCGTGCGTGCGTGCGTGCGTGCGTGTGTGTACATGTGCCTGCATGTGTGTGTAATGCATGTGCATGTATGTGCAGTCGGTGTGCAACGATCACTGCATAAGCTATACATATGATTGTACTATCTGGAGGTTAAACTTAGAGAACATATGGTGTCCTCTGACTGAGGACTAAATATATTGATCATCATATTAGCAGGTTTTCAATCCTATATGACATCTGTCCATGATGTTTACTAGTATGCTTCCATCAGAAGTCGGTCTTAATTCAATTAACTTGTAATACTTAGTTGTATTAACTGTATGATGGCTACAAGCCATAAGTCTGAACCTGCTGAATATTTTGAAAACAATTTGACTGAGCATTGTTGGTGGCTGAGCCACCAACAACTTTCAGTCAAATGTTTTTCAAACTATTCAGTTCGACCCCCATGGAAAATGTAGTCTGCTGAAATTCAGTAAGCTTACAGTTAATAATCAATTTCTTTGTGCCATTCTCATTCAGGAGACTGGTTCTATGTAAACTAAATATAGCACCTGGTGTGAATACTGAGAACATACAGAAGAAATCTCTATAGACTAAATGTCAAATTTGTTCTCAAAATCAGTGACGTTAAGTGTTTAATCATTAAAATTGGTCAAGATAATATTGAAATTCTCTATTAGAAGATCAAGTGAAGAATTTTTTTCTGTGTCCAGTTTAGTGTTTAATGCGCAAGTTGTCCAAAACTGTTTCCGCAGTGATTTTGAGAAATGTCTGTTTACAGACAAAGAGAAGAGTATTTTTGAAATTATTACCGAGCCAGTCATTCCATTGATAATTTTTTTTTATTAATCTCGTCAATTGCAAATGTTTATGAGAAAATGGAGATTTTCTTGAACACATTTGAGGGTTGATGGGTTGGTTAACTTACAATGGATTTCTGTATACGTTGTTGCTGGCTAATTGTGCACGTTTCAGCAATAGTATTTTTATCAAAATGTAGGCGCCAGTAAGTTCATCCTTCAGCCATGTATCGCTCAGTTTTTGAATTTTTATTATGAAGATAAAAGTTTTGAATTCTTGTTGTATAGTAAGTTATACACCTATTTACTTTGCATTTGATTGCATAGGCCGAGAACGTGATATGTATGAGCAGGTCACTCGGGTCAGAACTATTTTGCCATCTGCATTGTCAAATATTAACAAACGCTTAAACTCAAAAACTTTCATGTTTGTGTTTTGTGGTTTTTTTAACATCGTATATGAGCTGCATTACATTTGCGATCAATGTCTTTAGTAGAAATGTGTGTTCGTATTGGCAGAGCGCAAAAAAGATATTTAGTTTCTGACCACATCAAATTTCCAACAGACTCCATGGTATTGGTTACTGTGCATATAAACGTTCACAACATGTCCCTCAATTCCAAATGGCCCTTTCATTTTTTAGTTATACCACGCCTATCACTAGCTAAGCTCCACCCACACATCGCCATGTTGGGATTGATCGATCCCCAAATTCCCTAGCTATCAATTTCCTGAAAACTATACAGGGAAGCTGTTGAATATTTTGTAACTAATTTGACTGGGTGCTGTTGCTGTAACAGCAACAGCGCCCAGTCAAATTAGTTTCAAAATAGTCAATAGAATATCTATTAAATAGTAAAAGCAAATAATTTGTACAACAACGCATGGACCGTCTTCAAATATGCGTTCGTGACGTACTTATCGACATCATTCATTATGTCATTCTACACATCACGCAGTTCATTATGACGTCATATGATGGGTGGGTACTCTGGAAAGGTGAATTGTCAAACCTTTGCAAAAATTCTAAGATAGCATCATAGTTACAGTAGCATCGTCATTTCTGATGAGAAACAAATTGTCACTCACGGGATCTAATTATTATGCCTGCCCCCCCCCCCCCTCCCAATCACTCCCTATAAATACATATGGGTGGAGATATATATGACATTGGCTTTTTGTGGGTGTATCTGTGCCTGTCCATGCTATATCCACTACTACAGTACAGCTCAGAAAGACCTTAACATCTTTCCAAAACAAAAACAGAAGCCTGTTGGTTAGTACAATTTTGAACATGATGTAAGAAATGTTCTGTTGAGTAGTCTGAACATAATTGGACTGTCTTCCAATCCAATAATTTTGAAAATAATCAACAGTTATTTCTGAGCCGTATTATGTTTATTCTTTTAGAATGATCTTCACAAAACTTGGGTGAAAGAAGAAACATATTGATTTCCTACCATGATGGTGACCCAGTTAAGAAAATTGACCTTTCCACTTTATCCTGGTATCCATCCATCATATGATGTCATAATCAACTACGTGACATGTAGAATAACATCATAATGGATGATGTCATTATGGCGTAGATAAGTACATCACGAACGCACATTTTAAGACGGACTATGCGTTGTTCTATGAATTGTATGTCTACTATTTAATAATTATTCTGTTGAATATTTGGAAACTAATTTGACTGAGCGCTGTTGCTGCCATGCGCAGCAACAGTACCCAGTCAAATTAGTTACAAAATATTCAACAGCTTACCTGTATATTTTTCAGGAAATTGAACCTGAACTATACATATGGTTCCATTTGTGTGTCTGAAGAAGTCTAATAATTTTGGTGTCAAAATAGAAAATATCAAAGGTCACTGTCATTATGACCTATTTATGGAAATTGTGTTGCTTCTCCGGATTAACACGAAGTTTTCTGAAAGGTCTTTACCAATCTTGGTGTGTATATTTAGCCTAATATTAATGTTCTTTGGGTCTGAAGAACAATATTCATTCTAGTGTCTAATTGCTCAATGTCATGTTAACCCAATTTGTGTGGGAAAAGAATTTTGGTTGGTTTTAATTCTTAAAATTTGACCCATATTGCTGATTGAATGTGATGACCACATTTACATACTTTCATAAGAAAATAACTGACTGTTTATAAGCATTAACCATTTGACGCTTTGAAACCTGAAATGATAAGTCCTTTTATAATATCAGGAATGGTATGTTGCATATTTCAAAACTAATTTCACTGGGAGCTGTTGCTGCCTGTGGCAGCAACAGATCCCAATCAAATTAGTTTCAAAATATTCAACACTTCTTGTATAGTTGTCTTGAAATGAGAGACTAGCATTTCAAGGGTTAAAGAGGTACGCCCTAGTGGTTGAATGTAACTGCATCTTGGTGGCCTGATAAGGAATGTGGTCTCGGGCAATCGCTGCTGTAATGAGGTAGCAGTGCTTGTAATACTTTGTGTATGGTAGCTGTACCATTTTCAGGACCGCACAAATATTTTGTGCATAAATTTGGAAATTACAATGTTCTACATTTATTATTGCGCATACATTTGGAAACATTCAGTATTGTTTAATCTTTACCCATTCCATCGCTAAATTTGTAATAGTTGCCTTTTAAAGTTCAATATTTTGAAACCAATTTAACTGGAAGTTGGTGTTGCTTAGTAGCAGCTTCCAGTTAAATTATTTTTAAAGAATATTTTATCGCATCGTAAATAATTTGTCATATCGTGCAAACACTGTTAAAAGAGCTAGCGAAGAGAAAGGTTGAATGTTATACACCCGGAGATGTTTTAGAAGACCTGTTGCACTGCAGAATACGAGTAGCAAGATTTATAACCATGACACTGTACGGTACAAATATGTATACCTAATTGCTATGGCAATTGATCTGCCATATATATAATACCTGAGTCAGCGTTCGAGCGCCAGCCTCTTATAACTCCAATACACACTCAATATCTGTACATATTGATTTCTCCAGCGTGAACAGTTGGCGAATGAATGCATTGATGGATATACCTGTGTGTATATATAATGCGTGTCTCATTTATTCAGCGTGTACATTAGACCTAGGTTGTGTAGAGTAGCATTGCTGATGACCAGCTTATATAGTATACATGTACATGCATTGAGATTATCTTCATGCAGGTGATTAAGCGGATGTTATAGGCAGACAGGTAGACCGGGGAATTATGTAGAAACTGGGTGGTTTAATGCGAATGCATTACTGTTTTCTTACATACTTTAAACAGCTGATCAAGGTGCACAAGCATAAGGTATTTTTGCATGTCGTGAATACATGTATGTATAAAATATTGTTCGACAGTGTATATATACATGTATAATTGACCTATTGCTGGTGTGTTTTCTTCAATAATGTGTTTATTATCTGGGTGTGTCTTTCTCCGATGTGTGTTGCGTAGCCTTGATTATAATGTCGCAGTGACACATATGAGGTAGTTTCAGGTATCTTGTCTCTGATACATTAGATGAAGGTTTGTTGCATAATTTATTAGCGCTATGTTAAAAGATTCCGGTGATAAGGTCCAGGGTTTAGAGGTGTATGGATTAATTTATTAAGTATTATATAAGAAATTCATCATCATTATCAGCATTATCAAACAAATGCAATAAATTCATTGCATATGATGTTGAATATTTTGAAACCAATTTGACTGGGAGTTGTTGCTGCCAAGGGCAGCAAAAACTCCCAGTCAAATGAGTTTCAAAATATTAAACAGATTATATGTACCTGTAGGGTTACTCTTTGTAATGTCTGAGAACGTGTGGTTAGCTTAATGTTTACTGTGGTCATTGTCTCCGTAGAAAACAGATGATTTTGACGATCAATTTAGCCTATTTCAACCAAGGGTGGGTGGAAGGATCCTAAGGTTGTACTCCTGGCTTCAGAACTTATTAACAGAATTTTGATTTGTCAATTTGTCTGACTTGTCATCTCGGATTTTCCGTACATTTTTGGGAAATCAGGTAAGACTATTATTCATTAACACTTTAACACTGATAAACAGCAGCCAAAAACGGCTTCTGCAGTGCTCTTGAGAAATTTCCATTTGTATTCAAGAGAAGATTATTTTTGAAAATTTACCAATGGAATGACTGGCTCGGTAATCGAGCCGGTCATTCCACTGGTAAAATTTCAAAAATAGTCATCTCTTGGTCTGCAAATCAACATTTTCTATGACAAAAGAGAAATTTATTCGAATAAATTTAAGGGTTAAAATTTAACCACGTGGGTGATTTCAAGCAAACTTAACTGAAAGAACCCTATGGTGGGAGCCTTCAGAACTTATATATACAGGCTCATGATTGGTAAATTTTACTGCTTATCTCACAGATTCATGCTGCTGTCTTATATTACACCTCTTGCGTCCTTTGACACCCCATGCATTCATTCATTCTGGGGGCTAGGCTAGCCCATATGCATCACTTTTGACAGGCATTAGCTTTCATTTTTATTTCCTCTTTCTGTAACCTCAATCTTTATAAGCACTGAAGTTAGAGAGTGCCTTATATGATGATTTTTAAATTTGAACATCTATAACCCATTCGATTTTCAATCCAACTAGAGAACAGAATCACTATTTAAGAAATATTTTGTTGATTATTTTGAAATGTTTTGACTGGAAGAGCTTACTGCCTTAGGTCCAATTAAAAGGGTATCAATAGTATTCAACAATTCTAATGTATTATAGTTGACTTAAAACTTAGAAACCAGAATTTCAGGTGTAAATGGGTTAACTCTTATCACTCTGATGTCAATATTCTATCTTTTACGGTGTCAATATCAATGAAACTGGTGTACATTTTTCAACAATTTTGGTGGAAGATGTTGCTGTCTGCGACAGCACCATCTCCCACCAAATTTGTTGAAATATGAAAACCAGTTCATCTTTTAATTTAATTTGAAAATTTAAAGTTTTGACACCAGAGTGGTAAGGATTAACAACATATAGGAGGTATGACTGAGCAATAAGCACTCCCATCCTCACGTAGCTGTCTCGCTGCTGCAAGCCACCAGACAAAATTTCAATGAGCAAAAACTTCACTTTCCGGATATTTTGAAAACAATTTGACTGAAAATTTTCAGTCAAATAGTTTTCAAAATATTTAGCAGGTCCAGAGATATAACCCCTGGAATATGTTATCTGCAAAATCTCAGCAGTCAAACCGTTAAATGATTGTATTATGTTATTATGTATACATTATATTTTATTATTTGTATATAAGTGTAGGTCCATATTTTCATAAAAATTGCGTCTTCACATGTCAAAAAAAATTGCATGCTTAAAAACACTTGAGATTACTCATCCTTGTATGAAAGATAATTGTAAATGCTCGTTAATAAATAGAAAGCAGAACAATCCCTTTTTGTGCATTTGGATGCTATACATGTATATTTACATTACGCATGAATTTAATAGATATTTATATATAAATATGTAGATTTGCATATTGTTTACGTTTTGTTCTGGCCACACTTTATAAGAAATCTTTCCTGTATGAATATTTCTTATGACTATTTTGAAACTAATTTGACTGGAAACTGTTGTTGCCTAAGGCAGCATTGTCACATGTACATATAGCTTCCAATTAAGTTAATTTCAATATATACTCCACAACATACATCATTTGTATATCATCATTGTTTTGAAATGAAGATGTCAGGTTTTCAGGATTGAAATGGTTAACAAATTCTATTACCACTTGTAATGTATGGATTATTAACACTAGTGGTCAGCAGTGGTCAAGAAAATTTACATTTGTCCTTAGTGCATGTCCATTTGCAGTCTAGGAAAAGACTTTTTTTGGAATTTAGCACTGGAATGACTGGCTCGTCTATCGCCTATCGAACCAGTCATTCCTGTGGTAAATTTTTAAAAACTTTCTTCTCACTTTCTGCTTATGGACATTTTGTAAGACCGACCAGTAAAGGGTTAAATCAAGATGGCTAAGCAAAACCTTTATTAACCCTTTAACCCTTTAATGACTAAATTTGTTCCAAAAATGTAAATATTTACTTATTGAATGTCCATTTGCAGGCCAAGAGAAGACTATTTTGGAAAATTTTCCATTGGAATGACTGGCTCGGTTATCGAGCCGGTCATTCCAGTGGTAATTTTTCAAAAATAGTCTTCTCCTACCCTGCAATTGGACATTCCCCAAGACCACTACAGAGGTCGGTCTTGGCCGACTTCATCGTGAAAGGGTTAACCTTTGAAATTACAGGGTTTTTTCTCAAGATTTGTACAAGACAACTAACTATATAAGAAAGCTGTTGATAGGCAGCACCAGCTCCCAGTCAAACTAGCTTCACAATATTCAAGACAATATTCAGACATCATGAAGAATTTGGGTTTTTTGGGTGTGTAAGAGATAAACAATTAATAATAATACAATTACTGTTCTAAATGTGACAAGTATCCTAATTATCCTGAATTTATATTGACTTTTGTTATGATAATTAATTTCATGCATTGTTGTTTTTCTGCACTGACCAATAGGTATATTTATAAAAGATAGTTTTTGCTAGCTAATTTAACAGTCTGTCAAGGTAAACTACGTGTAGGTAATGAGAGAACTCTGGATCTAGTAGTGTTATTAGAAAATAACTTTTGTTTACATATATTTGTTAAAACCTGTCTATAGCGAATGGACAGCAGCATATGGTCAATCAGGAAGTGGTCACTAAAGACGTATGTTAACCCTTTAACACTCTAGCTGGCCACAAAATTACTTTTGCAGTGCTCTTAATAAATGTCCACTTGCAGAACAAAAGAAGACTATTTTTGTAAATTTAACACTGGAATGTCGCTGGCGCGATAATCGAGCCAGTCATTCCAGTGATAGCTTTTCAAAAAGTAATATGATCTGCTAATGGATATTTTTGATACGATTCTTGAACAAATTAGAAGATTAATTAAAGGGTTAGGAAAGCTCATTAGCTGTGTATCATTTGGTGGTCAAATGATGGTGGTTCATGAGGACAGGTGATTTATAATGAGCCACCGTTATTGTCCACAAAAACAGATTTGATTAATGCCGTGTCATATAGGATTATAAGTATACGGGTGGGGGGATTGGTGGGTGTCAGGCGTGGTGGTGGTATATAGCATAACGTTGACTCAGGTTCTACTAGAGCTACATGTATCAGTAAGAAACTTAGGTGTTTGGGTGCCATTGCCAAAGAATCCTATTGAGTTTGAAGTCGAAAGGTCAATCTCTGGATGACCCAATTGAGGAAATTCCAGATGATAACTATTTCTACTGAACAGATCTTCACAAAACAAACTAGGCCCAGTTGTTGCTTAAGTATGAATGCGATATGCTGTGCCAATTTCCTTTGACACTTTACTGCTAGTCTGTCTTCATACTACAATGAATTGTCCATTGCGTGAAGGTGGTTGAGTGATAGATTTCAGCAATATCTGATTATCTAAAAAAACTACTGATCTGATTTGGCTCCAAGTTTACCACAACAAAGGATCTTAATGCGCATGATCATGATTAAAAAACTGGATCTGGATTTGGTTATGGATTTAGATTTTGTTAAAATTTTCACACAAATGATGGGACCATTCACTTGTATTCGGCAACATTGAAAATCAAGAAAATCTTTGCAATGTGACAAAAATTGGAGGGTGAGTGTTTGCAATGTCTGATTGCACTTAGTGTTTGCTTTGTCCATCCGTTCAGGCTTTCATTTCCGGATGATAAATCAAGTTTTATTGAAGTAACCATTACCAATCTGGTGGTGGAGCTTGTCCTTGGTGGTCCAAAAAATCCTATCAATTTTGGCTTCAAACAGTCAAAGGTCACAGTCATGGTGATGTAATTAATTATGTAATATTGCGTTTCCGGATGATACTCAAGTTCTATTGAAGGGATTAATACCAATCTGGCGTGGCAGCTTGTCCTTGCGGGTCCGAAGAACCCTATCAATTTTTGCGCCAACCAAGGGCACAATTACCTAATTAATTACATAATATTGCGTTTCCGGATGATAACTCAAGTTCTGTTGAAGTGATCCTTACCAATCTGGTGTAGGAGTTTATCCTTGGTGGTCCGAAGAACGCTGTCGATTTTGGCGTCAACGGTCAAGGTCACAATGACCTAATTAATTATGTAATATTGCATTGCCGGATGATAACTCAAGTTCTATTGAAGGGATCGGTACCAATGTGGCGTGGGAGATTTTTCCCTTGGTGGTCTGAAGAACCCTATCGATTTGGGGTCAACGGTAAAGGTCACAGTGACGTAATTAACGATATAATATTGGTTTTCCAGATGATAACTCATGTTCTATTGAAGGGATCGTTACCAATCTGGCATGGGAGCATTTTCCTTGCTGGACCGAAGAACGCTATCGATTTTGAAGTCAAAGGTCAAGATTACTGTGACCTAATTAATGATGTAATATTACGTTCCCGGATGATAACTCGAGTTCGATTTAAGGGATCGTTACTAATTTTTGGGTGGGAGGTTGTCCTTGGTGTTTCAAAGAGTCGTATAGTTCTTGTTGTCTCTGTGGCTCAGGTCTTGAATTTTATTTTTTTTAAATTCAGAAAGTTGTTAACCCTTTAATTGTCAAATTTGATCAAGAAAATGTAATTTTCTCACTGCAAATCACTATTTTTTAAATGTTACCAATGGATTTACTGCTTCTTTTATCGAGCCAGCCATTTGATTGGTAAACTAAAAAACTCTTCTCGCCATCCTAATATACATTTCTCAAGATCACTGAAGAAGACTACATACAGAAAGGATGTGACAATTTCTCTGTCAATAAAACAAATGGTATGTTGCATGTTTTGAAATTAATTTGCCTGGCAGTTGTTCCAGTCAAATTATTTTTAAAACCTCAACATTTTACATGTACATGTACCTGTTGTATGCTTACTTTGAATCTGAGTCATTGGGATGAAAATGATACATTTCTGTAAACCTTACTAAGTTCTTAATGTCATATATTGTGTTAACCTATGACATTGTTTTATTTGTAGATCAGAGTTGCTATTGAGGTCAACGGTCACTCAGTTATTCCGATCGTAGTGTACCTTGTACAGAAGTAGTGACTTGTCCATCCGGCAAACAACACTATGGACGGGGGCAAGAAGGTGTGGGTGCCCCACCCCATTGATGGCTTCAAGCTGGGTCGTATTGTTGATATCGGTGCTCAGATGATCACGGTTGAACCATTTGATGCTCCAGGAACAGTAAGTACAAAAATGGTTTGGATAACTAATACTTTAATTGCCAAGATGGTTGAAACTGGCTTCTGCAGTGATCGTGAAAAATGTCCATCTGAAGGCTTGAGAAAATTAAATGAAAAATTTTACCACTGGAATGACTGACTTGAATACCAAACCAGTCATTCCTGCATTAAATTTTTCAAAAATAATCTGTTGACCTGTAAATAAACATTTACTAAGGCAAACATTTCAATTTTCTTGACAAATATTGATAATAATATTTTTGAAATTAAATTGTAATAATTTTGGGACTATTTATCTGTATCATATTTGAACAGAATTATCTTATCACATGATAATTGATTCTTATAATATATATTATTAGTTAAATTTAACCTTTAACCCTTTTACCAAAAAATCTTTGCAAATGTATATTCTTTGCGATATATAAAACATATTCTGTTGGATATTTTGAAATTAATTTGACTGGAAGTCATTGCTGCCTAAGGCAGCAACATCTTCCAGTCAAATCAATTTTTAAAAATTCAACCATTTTCCTGTATGTGAGCATTGATGACACGTCATCGCAAATCCCCACGTTCACCGCTTTGAACATTTGACACACACCATAACCCACCCCCGGGGATGGAGCCAAATGTAAACATCTGTTTGCACTCCGCAATCATATGGGTAACTCACATACCAAATATGGTTGAATTTCTTCCAATAGTTCCGAGGAGTTGCATTACAATCAATTTTATGACCTTGTTACCCCCATCCCACACCTCCTTTGGGCGGGGCTAAATGTAAATGGGCTCATCCACTCCACATTAACATGGGTAACTGACATGCTAAATTTGGTTTAATTCCATCCAACAATGTCAGAGGAGTTGCATTACAATACATTTTTTACCTTTTGATCCCTACCCCACCCACCCCAGTGGGCGGGGCCATATGTAAATATGTTCTTGTACTCCACATTGATATGGTTAACCGACATACCAAATTTGGTTGAATTCTGTCCAATGGTTTCGGAGAAGATGCGTTACAATCATTTTCCACAGGTTAAAATTTAACCGTTTGACCCCGACCCGATCAAAATCTAAATGGCATTGTGCACTCCGCAATCATATGGGTAACTCAGATATCAAATTTGTTTGAGTTCTGTCTAACGTTTTCAGAGGAGTTGTGTTACAACTGATTTGACTTTTTGACACCTTCCATGTCCCCTTGGTGGTGGAGCCTAATCTAAATGTCATCTTGCAAAGCACATTCCTATGGGTAATCCACATACCAAATTTGGTTCAATTCCACCCAACGGTTTAGGGTGAGATGCATATAATTGATTTAACCTTTTGACCCCTGCCATGCCCCCTTGTGGGCAGAGCCTAATCTAAATGTCGTCTTGCAAAGGGCATTCCTATGGGTAACCCATATGCCAAATTTGGTTCAATTCCACCTAACAGTTTGGGAGGAGTTAGCATGACGGACAGACGTACAAAAGGATGAACGGACGTTTTTTCAAAACGGGGGGATAATAATTAGAAACTTATTTATTATTTAATAATTAACTAGATTGATCAGTCGATGATGCATCATCGCAAATCCAAATTTGGTTGAATTCCGTCCAACAGTGTCAGAGGAGTTGACCCCTGCCACGCCACCTTGGGGGCGGAGCCTAATCTAAATATCGTCTTGCAAAGCACATTCCTATGGATAACCCACATACCAAATTTGGTTGAATTCCACCCAATACTTTGGGAGGAGTTAGCGTGACGGACAGACAATCAATTTGACCTTTTGACTCCTGCCACATCCCCTTGGGGGGCCGAGCCAAATCTAAATATCGTCTTGCAAATTGCATTCCTATGGCTAACCCACTCAACAAATTTGGTTGAATTCCACCCAACAGTTTGGGAGGAGTTAGCATGACGGACAGACGGACAATCAATTTGACCTTTTGACCTCTGTCACACACCCTTGAGGGCAGAACCTAATCTATATCTCCTCTTGCAAAGCGCATTCCAGTTAGTAACCGACAACCGAATTTGGTTGAATTCCGCGCAATGCTTTGGAGTGAGATGCATTATAATCAATTTGACCTTTTGACCCCTGCCATGCCCCCTTGTGGGTGGAGCCTAATCTAAATGCTGTCTTGCAAAGCGCATTCTTATGGGTAACCCACATACCAAATTTGGTTCAATTCCACCCAACGGTTTGGGAGGAGTTAGCGTGACGGACAGGACACGCGGACAGAGGCGATTACAATATCGCCGACGTTTTTTCAAAACATGGGGATAATAATATTTACATTATTATTTGCCAAGAATTTAATGTGTAAAGGAGTCTAACTCTGATGATCGTTTAATATTTTGATAATTACTGATCGGTGTCGCTTTCTTTCAGACAATCAAAGCACCATATGACAGAACATTTCCTTCTGAAGAGTATGACAAGGACGTTGATGATAATTGTAAGCTTAGCAATACATTGATATATATTTATTTATTTATTAACTCATTAACCATCTTGCCACTCCAAAAATGCCTTATGCAGGTCTTGAGATCTGTCCATTTGTAAAGCGAATAATATCTTTGAAGATCTATCACAGGAATGACTGGGTCGATATTTTTCAAAAAGTGGTCTACAAATGGGCATTTCCTATGAGAAAATTGAAACTTTCTTGAATAAATTTGAGCACTAGTGAGCTAACACTACTCAAAGTGGATCATTGACCTCTAAAAATATCATAATTATTCAAGAAAATTATTTTAAAAAAGGAGTAACCTTTTCAGTGCATTAATGCATCCACCCATGATGTGTTTTGGGGCCATAGTCTAAACACATTTTACATTCGCCCAGCTAAGGTATATGGATGCATCTTAAGATAAAGGTGAGCCACGTATAGGATGTTGAAGATGGTGATATGGTGGTAACACATGAAGATTCCTAATGGGGTGGGGGGGGGGCGGTCCTAGGTTCGTGTCTCGATATGGACGGTCATACAATGGACCTTTCCGGTTTTAGCTATGTTTCGCCCATCACTAGCTAAGCTCCACCCACACCTCGCTCATGTTGAGATCAATCGATCTCGGAACACCCTGACTATCAATTTCCAAGACTACACTGGTAAGCTGTTGAATATTTTGAAACTAATTTAACTGGGTGCTGTTGCTGCCTAAGGCAGCAACAGCGCCCAGTCAAATTAGTTTCAAAATATTCAACAGCATGTTTATTAAATAGCAAAGAATTACAAAGACATGCAATTCATACAACGTGTCGGACCATTTGAGATTTGGTGATGGTCTATATGGAACCCTTTGTGATGTAATGATTATGACGTCATCATACACACGCTGAGCTGATTATGACATCATACGAGGTCAGATGATGGATGGGTACGCTGGAAAGGTGAATTATATGGACTAAAGGAAATGGTACCAGTGTAAAAGCTAGTCGGTAATTCCCTGCATCAGTAGCTTAAAGGAAAACTCATCTTATTCTAACCATTCAGGTGATAGAATTTGCCACCCATAAGCTATCCTTAACATTTTAGCTTTTTTAGCGTGCCGACAATGAAAGCTATGCAGTAGCTAAATGTTGATACATATCTAAAGCCTATGATGCCTGTCATGATTTATTTTTCAACAAATCAGAAAAAACCTAGCATGTCTGCCTCAGTGTGCTCAGTCATTGAGGTGCCAACTATAGTTTGGCAATATGGAATAAAAGTAATCATACATGTAAGCGGTTGAATATCTTGAAACTAATTTAACTGGAAGTTACTTCCAGTCAAATTAGTTTCAAAATATCCAATAAATTAATTAATATGTAATAAAGAATGCAGTGCATTAGTACTCACATGACATCACACACTATCACTTGATGAGACGAGATGGTGGCAATCACTGTTCAACATTAGCGCGATGCTACATAGCATATAATTGTGATACAGACAAGGAAATCTGACAGGATATGAATGATATGGAATCTATAAACCATAATCTATCAGTGTAATACAAAATTTGAGATGAGATTAGCATCCCTGTAATGTCATGGAAACCAGGAAACCTACGCTATGCTTCATATAACAATGTACAAACGTGTGTGTGTGTGTGTGTGTGTGTGTGTGTGTGTGTGTGTGTGTGTGTGTGTGTGTGTGTGTGTGTGTGTGTGTGTGTGTGTGTGTGTGTGTGTGTGTGTGTGTGTGTGTGTGTGTGTGTGTGTGTGTGTGTGTGTGTGTGTGTGTGTGGGGGGGGGGGCTATGTCACTACTATGCATGTCAGAAGTAGGTCAGTGGTACCTCTTTGCAGTGTTCATAGAATATCACGGGAAATACCATAGAAAATTATAGAACAAGTGTGTCATGCTTTAGTTGTGACATGGCAGGGGTGAGGGGATGGGGCCTTTATTGGAAGTGTCAAAAATGTGACAGACAGACAGACCAATAGATAGAGAGACAAGCCAACTTAAACTAGTTTCAACTCACAAGTAAAAATATTATCTAGTGGTACTTTTAACATGTAACACTTTTTCACATAAAGTCATGTAACTTGGTGTTTGGATGTATCTTATGGATAAGCATGTCATCTATCAAACCAAGCTCGGTGTAACTTCCCATTCACGGTTCACTGGACAGCAATGTCTTTTATGGTACATGTATGCTCAAAATATTCAACAGAATGCAGGGGTAGATTTTAAGGATTTTTCTACTAACCCAGACGTGATAGGGCATCATTGATTTTGCTATCCAGCGGCAAATTTCACTAACCCAATGATTGTAAGCTCAAAGATGATCACTTCTTTAATCCATTCACAGATGGATCCCTATAAAACTCATTTCCAAGGCAACCATAGAGAGAAGCTGTTGAATATTATCAAATTAATTTGTCCGGAAAACCATTGCTGCCTAAGGATCAATAAAGCGTTGAAGGTGGAAAAAAATCTGTCTTTTGTCAATTTTTGGTGGGTACTGAACATAATGACATTATAAGTGGTTTTTTCATATTTCCTCTTTTGAGAGCATTACTAACCCAGACGGGTTTGTGCAGGTGTAGTTTTACTAACCCATATGAAATTCTACTATCCTCGGGTTAACGAGTTAGTGTTAAAATCAAGCCTTGGAACATTTCTAACTAACATTTGATTTTTTTGGAAACATGCTAACTTATTTATGAGCTCTTACAGGTAGGTAGTGAGTGTGTTAGCTTTGTGATGCTATCCATCACTGAAACTCTAGTGTTATATTTATCTGTTTTACTATCTTGTCTTTCTAGGTGCTCTGATGTACTTGAATGAAGGGACATTACTTAACAATCTACGGATCAGATATATGAAAAATCTTATATATGTAAGTGTAAACTGTGTGGTGTTTTAATAGTCCTAAGTTCTTCTTGGTGTTGCAAAATTTAAAGCATATTTGAAAAACTTACTTTTATCTCAGGCATGTCTCATTTAACCATTTAACGCTTAAATCTGTTCATGAAAATTTCAATTTTTTCATTCAAATTGTCCATTCGCAGACCAAGAGAAGACTGTTTTTGAAAATTTACCACTGGAATGACTTGATTGAGCCAGTCATTCCAGTGATAAATTTTCAAAAATTGTCTTCTCGTTCTGCAAATGGACATTTCTCAAGACCACTGGATAGGCCATTTTTGGCTGATGAGGGTTAAATAAAGGGTTAATCTGGAGGCTTGGTGATCCTCCATCATGTGTGCGTGCGTGCGTGCGTCCCCAGAGATGGAATATTCATAGACGAGGAAGAGAAGCCTCAGTGGCCTCCCTAGAGCTGCTGAAAAGATCAAGAATGAAAATCACTTCAAGAATAAAGACATGACTGAGTTTACCCACATACACTTTTCAGATGCAAACAAAGTTAATGACAAATACATCCCTCTACGCGGTGGGGAGGAATAGAAGAAAAGAAAATACTTGAGTCACTGATGTGCACTTCCTCCATCATTACTGCACATTGTATAACATGAAACAAAGCCTTCCGGTGTGGTTTTTTTAATCAAGGGTTTCTCTGTCAGAAAACCTATCCTTGTATGATGAAACGTGTCTATCACTGGTGATTTACAATGGAGGAATCCAGTTTTAGCTATGCCCCGCCCATCTCTAGCTGAGCTCTACCCATGATCGATCGAACCCTACACTCTGAATCTTAATTTCTAGAAAACTATACAGGTAAGCTGTTGAATATTTTGAAACTAATTCGACGGTGTGCTCTTGCTGCAATAGCTAACTGTGGCAGCAACAGCATCCATTCAAATTGTTTTCAAACTATTCAACAGCATGTTTATTAAATACATAGTAAAGACGTACAATTCATACAACAACACTTAGTCCATCATCAATTAAGCATTCATGATGAATTTAGCAATGTCATTCATGATGTAATTGATTATGATGTCATTCTGTACACGTCACGTAGTTGATTATCACATCATATGATTGACTGAGAAACTAGAATCCTCTATTGTAACAACTTGGAACTGCCAAAGTCGATTCTAAATATGGCAACGCAAACACCTACCCGACATCACCCAACATTGCTGATCAGACAGCATAATGATGCATTATACACTGTGTGCAAGACGCCCCCCCCCCCCCCCCCCCCCCTGTCAGTGAGTAGCCCAACAATGATGGTCTAAGCTTGGCCATGATCTACAAATTCTGTCACACACACATGCGGAGAAAGACAAGATCATTGAAATCTGCTGTACTTGGGACCAATGCCTGTAAACCTGCTAACTTGTGGTACATATCAGCCCAAAAGGTGGACTGAGTACACTGACGACCTAGAATAACGTTCAGGAGCTAAGGTCTGTAGCGGATGACAAGAGGCAGTGAGGAATGAAGACCTGATTGCATTTGGAGGATGCTTTAACTACTGCAACTGCTGAATACAGTACATCATCATTGTCATTAGGCTTGTGCGATTATTGCGTTGAGTGATCGCGATCGATTATTAAAAAGTAATCGTGATTACTCAATTAATCAGCTTGGATACAAATTACCAAGACATAACAACAAAAGAATATCAATGACAAAAATTGCAATGGTGTTTAGAAAAGTCCATTTGCAGGGCAAGCGAAGACTATTTTTGACAATGTATCACTGGAATGCCTGGCTCGATTCTTGAGCCAGGCATTCCAGTAATACATTTTCAAAAATAGTCTTCTCAGAAATAGTCTTCTCTTGCCCTGCAAATGGACATACATTCACTAATAGTCAGGGTCACAGTGTAAAAAATATTTTTTTCGTTCAGAATTTTTGGGGATTTGTAAAACTATATATTTTCAGAAAGCTTTTAATGTGTCAATTTCAAAAACCAATGTTTGCATTTGCACAAAAGTCTTCATGGCGGCCATCTTGAATTTCAAAATGGCCACCATCGAAAATCTTTGAAATCCAATATATCTGCAACCATATGACCTAGATTAATAATTTTGATGTCTAGATCTATGTTTTCTGGGTCAGTGAATGCATTGGTAACATTTATAATAAACTTCAAATAACAGAAATCATGTTTTGGTAGATAAGTCCTGACTTAATATGTAATTTACAGACAGCATCTGCAAATTTGTAACTTGTGATAATGTTGCAATGATGAATTTTATTTGGCATATAACAGAGTTATCTCACCAATTTAATCTAAGTATTCAAGCAACAATCAATGTGCTGCATCAGTTGCTGTCTACCTAGCAACATTGGCGTCATCTTCATCATCTGATATAGAGACATCAACGATTGAGTCATCATCATTTTCACACTGCGCTGCATTGACAAAGCTCTGTGCATGGTAGGTCTTTGGATTTGCACGAGCATCGATGAGAGGAACAATTCGATTTGTATTGACACCTAACCATCTCAATGAGAGACTTTGGAGCTGGTAAAACATCTGTTGTTTTTGCCTTTAGTTGGCCACCTGTCTCCTTGTAGTATCCATTCTGTAGTGGATCCAGAAACACATGATGTGAAATGTCTGCCTGACCCCACACATTTGCCTGGACTTGTACTCTAAGGACATGCTGTTTCAAAGCACCAATGTTAGGCGGTAGACTCACAATCAGCAAGCTGCTTACAGAATGTACAACTTTATTGTACTCAATAGTCTTCACTGCCAGATACTGTGCAAGGTCATTCTTTGTTTGGTCATGAGACAAAAATCTTGTCATAGGGATATGCTTGATACTGGTATCATCTTTGACTTGATATCTAATTGGATCCTTCCCATGTCGTCGTTTCTCTCTGGTCGTGTTTTTCAGGGAATCTGCTTGATATGTATCAAATACAAGAATGATCTCGTCATATCCTGTTGTCAGACTCATTAACCTGTCATTAAAACATTTACTACGGTCGTTGACTGTCACAATAGTTGCTGGTTTCTTTGCCAGCTTCTGAACAAGAAGCATTCCACCCACAACTGCGATTCTCCTACTAGATTCCTTAGTTGCGACGGCAGTTGCTTCTGTTGCAGCTAATAAGAGTGAATCCTCTGTGCTCTCGGTTTGTGGTAGGTCAGTCAGGAGCTTGATTAACTTCGACTTGTCGGTGCACTGTAGGACAGAGCCACACGGAGCAAACAGCGCCCTCGGTGTCAGTGTGAATTCAAAGTTGCCGATCGAATACTTCAAATCAAGGTCTCGACTCGACTGCGAGAATCATCAGCCTAGCATATAGATCTTTAGTTTCCTTGAGATCAACAGCTTTGTCACGAATACGTACTGTTGTCTTTTTGTTTCCAGATGTGTACATCTTGTTTTTCTCACGCTTCACTGGTGCCCAAAGGCTTACCTCTCCATTAATGCGCTCTTTCACATACTCTTCATATAATGTCTGTCCTCTTTCGTGGTACCGACTCTTGTGCTACATAAGCAAGTGAGATAATGTTGTAGATCATGTCACCTTCAGCAGCGAAAGGATTACCATGAGTCAGTATGGCAGCCTTTATCTTGTCGATTGTGGTGTGTTCGTGTTTAACAGCACTTGCTCCATTGCCATGGTGATCTCTGACCTTGTCTTCTTGCAAATCAAATTGACACTTGAATTCCCGGGATAACTGTGACAGTTCTGGAGCAGCGAGGAAAAATCGCTGTCTCGCATTTGCATTGTTAGATATTCCAATTAGTCCTGAGTGCACTTTCATCATTTTGTTCAGATGCTCACATGCATGATCCGCACCAATTGAAGTGAATGGAATGTCATTCTTAGTCACTGCAATGTTTTCAGTTTCAAATTCTTGCCATGTGTCTGGATGATTCTGCTTGAGTGCATACATATCTGCTATGTATCTTGGCCAAAGACGTTTGTATTTGATTCTATCAAAAGCAAAGAATAACTTGCTTAGTTCTTCTCCAGCTTCAAGATGAAGAGTCAGATCAGTATTTCGGGATGCTGCGACAAAGAAAAGGATTGTTTCCACACGGTGCAGATAGTTCATTAATGACTTGAACATCGCATGTTGGGACCTCTGTCACCGATGTCTGGAAGAGATTCAGCATATCAGTATTAGACAGCACTTGGAGAAGATTGCTATGAGCCGGCATCACTGATTCTGCCCGGCTGGCTTGGTTTGATTTACTGCATGCCTCTTCTATGTCATCTGTAGCTGATATGCATGCATCCCTTAGATTTGGATACTCTGAAGAATTCGTCAAAGACCAGTTCATACAATGCGATGTAAGAGTAGATATGAGCATGAAGAGAACGTGAGTAGTGCTTGCATTTCAGGATTTGTGTCGTTGTGGTAGAGCTAAAGACATCAGCCTCGATCCATGCATCGTCTATTCCGGAATTCTCAATAGAAGTACCGAGAGCTCTCAATGCAGCCATGACGACATGGAGTTCACCAAGTCTTGGGATAACACCACTCTTTAAATTGGCGTTGACATCTACAAGCTGCACTGCTTTCTCATACAGGGCCATGTCAAAAGTAATGACTGTTAGATGGTCTTTACCAACAGCCATCTCCTTCAATGTTTGTGCTTGTTTAATTACAGTCATTAGCGTTGACCATTCATGAGCCAGCTCTGGGAGAAGAGGCAATGCACCAACATGGGTTAGAGATCTACTTGATGACAGGAGTGAATTTTACCCAGCCCACCCAGGAACCAAACACATCTCTTTCCTTTCATCCATCCTCGCAACAACAGATGCTATGACCCAACCCATATGGGTCAGCTGATAAGAGTCTGCAACACCGGTTTTACTCAACACAAAATTACTTTGCATTCCAGGTTGAGCCTTTGGTTTGACGCATGGCAACATAGATGTGTGTTGTGGTGTAATGGATAAGCTCTTTGCATCACCAATGTTTAAAGGTGGTGCAATGGATTCCCCGGGTGCCAAAGCTTTTTGATAGACCGCAACAATTGTTCCATGTGTAGTACCTTTACCATCAATGGTATCCTCAGCAAAATAAGTGTTGTCCACAGCAAAGAAAACAAATGTCCCTTTCTTTAGAAATGGTGGTACATACAGATTATTGAATTGTCTCATGTTTTCGACAACCGAGTTAGCTATTGCTGTTTCTAGAAGCATGGTACGGTGGTAGGATATGCAACAGTTCTGTGCATGAAGAAGATTCACAATCTTCTTATTCCTGGTGTCGTGATGCACAGATAATGCCAATCCTAGAACCTGAGAATTTTCTCTTCTTTGCTGGGATCTGAATTTTTCAGAAGAGGCAGCTTTAGGTTTATGCATCACTTGCCTATCCGATTTAAGTCCAAACATTAGGGTTTGACAAGATGTAAGCACTGCTCTATCAACGAGACACTCTCTGGTTTTGCTATCCAAACTATCTACAGGTCCAACCATTATCCATCGTATCAGTGTGTATAGTTCACGTGGGATGTCATCCATATTGCTGGAAACAAGGACTGAACCAGGTTCACCATCATTCTTAGTGAATGTTGTGATGCTTTTTCGAACAATCTGTGCTGCCCTACAGATCGCCTTCATGCCTTCCATACCATCATCTTCACACATCGCAGAATGAACCATTTCTTCCTCACATGCTTCTAACGAGTGCAGAACGGCACACTTGCGCCTGTCCTTTTGAAGGACAGTTCTTACATGATTTAGCGCTTGTAGCCACTGCCTACTAAATGTAGGTGAATGATTGTCCAAGGATTTACGGTCAAACATGTTTATATATGTTATTTCTATGTCAGCCATAGACAGATAAGCCCCATTTCGGGGGTGTGTATCAACAATATGGATAATTTCAATCAGACATGCCATTTGCCGGGAGAGATCATTCTCAGCATTTCTTGTAGTATCTGAATCTCGTAAAATGTGGAAAACATGCTTCCTCCAGCATGGCTTGTGATACCGGACATCAATTGCATGTGCATCACACGGGGAAAGCGAGGTATTTAATCTAGTAAGTAATGCTGTATCTTGTGCTATTTCCAATGCATCTCAGGGCTTTACCAGCATTATGAGTTCGTAATTTGAACAACTGCTGATTATGATCATCTGTCTGGCAGAAGAAACACAGTTGCTTACACAGTGGAATTGTCGAGGAACGTGTAAATACTGAAGTTGATGTCGATGCCTCATCAATAGCACTTTTCCTCTTTATCCCACATTTCTTAGTAATGTAAGACCCACTAGATAGTGCATCCTCTATGCGATTTCGTGCACGTCATATTTCTTCTTTGTTAGTGGCAGTAGAGTAACAACTGCGATGCCAACCCGCTTTATGTGAATATAGGTCACCATATGTGCAAAGTCTAAGTCTTTTCTGAATTTCAATGTATGAACCATCTTTCAATGTTGCTCTCTCTTCGACTGCTTGCAACAAATTGGTAAATGAGTCTATTCTTGGATGCTGCACCATTGGTCCTTTAACAGTAGCATCTGTCTGGCATAAAATGCATAGCTTCCAGTTTGTTAACTCCTGTGTTGCATCAAGCTGTACATCGCTCATGATTTACTCAAATTTGATGACAAAATATATTTGATCAATGCTTATTGCAAGATTACAAACGATAATCCTGAAGATTATTGCTGTCTGATTATGCTTATTGCAAATCTATGAGCAGACGATCATTTGAACAACTTTTCTGCAAAAATTTGCTTTCAGTTTACTTTTACTGGTGAATTTGAAAATTACCATGGGCCATCCATTATTGTAAAATTGTGACACACCGATCACCATATACATACTCTGTCATAATATGTTTATTAATAAACATGATGACAATGTGATTACGTAGATAACAGGCCATTGGGCTATATCATCATTCTATCCCCTCTATAGGATTACTGTGGGCTACTGTTACCGTTAAATATTGTAACAAATATTGATTTAGAAAAAAGGTGCAACATTTGCAGATGTTGTGTGAGAATTGCTTATTATTTTGGGAATTATCAGCCAAAACATTATTTCTTGCACTTGAAGTTTATTATAAATGTTAGCAATGAATTCGTTGACCCAGAAAACCTAGATATAGACATCAAAATTGTGAATTTAGGGTACATGGTTGCAGATATATTGGATTTCGAAGGATTTAGATGGCGACCATTTTGAAAATTCAAGATGGCCGCCATGAAGACATTTATGCAAATGCAAACATTGGTTTTTGAAATTGGCATATAAAATGCTTTCCAAAAATATATAGTGTTACAAATCCCAAAAAATTCTGAACGAAAATACATAGTGAACCCCCCTACTATAAGCAAAATGTCTTTTTCATGACCGATCGCATTAAAAAGTAATTTAAAGTTGGGTTTTGAAATATTTTGTGCAATTGAAAATAGTCACGATTATTTGATTATTTAATTTTTAATCATATAAATTCACGATTTAAAACATAATCATGATTTTCGATTTAATCACGTAATCGCGCAAGCCTAATTGTCATCATTAACATGTAGGATAACTGTTGAATATGTTGCATCAAATTATCATCAAATTATTTAACAAACAATTTCTTACATCACAATCTTATCTCACAGTCTTATCTCTGATGTTAAATGTAGAAAGGTTAAAATAACATTGTGTTGCCTATTTCTTCTACTGCACTGTTTTCAAATTTCATGACAAGTTCAGCATTATAGCTTTAACTATAAAATTGTAACTAAATTCTACCTAAAATTGTACTTATACCCTCAGAGTTATGCATGTGCATCTGTGTGCTTAGGTATGATAATGTATTCTTTCCTTCGTTAGCTTTTATATAAATGACCTAAATTATAATTCTTTGACCATTTAAGTGTCATCAAGTTTAGACAAGAAAATCTAAATTATTACTTTCTAAATGTCCATTTGAGTCGAAAGTTAAAAAAAATAACCTCGACCCACAGATGGACATTTCTCTAGACCACAGCTGAAGTTGTTTTTTCCCATCTTAACAATTAAAGGGTTAATAATGATTACTAACCTCAATTTCAGATGTGTTTTTAACCATTTGCCTGCTGAGTTTTTGCTGACAACATATTCAAGGGGTTATATCTCTGGACTTGCTAAATATTTTGATAACAATTTGACTAAAAGTTACTTTGTCAAATTGTTTCCAAAATATTCAGCAAGTCAAGAGTTTTTATATGCCCACGTAAGCGGGGTCATATTATGTGATGGCGCTTGCCATCCGTCCATGCGTCCATCCATCTGATTTCTTGTCCGGAGAAGATCTCGAAGCGTCCTGAACCTACACTCACAATCTTTTTCCAGCAGATGTGTTAGGGCTGGACGAAGTGTCATGCTTTCGTTTCGGCAAAATCCACCCATATTTGCCAGAGTCATCTCCCTTGAAAAGCTAAAATCATCAAAATTTTCTTGTCCTGAGCAGATCTGGAGATGTGATAGGGATAGACGAAGTGTCATGATTTTGTTTCGGCAAAATCCGCCCATATTTTCCAGAGTTATCTCCCTTATTGCTCATTGAATTATTGTCTGGCAGCTGCAGTAATCAGACAGTTAAATAATTAATAATGTTTACTAACCCCAATTTCAGATGTGTTTTTTAACATTGCATGTGTTTTGTGTGGCGTTGCTGTGTTTCAGACATATGTCGCTAATATACTGATAGCTGTGAATCCATATTATGAAATACCTGACTTGTACTCAAGCGCTACGATTAAGAAGTATCAGGGCAAATCACTCGGCACAATGCCACCTCATGTGTTTGCCGTCGGTAAGTTTATATTAGTTAGATGTAGATACCCTGTAGCAACTTGATGTCTAGAGAAGATAGCATTTCACTCTGTCATATGTTCATCACCAATGGTTCTAGCCGTTAACTATTGAATTGTCTAGCAGTATTGTGGTATTGAGGAATTGACCTTTCCAGTTTATCCATCCATCATATAACTTCATGATCAACTATGTGATGTGTGGGATGACATCATAATCAATAACGTCATGAATGATGTAGATAAGTTTGTCACGAATGCTTAATTGATGATGTACTAAGCATTGTACGAATTCTATGTCTTTAATATTTAATAAACATGCTGTTGAATATTTTGAAAATAATTTAACTGGGCGCTGTTACTGCGAGCAAAAGCACCCAGTCAATTTAGTTTCAAAATAGGCAACGGCTTTCGTGAGTATATAGTTTTCTGGAGATTAATATTTAAGGAGTCCAGGGATCGATCAATCCCAACACTCGTAAAGTGTGGCTTAGATAGAGATGGGCTGACATAGCATAAACTGGATTCGTACATTCCCATCTGCAGGCCAAAAGAAGACTATTTTTGAAATTTCGCCACTGAAATGACCAGCTCAACAAACAACTGTCATTCCAGTGGTAAATCTTAAAAAATAGCCATCTCTTGGCCTGCAAATGGAGAGTCACTAAGCAAAGAGTTTAATTTCCCTGACAAATCTTGAGCAATAACCCTTTAACCCTCGAATTTATTCAAGAAAATTTTAATTTTCTCATAGATGTCCATTTGCAGACCAAGAGAAGACCATTTTTGAAAATTTACCACTGGATTGACTGGCTCGGTTATCGAGCCAGCCATTCCAGTGGTAAATTTTCCAAAATAATCTTCGTTCGGTCTGCAAATGGACATTTCTCAAGACCACTGCAGAAGCCGTTTTTGGCTGATATGAGTGTTAAAGGGTTACTGTTATCATCCTTGTAATCATACTATCTTCATCGCGGGATAACAATTATGGAAAGTTACAGTGAATATTTCTTTTTGTTGTCTTGAGTCGCAACTGTGGCAACGCCTTTCTTTGTTTTAATTTACTTAGCAAATATTAACCTTAATACTTCCTGTATCTTATAGAATTTCTCATGGATGTTTGTTGAGTCTGGAGAAGAACGACTGGTGACAGCCTGTGTTGAACCTATGGCAAAGTTTCTAGGGGAAAATTTGAGGTTTTGGGCCCCCTTATGGGCCCCTTTCCATTACAAGTAAATAGGGAACTGCTAAATGTAATGGGACATTTACATTAGATCAGGTGGGAAAGTGTCCCCTGGCCTTGCCCTCAGTGCAACACACAGGCACGGGTGTATATACAAGAATCTGTGTTGATGATAGCAAATAACATCTCTTAGAGAGCAACAGGTTACAACAATGTTGTTTTTGAAATAAACACCCAATTAGTATATGAAAGGAATTAGATTTAGAAATCAGAAACACCGGCAGTCAATCATCCTCACACTTGTAGTAATGGTAGAATTACTTTTACATGTACCTTTGAAATGTCCGCGTTTGAATTCCGAGACGCATGAAAGTTGTTGAACATTTAAACTAATTTAACTCAGAGCTGTTGCTGCCTAATAGGCAGCACCAACGCCTAGTCAAATTAGTTTTAAAATATTAAACAGAATATGCACAATGGACTTTTCCATTTTTAGCTATGCCCCGCCCATCACTAGCTAAGCTCCACCCTTACTTCGCTCGTGTTCGGATCGATCGATCTCTGAACTCCCTGACTATCTATTTCAAGAAAACTATACAGGTAAGCTGTTGAATATTTTGAAACTAATTTGACTGGGTGCTGTTGCTGCCTAAGGCAGCAAACAGCGCCCAGTCAAATTAGTTTCAAATATTCAACAGCATGTTTATTAAATAACAAAGAATTACAAAGACATACAAAGAGATGATTATGACGTCATACGAGGTCAGATGATGAATGGATACTCTGGAAAGGTGAATTATCATTTAGTGTCTGTAATGGTCAAAGATTTATCTCCAATGGCTAAATTTGTTTCTGAAAACCAAGTATTTGCTTATTAAGGCAGCAACAACGCCCAGTCAAATTAGTTTCAAAATATTCAACAGCATGTTTATTAAATAACAAAGAATTACTAAGACATACAAAGAGATGATTATGACATCATACGAGGTCAGATGATGAATGGATACTTTGGAAAGGTGAATTGTCATTTAGTGTCTGTAATGGTCAAAGATTTATCTCTTCAATGGCTAAATTTGTTTCTGAAAACCAAGTATTTGCTTATTAAATGTTGATTTGCAGGCCAGGAGAGTACTACTTTAGAAAATGTACTACTGAAATAACTGGCTCGGTATTCAAGCCAGTCATTTCAGTGGTAAGTTTTCAAAAATAGTATTCTCTTGGCCTGCAAATCAACGTGCCTCAAGCCTACTGAAGAGGGCAGTTTGGGCCGGCTTCAGAATGAAAGCGTTAAAAAAAACATGTGACTGTCACAGTAATAGTTGAAATGTAATCACTATTGCATATGGCCCTGAGATCACCAAGCTCTTTGTCCACATAGCTACCGCATCTGTGTCAAAGCACTCAAATGGCATAGTTAAACTGCATACTGTAGTCTGATATGCTATCTCAGAGCAAGATGACATTTATAGACAACGAGACCGCTCCCCTGAACTTATCGATCAATAAGTTGTAAATAAGAGCCATTTTCATCTTGCAATAAGAATGTTTTTCAAAATACCTCGTAGCAACCGTTGCATATGCTGGCTATGTAATTGATATATTAAGACTGATGGGAGGAAAGGGTTAATCAGAATGTGTCTTGCGAGGCAGGAGAAGCTTTGAATTACCACATGCGCAGATTATATACCATTATAATGTCAATCAGATAGAGTTACAAGATGAAACTTATCATCTGACATCATTATTATGTCGCCATACTCCATTCATTGAATTTTGATTGAAGATTCAAGGTTATAAGTCTTTAACCCTTATGATGCTGTTAGTGTAATTATGAACAAATGAACAAGTAACAAATGTTCAGTTGAATATTTTGAACTTAATTTGACTGGAAACCATTGCTGCCTAAGGCAGCAATGGCTTCCAGTTAAATTAAGTCCAAAATATTCAACAGTACATTTTATTTTGTTTTGGAAACATGTTAGAGTATTTCTAGGCCATGTTGTAAAACAACGAGAAAAAGACTACTTTGGTCACAGCAGCTACTGTCTTAATCACGCATCGCTTATTTACCATTTCAGCTGATAAAGCATATCGAGATATGAAACGTTTAAAGGAAAGTCACTCCGTCATTGTCAGTGGAGAGAGTGGAGCAGGAAAGACAGAATCCACAAAATATATCCTAAAATATCTAACTGAATCGTGGGGATCCCATGCTGGCCCAATAGAGCAGCGAATTGTGGAATGTAAGTAGTATGTTAGGATAAGGCTATTGATACAAATAGCTAATTATTAGGTGGGTGTGGAGGTGGACTAAGTCTAGTTAATATGGCGGTTATGACGGTGTTGGTGTACTCTATGCGAAAGAGGCAATGATACTCATCAGTATCTTTGACATTATTGCTACAAAAATTGATCTCGAAGTGATTACGAGCTCCATTAAGATGGTGGTGGTGGTGGTGGTGGTGGTGGTACGTCTAAGATGCATTTGAAATTATAAAGCAATCGCGCTGTGCCCGTTATGATACAGGATTTCACCCTTTACGAATCAGTGTGACAAAGTATTGTTGTCTAGATATATGTATCCGGCTTGTAGTTATTTTTAGATTTGGCAACAATTACTTTCAGCAAAATTATATTCAAAGTATTGACGAGCATATTCTGCATGGCAACTTGTTATTTATAGGATTAAACACTATTATTGCCATCTGCCTCAATTTACAAGTTGCTTTCATAAATATGGCTACAAAATGTAACCGGGAGCCATGTCATTATATGATGGCATTCACTATAATTACTGATTTATAAATGTTTATCATCATCACAAGCATGTAACACAAAGAAATTCTATAAGACAAATCTGGTCAACAGCCTGCGATATATTCGCTCTAAAGAATTGATTTGTGTCTCTTGTTGTTGGTATGGATGGGCCTGTAGGTAGTGAATCAATATCGGTGTGTGGATGGGCCCGTGCAAGGTGACTTACTCGCTTTGAAGTGTGGGTGTGCCTGTAAGTGATGGTTTGTCTGATACTGGCATTTAGGCTGGAATTCAATAAGGAGGTTTAAACCCAGTTTAGCTAAACCGGGTAACAATACAGAAATTAATTGCAATATTAGTCTTATAGATAGGGTGATAGCCTCCCAATTTTAATAATTGAGATCCAGACCACATACCCTTCAAGGAAGGTGGGCCTAAATACCAAGGCTATGAGCATCCTTTGGAGGTGGGAGGGGCTCTATGATGCCCAGCCCGCTTAGAAGGAATGACTATATTTTGGCAATTAGGTCACACCTACTGCACGGTGTGTGACCTAACTCTCATTCAATGAAAAGTGAGGCGTATCGCTCTATCTATAAAACGAACATTGCAATTATTTTGTGATTTGTTGCATGGTTTAGGTTAAATCGGGTTTAAACCGAAACCATTGAATTCCAGTCTTACTGTTTCCAGTGTACTTAATCTTTAGTGGCAAAGATTATTTTGTTATGATGCAATTACCATATTTAAACTGTTTTCATATCTTTTCAGCCAATCCGCTTCTAGAAGCTTTTGGAAATGCAAAGACAGTCAGAAATAACAACAGTAGCCGATTTGGAAAATTTATTGAAATACATTTTGATAACAAGGTATGTTATGTAGTTAGTACAGTAAAACCTGTCTATTTTGTACTTCGATGTTTTGGGGCCAAAACAAGATGGTTCTCCAAGACTGGTAGTTAACCCTTTAATGGTCATACTGGCCAAAACCGGCCTCTGCTATGGTTTTGTGGAATTTCCATTTACAGGCCAAGAGAATACAATTTTTGACAATTCACCACTGGAATGATAACCGAGCCAGTCATTCCAGTGATAAATTTAGAAAAATTGTATTCTCTTGGCCTGTAAATGGAGATTTGATAGACAGATATTTAAATTCTCTTGACCAAATTTAACCACTAAAGGGTTAATAAGCCACCATTATTATAACCGCAGTTTGCATGTTTTATGTCACCTGTATTAAGCGACCCATTGACTTTAATAACAACTTTTAGTTGTCCCTAAGATGGTCTATTTAAGAATAATTTGACTGTGTGAATAATTGTAACATTTGGCCACTCCATGATCACATCTACATTAGATAACTTCTCCGGTTGATACTATTTGAAACTATTGTGTAGACAAAGAAAATAGACTGAATACTAAAAATAACAATAAACAACATGGCCGCTGTGGACCTATCAAAATTTTGCGTGTTTGGCAGCCATTTTAGATTTTTTTATTTGATGCATTTTGAAACCGAAATTGCTTTTATGTAGGTTTCGGTATGCTGATTTCAAATTTGCCACTTTCGAAACTGTTGAATAAATTGTTTGGCGGCCATCTTGGATCATTTTCTCACTAAATACTCCCATACTAAAGCATACTCCCATACTAAAGCAATAGGAAATTCAAAATGTCTTACGAAAACCACTGTCCCAATTTTAATTATATTTTGGCAGGAAGCATCCTTAGGGCTTAGAGATCCAAGTTTGTTCAAACGAAGCTAAATCCTCTTCGCACCTGCTTGTGGAAACATAACCTGCACCAAGTTTATTCGATTGAGCTTGATTGACCTAATGCTTTGGCGGCTGTCTCGCGAAAACAACTCCAGAACCATTGAACGGATCAGGCTGAAATTTGGGATATATAATTAGGCACAAAGGGTGATTAAAGTTTGTTCAAGGGAAGTTGGTGCGTAAAAAAACATGGCTGCTGTTGACCAATCTAAATTTAGCATTTTGACGACCATATCAGATTTTCTTATTTGATGGATTCTGAAGCCAAAATTGGTTTTGTTAAGGTTTTGTGTATACTAATTTTAAATTTGCCACTTTCGAAACAGTCTGATAAACAGATTCCCAGTTGGTGGTGATCTTGGATTTTTTTCCAAATAAACACTCCCATAGTAAAACAATAGGAAATTTAATATGTGTTCTCGATCCACTGGACCTTCGGCAGCAATAGAACCCAGTTAAATTAGTTTCGAAATATTCAACAGAATTTGTATTAAATTCATTTGTAAAATCATTAAAGACATACAATTCATACACTTGACATTCATACTGAGTTAAAGTATGTCACTATGATTATGACATCAGAAGAAGAAGAGAGACTAATTATAGCGTTAGATACTTGAATGACAGATCGGATCCCTCTATTTAAATGACCTGACTGATGAAGTTTGACAATTCAGTAGTACCCTACTGTTAAATTTGTTTTTCGTTCCTCCAGTCGACCATCAGTGGAGGCTACATCTCTCATTATCTCCTGGAAAAGTCACGAATATGTGTACAGAGCCGAGACGAGAGAAACTATCACATATTCTATCGCCTGTGCGCTGGTGCTCCGGAGAGTCTTCGGCAGCAGCTAAAACTGGCATCTCCCGATCATTTTCATGTGAGTTTGTTCATCAGAAAAACATCCATCATAAATGTTGTTTTTTCAATCTTACTTATTAAATCTGTCATAAACTTAGTTGATTCCACCTGTTAACAGGATAGAGATTTATATTGGTAAACTAAATTGAATATTCTGCTTACAGTACAGCTCAGATAAATATTTTCATGTTTCCAAAACAAAATAAAACGTACTGTTGAATATTTTGAACATAATTGGATTGGAAAACATTGTTGCAGTGTCATCTAATCCAAACATGCCAAATATGTTCAAAATATTCAACAGAACATTTCTTACACGTTTTTGTTATGGAGATATTTTAACTTTATGAGCTGTACTGTAGAATTTGACAGACACATTTTTTGTGCTTTTGGTAAAATTGTATTCATGATATTCATCAGCTAATCTGATAGGCTTAGAATTGACATGATTGACAAGTTGATGTGTTTGGACTTCATGGATGGAAATTAATATATACTTTTATCATTTTAGCACTCATATCGGCCAAAAATGGCTTCTACAGTGGTCTTGAGTAATGTCAATTTGCAGACCAAGAGAAGAATTTTTTTGAAAATTTGCCACTGGAATAACTGGCTCGATAACCGAGCCAGTCATTACAGGGGTAAATTTTCAAAGATAATCTCTTGGTCTGCAACTAGACATCTGAATCTGAGAAAATTGAAATTTAAAAAAAATAAATTCAAGGATAAAGCTATCAAAGGATTAATAATTATTGTGCCAGTAGAAGAGAATATGATACTTATTAGCGAAGCACTGTTATGAAAAGCAAACACATTATCATACGTAATAGAAAGGAAACTAGAAATCTGAGTGTTTTATGTTCTGATTATTGTCAGTTACCAAGAAGATTTCTACATACACACTGCACATTTAACATTGGAATTTTACTTGCACAGCCAAATCTGTATGCACTCCTGTTATAAAATGTTCCAAGATTAATATATGAGACATTATAAACATGACAATATTCTCTGTTTTTCCTCGATGTGCTTTACCCACCTTCACTTTATATCATTTCTTATATACAGACTTATGTATTGTTCAATTTACACAATATGAAAGCATTACAATTGACACCTACAAATGTTCTTGTATAATAATTTGGGATAGTTAAGAGAATCAAATAATCTGTCCTGTCATATGTGTGCTGGGATCGATTTGAAACTTTGAAACCTGAATTCCTAGAATCTAAATCTGAATGTAAATATACAGGCAAGCTGTCGATTATTTTGAAATTAATTTGACTTCGGTTGTTGTATGGCAGCAACAGCTTCCAGTCAAATTAGTTTCAAAATACTCAACAGAACATGTCACATATTTGATTATGATGTCAGATACTTGAGTGACAGATAAGATCCATTAATTAGATGAGTTGCCTAATTGGTAATTCAGATTAATTCCACGCAATGCTGCCACCAATTTAATGGTAAATGCATTAAAAATGGCCTCTGCAGGAATAGTAAGAAATGTCCATTTGCAGGCCTAGAGAATACTGTTAATTTACCACTGGAGTAACAGGCTTGATACCCAAGCCAGTTATTCCAATGTCTTTTTCTAGAATCTTTTCTTAGCGACCAGATGGGCATCTATGAGAAAATTGAAATATTCGTGACCAAATTTGATCATTAACAGGTTAAAGGGAAAGTGATAAAGCATAGTGCTGTTGATAGCTATTTGCTAACTATATATAATAATAAAACACTGTCATCACTAAGAAACCTGGAATGAATCGGAATAATATTTCAAAAGCCATTTAAACCTTTATAAATGCCATTTATGGGTGCAGCCATTTTGTCTGAACTGGTACTAGTTAGAGACATCACCCAGGACTTTGTGGTGTGCTGTATGCAGTTGATAAAATAATATATCTTTCTAGGGGATCACATTGTTACTGCTTTATTGGTATAATAATAAAGATGATAGCTATTACTTACTACAAGTAAAAAAAATTGAGAACAATTTGCAGGAAAGTTGTTGGTTGCAGTTTCAGCAACCACTTCCAGTCAACTGATTTTAAAGTACTCAGTATTTATCATGTTATAATCCTGGGGACCAGCAACATTTTATCTGAAAGTAGTTGCTGCCAGAAATAACAATGACTTAATCTTTAAATGTTTTCAAAGTAATCAGCAGTAATTTAGCACAGGGTTCTGCCCAGGATGAAATTAGTGCCGAACATTTTCACGGCAATTTTACAAAGTCCCTTGAAATAAAGCTTAATTTCAACAAAATATGTGAAAAGTGGTGGTTAGAAAAGATAGATTAGTCTTTAGTGCTGGTTAAAAGTGTTGAGTGGCGGCTAATCCCGACCAGTGTGGGCAGAACCCTGATTTAGCAGTAGCAAGATAATTGCCATATATCAATGTATATAGAGAATATTACTCGTACTGACCACTGACCTATACACTTCAGCCAGTAACTCCACATACAGCTGAGAGCAAAGGCTTACTGACACCACTAACCAGTTCAAATTATATTCACATAAAGATTGGTTAGATTATCTTTTTGAAATATTTCAATTCATTTGTGTTTTTACTGATGGGGGTAGTGCTATTACGATTTGAAGATACCATTCTACAGAATTTAGTAGTTCCCTTATTTTTGCCTTTAAATGTAAATAATGCAATGAATTGTTGTTATAGTGACTGTGGCCATATTGCTAGGCATAAATGTCCTGATGTGTTTTTGTTTGAAATCACTCTTTATATTCTATTCGCATATTTATTACTACCGAGTCGGAGTTACTCTTCTTCAGACAATATATTATAGATCAGCATTTCCTACAGTTCAAATGCTGATAATACTTTCAAAACAATTTGACTGACAGTAGTTATTTCATCAGCAGCAATAACCTGTAGAATCATTGTAATATATTCAGCAGGTTACATATAATTCTGTCTTTGAATTAACCATTTAATGGGCAAGACCGGTCAAGAATATTAGAATATTTGCTTACTGAATCTCAATTTGCAGGCAAGAAGATATTTTTTTTTAATTTTACCACTGGAATAACTGGCTCGCTTAATGAGCCAATCATTTCAGTGGTACAATTTTAAAAAGGGTCTCTTGGTCTGTAACTAGGCTGGCTTGATAATTAAAGAGGTAGCTCAGCTTCCTATACATATAGGATGAAAGGGTTAAATTGTGTAATTATCCTGGTGTTGGTCTCATGTTTTATCAATGCTTCAAGTTATTCACCATTCAGGCATTCAGACAGTGTGAGTCACAGCAACTACTCGGCATAACATCGCCAAGATTCAATTGGAGATAACCCACATCAGCTGAAGACGTAGTTATTATCCTTCTTAATGGATAGTCCTTCCTGCAGTTGTTGCCACATCCTCCCACAGAACAGAACAAGAGGTCATCACTAAGGTGTCTACATCTAGACTCTCCTTGCATTCGGTTGAGTCTGAGATCCTGCTGAATGCAACCAGCCTGCAAAATCGGATCCAGTAGCGGACACCGTTGATATATCGTGCACCATAAAGGTCCCGGTGGCCAGCATTACAGTCTCTGGACTATGACCCAGTAAGCAAAGTTGTGCGTACACGAGCACAAAGGGACAGGCTGTATGTATCTCAACACATTTAATGTTTGCAAAAGGCAATATGTTGGTGAGACAAAATGTTCCTTTAGGATACGCATCAAAGAGCATCTTACGAGTATATCTTACGACGTACTTCATATGGTACTCCGGTATCCAGATACTTTAACCTCCATGGACACAACAGAAACGATATAATAAACGAACGATATTGAGTTATCCAAGTCCTCTCATCAGAGCCGGATGATAACTCGAGTCTCTGGAGGAGCTCCAGAGAATCACACTGGCTACATCAATTGCACTGTATGGAACCTCAAGGCATCAACAACATGGGTGTATTTTAATGTTTGGTAAATCACACCTTCTCTTCACTTGTAGGGCAAGTTCCCAATATGTCATAGTTATTACTGCTTCAAGTTAATCAGCTTAAATGTTCAAAAACTTCAATGATTTAATATAATCACAACATTGATCATTGGACTTAGAGATACCATAAGTCTTATCGATAAGCTCATTACATTTGACTGAAAACTCTTGTGCTATCAAATGCTACTCTGCAATTATTTAGTGAGTCGTGACATAAAAATTCCCCTTTTGTGCTGTACTAGGGAGGTTCTAAATCATAGTAGACCCTTGTTCATCGAATCGATCATTTGCATCGAATACTGAGAACAAGTAAATCAGACCGTCTACTCTCCATAATAATGCAGTTCCTGGGATTAGCCATGCTAATTCTGAAGAAAGTATATTCAATTGAAAATGTAGGTTATTTTCAGAAAAGAAATATCCATATTTAGAAAATATATTTCAAGCATGTTGTGCTGACATAGGCCTCTTACCTGTCTCAATAGCAAGTGTGGTTCAATGCAATAGTGTATTGTATTCAGCAGTGAATGAGCAGTTAGAATCGTGTGCATATAGTTGACACCCATTAGCATCTTACTGTGAAATGCTTGGAAGATTTTGTCATAATTTGGATACCTCTTTCGTGAATTTAAACTACATTATATATATACTGTATTATAAAACTTCACAACTCAACTAAGATTTAGAATCTGGCTAGTTTGGTATACAAGGGGAATTTTGAAGTCACAACTCACTAAAAGATTGCAGAGCAGCACCAGAACTCGGAGATTGCCATAGTATAATCTGCTGGTCTTATTGGCTTAGGATAGCTTTAGTTTCTAACCTTTATCTTCCAAAAACAATCATTTGTCTGTGGACCCAACTGTACAAAGATATATCAATATTTTACTATAATTTTGTTTGTTGTTTTCTTTTCAGAACTTCTGTTGGCTTAATTCTTTAATGGCCAAATTTTGTCATATTTTCTCACAGAAAGTGTTCATTTGCAGACCGAGAGAATATTTTTGAAATTTTACCACTGGAATGACTGGCTTGATAACCGAGCCAGTCATTCCAGTCATAAATTTTCAAAAATAGTCTTCTTTTGGTCTGCAAATGGATATTTCACAGATGCTGTTTTTGGCTGGCTTAGACATTAAAGCTTTAATCTATGTATTGTTGTGTTTTTATATCACTGCTTTGCAAGGTTTTACATAAATGTTGTTGTTATTGCACTTTTCATGTTAAATATTGTGTGTTCTTCTCTCGATGTCATAGTATATCAATCGTGGTTGCACAAACTATTTTGCGTCGAACAAGACGGACAAATTGCTCAGTCCCAATGTTAAAAGCGAACAGGTAAGAATGGCTCTATGCAATTGGCATATAAATTTACTCTATATTGCTATCATTGTCTTGGTATAAGAGAGTCTAATCAATGTTATTAAAATAGCATATCTGGACCTTGTTCCAGGTACAGGAGGGCCTTTATGTTGTTAAAATAGCATATCTGAACCTTGTTCTAGGTACAGGAGGGCCTCTATGGTATTAAAATAGCATATCTGAACCGTGTTCCAGGTACAGGAGGGCCTCTATGTTATTAACATAGCATATCTGAACCTTGTTCTAGGTACAGGAGGGCCTCTATGTTGTTAAAATAGCATATCTGAACCTTGTTCCAGGTACAGGAGGGCCTCTATGGTATTAAAATAGCATATCTGAACCTTGTTCCAGGTACAGGAGGGCCTCTATGTTATTAAAATAGCATATCTGAACCTTGTTCTAGGTACAGGAGGGCCTCTGTTATTAAAATAGCATATCTGAACCGTGTTCCAGGTACAGGAGGGCCTCTATGGTATTAAAATAGCATATCTGAACCTTGTTCTAGGTGCAGGAGGGCCTCTATGTTGTTAAAATAGCATATCTGAACCTTGTTCCAGGTACAGGAGGGCCTCTATGTTATTATGATAGCATATCTGAACCTCGTTCCAGGTACAGGAGGGCCTCTATGTTATTAAAATAGCATATCTGAACCTTGTTCTAGGTACAGGAGGGCCTCTATGTTATTAAAATAGCATATCTGAACCTTGTTCTAGGTGCAGGAGGGCCTCTATGTTGTTAAAATAGCATATCTGAACCTTGTTCCAGGTACAGGAGGGCCTCTATGTTATTATGATAGCATATCTGAACCTCGTTCCAGGTACAGGAGGGCCTCTATGTTATTAAAATAGCATATCTGAACCTTGTTCTAGGTACAGGAGGGCCTCTATGTTGTTAAAATAGCATATCTGAACCTTGTTCCAGGTACAGGAGGGCCTCTATGTTATTATGATAGCATATCTGAACCTCGTTCCAGGTACAGGAGGGCCTCTATGTTATTAAAATAGCATATCTGAACCTTGTTCTAGGTACAGGAGGGCCTCTATGTTATTAAAATAGCATATCTGAACCGTGTTCCAGGTACAGGAGGGCCTCTATGGTATTAAAATAGCATATCTGAACCTCGTTCCAGGTGCAGGAGGGCCTCTATGTTATTAAAATAGCATATCTGAACCTCGTTCCAGGTACAGGAGGGCCTCTATGTTATTAAAATAGCATATCTGAACCTTGTTCTAGGTACAGGAGGGCCTCTATGTTATTAAAATAGCATATCTGAACCGTGTTCCAGGTACAGGAGGGCCTCTATGGTATTAAAATAGCATATCTGAACCTTGTTCCAGGTACAGGAGGGCCTCTATGGTATTAAAATAGCATATATGAACCTTGTTCCAGGTACAGGAGGGCCTTTATGTTATTAAAATAGCATATCTGAACCTTGTTCTAGGTACAGGAGGGCCTCTGTTATTAAAATAGCATATCTGAACCTTGTTCTAGGTACAGGAGGGCCTCTATGTTGTTAAAATAGCATATCTGAACCTCGTTCCAGGTACAGGAGGGCCTCTATGTTATTAAAATAGCATATCTGAACCTCGTTCCAGGTACAGGAGGGCCTCTATGTTGTTAAAATAGCATATCTGAACCTCGTTCCAGGTACAGGAGGGCCTCTATGGTATTAAAATAGCATATCTGAACCTCGTTCCAGGTACAGGAGGGCCTCTATGGTATTAAAATAGCATATCTGAACCTCGTTCCATGTACAGGAGGGCCTCTATGGTATTAAAATAGCATATCTGAACCTTGTTGCAGCTTTAGAAAATGATGTCGAGTCAAATTATTTAGTCACAAAATATTTACTAAAATATGTGTTAACTCTTTAAGGCTCAAGCTGTCTAAAAATGGCTTGAGCAGTGGTCTTGCAAAAAGTCCATTTGCGGACCAAGACAAGACTATTTTTTTTAAATGGCAGTAGGGCTGCGCGGTTTGGCTTACAGCCATATCGGTTTCGATATGACTTCATATCGGTTTTAACCGAATATCGGTTTTATGGACATGAAACAAAAAATTTAAATTATAAAAAATAGCACAAAAATGGAACGTATTTTCACGCCCTGATACATTCGTAACATTTTACGCCTTTAAAGCTTAATATACCTCATAATATCCATCATCGCGGGAGTGAAATTATTAATTAGACCACCTAAATATTACGCACAGTTAAATAAGCATCGTTTATTTTGTCAAAATTAATCATAAATCATCAGCAAAACAGGTTGCGAAAAGACATAAATCACGTGATTGTAATTAATTATGATGTAATTATCTCCCTTTCTTCTTTCATTTCCAATTCGGCCCGGCGACGAAATCATGCCTTGAAGAAAATATTAACTGTAATATTGCGAACGCGAATTTCATAAGTTAATGTGATATTGTGTATAGAAGATAACGTTTTAAAAACGGTTTGAGTAATAATTTTATTTAAAATTATATCCTAATCAGCAAAATGTATTCAGCATTATATTTATTGGTGAGATTTTTATGCATTCGGGTGATTTAGTTTTGGACGACTTTGCATTATGTTAATTAGCCGGTGACGTAAATAAAATGGATGCCGTTGTTTAGAAAAGTGTTTTCCCCCATACAAATTTCAATGACAAATTCCCGCGTTATTATTGTGGTTTATATTGCAAATTTATCGGCGACTACCAGAGAAAAGACGAGTGTATATTTATTTAATTAATTCGCTGCTTGATTTCTCTCGGCGTACAGCGAGTTACATGGAGTTACACAATATGCGCAATTGGGGCCACGTTCAATTATTAGTTGCCCCGAACGTAGCTTAATGGAAAGTATGGTCATTATTATTCATTACACTTTTCATGCTCGTTAGTATCTTTTATTTTTAACAATCCTGATATGAAAAACCGAAAATATGTTCATATTCGGTTTTTCGCAGGGTTGGCTTGATTTAAATCAATTGATTTATATCATGATTTAAATCATGATTTAAATCACTCGATTTTTATCGAAAAAATCGTGATTTAAATCAGTTTTGCAAAAATAGAGGAATTTTCAAGTAATTAATACAATTAACAGTAATTTTGTTAAATTAAAGTAACATAATTATTTTACTGCTTCCATGGCACTTGAACATCAACACAAAATAGAATTATACACTTAATTGCTCATATTTGTCATCAGCAAGACTAGACCCAGTGCACGAGTCCACATCTACAATCTACATACTTGAGGTTCATGTACACAGTACATCACACATGTGTACAAAGTATGATCATTAAGTATGTGTAAGCTGTAAAGAAGAGGAGAATTCCATGTGCGTACATGTCACTACATGACCATTAAAGCAATAGTGTACATGAAAAGTCATGTATGGGCCAGTATGGCTATTACTATTAGTCTAATTCCAAAAGCACACTCTTTTAAAGCAAGACACTGTCTCTTTTTTCAGCTATGACATGCGTCTGGAGTCACTCTGGAGTGTCATTGAGTGTCTCGATTACTATTGGCTAGTGCTTATCAAGTTGGACTTTTGGGCTCCATTTTATTTAACACTAAAACAATAAAGATTGAAATGTTATTAAATTAAGTAGTTTACTACAACTTCAAAAATCAAAATCAGTAATTGCTGAAACTGGCAAGAAACTATATACATTGTAACACGTAAACACATCATTACATTACATTAACCCTTAGCACACTGATGTAGAAGTTTTAATTTTTCAAAATAAACATAACCCCTAGCACTCTGGAGCATGATAATTTAAATTTTCAAATTAAATTTAAAGATAAACTGGTGTACAATTTGCAACAATTTGTGTGGACGATGCTGCTGTCTGTGACAGCACCATCTTCCACAAAATTTGTTGAAAAACGTACACCAGTTTATCTTTAAATTTAATTTGAAATTTAAAAATTTCGACATCAGTGTGCTAAGGGTTAAAGATAAACTGGTGTACATTTTTCAACAAATTTGGTGGATGATAGAGCTGTCGCAGACAGCAACATCGTCCACCAAAATTGTTGAAAAATGTACACCAGTTTATCAATTTTAATTTGAGCATATTTTTAAAGACAGAAGTTAACAAGGTTGATAGACTTAGACAATGATGACTTTTGCATACCTTCATAGATTTTGTGCATCTAATTAGGGCTAATTCGTTAGATTTATGCATTGCATCATTTCTGTCCTATTGCTACTCACTGTATCTGTGATGCAATTGTGAACAAAATTGAAAAATCGTTGCTAATATGACGTAATATATAAATTTTGAACTCTATATATTATTAGTTCAAACAGTGATAATTAAAGAATAGACATCCCATCATTCGTAACATAATAAACATATTGAATATTTTGAAAGCAATTTCACTGAAAACCGTTGCTGACTTAGGCAGCAACGGCTTCCAGTGAAATTGCTTTCAAAATATTCAATATGTTATGAATGATGGGATGCATATTCTTTAATTATTCACAATTAAGTGATTAACCAGAACACTCGATATATTGACTATTGAGATACCGCAATTTTTTTATAATAACGATATCGATATTCTCTCAAGCAATATCGCGCAAACCTAACTGAGTCACAGATAGATGTGTCTGTCATCACTTTTCACTTTCAGTTTTCAATAATGCTGCAATTGTACTTCACTAGTCTAGTCAACAATCATCATTCAACTGAAACCGGAAGTCATTTTCTTTGTCACAGTTTAGGGACCGAAAAAGAAATACTAGTTTAGCCGCTTTTAAAGTTCCAAGTTTGTTTCTCAACTTACTCTGCACGAGCCCATAGCTGGAGAACACGCGCTCGACACCAGCTGACGCCGCCACAGCTGACATCAGACGCTGAGTGAATTCAAATGCTTCCAGCAGATCATCCTCGAAGTCACGTCTGTGCGACTTCCACCAATGAAGAGAGGTTACTCCATTAACAACTTCGTCGTTAAATTTAAGAATGTGAAATGGTGGTGCCATGGCCTCGAATTTGATTACCAAAGTCATCAAACCAGGGATTTCGGATGCTACGATGAGTGCAGTTTCACGTTCTTGCTGAGTCAAGTTTCGACCACGGTATTTAGGGTGGAGTAGATTGGCCAGCATGTGGTGAGGTGTCACAGCTTGTTGATAACGCTTATCGGCCGCACGCTTTGTTGAATTATTAGTGTCATTATGCAGGGCCGTTTTTACATCTTTCCATAATTCAACTGCTTCTGCTATTGTGCAATTGTCCGATTGAGCTTTATCGAGAGCGCAAGCTACTGGTTTCAAACAAAGTCGGTATTCATCTGCAGAACGTTTGATTACTACATTACGAACTTTATTGGCAATGGCAACATCTATGCGGTCAGTATGTCCATCACAGATTGTCACAAGTGTCGGCCATGCCTCACAATACGAGTTTAAACAATCGTACATTGTGTTCCACCTTGTATCTGCTGGCATCACTAACTTTCTGCACGATGATTGGCGTATTTGGGCACTAGCAAAGTGGTTATTTCGGAAATACTTCACAACTTGTGTGACATGCTCCTTAACATTACCCATTTCTAAGTCCTTTGAAGTCAGATTTAGAAGATGAGGCGTGCATCCATACGCAATCATGTTGAAACCCAGTCGTTCTTTCAAGAACTCTCGCATCTTTGCTACATTAGCAGCATTGTCTGTGACGATACTACATATAATGCACCCAAAATCATTGTGCGTGTTTTCAATTGTCTGCTTCGCAATGTCATAAAGATATTCCGCTGTGTGAGGATGTCCAGAGGTGTCCGTAGTATCCACTAAGTAAATATCACCTAAGCAGGTCGTCACTGTAGCACATACGATAGGCTCGTTATGAATATTGCTCCAACCGTCTAATGCTAGACAGACAAGTTCACCTTCCAAATTTTTTCTCGCCTTCTCCCGCTCTTCTGTGTAGATAACATCCAAATATTTCCCCCCTATGTCCTTTCTGGATGGTGGTTGATAGCCTGGTCGTAAATCTTTTACAAGGTTTATAAAATGTCTATTTTCTACTAAGCGAAATGGGGAGTTCGTAGCATACACCATCCTAGCTACATCACGATCTAATTCACCACGTTTTTCTGCTGAAGTTCTGATGACATAATTCTGTAGACCATAATTCAGCTTGGGTATCTTAGCGGCCAATGTACCAGCAGCTAATTGACCGTGCACTGGGTGCTTCACTGCCGCTGAAGCAGAACTTGAAGTTGACAGAGGTTCAACTTCCATCACCACCACATCGTTTTGATCAACAACAGTTTCAACGCGCTGCTGCTGCTCAGATTGAGATGAAGTCCCCGTTTCTGTTGCGGCTACAGCTAGACCTTGAAGTGCTGGTGTTGGTGGACCTGTGCAATTGGCTGCATGTTTTTTTAACCGCTCTGGGATACCTTGGAGTTCGTGTCGGCAGACCTTGCAGACAGCCCGGACACCGGCCTTATCTGGGGTCTTCACTTTCTCATAATGAATCCATATTGGATCTTGTTTTCGGCCGGAGTTAGACATTTTGCTAATTATGGAATTGAAAATATTTCATAGCCTTTGTCACTTAAGCAGTTTTGACTGTATTTTTCAAGAATGAAAAAATGCTTTTCTATTGCATCATTTAAAAAAAATGATGCAATAAAAAAATGATGCAATAGAAAAATGATGCAATAAAAAAATGATGCAATAAAAAATGATGCAATAATAATACTGTTAAAACTGCTTAAGCGAACAAAGTTTTTTTGTATTAAGAAACCAGCAAGCTTAAAATTCAGTTAAAAATAAGTCATAAAAATACCACTTTATTCAGTTCCAAAATACAGTTTAGCAATGCATCTGGACCTGTATTAAGAGACCACCTGTCTTAAGAGACCACCTTCTGCGACTCCCACAGCCAGTGTCTTAATACAGGTTTCACTGTATAAGTTTTACGTAATTTCCTGGGATGTCGCGAATAAAAATCGATTTAAATCATTGAAATCGATTTAAATCAAAAAAATCGATTTTTTTCCAACCCTGGTTTTTCGATATTTATTTCTTATAATCGGTTATGAAACCGTCAGTGCAGGATATTGGTTTTAAATATGGTATCGGTATATCGCGCAGCCCTAAATGGCAGCAATGTCTTCCAATTCCCAAAAATTCAATAGAGAAGCTTGTCTCACTCGTCTTCCATCTAGCCATCTACTGTACTGTAGCGCTATCTAACTGCAGTACAGCCGGCACTCTAGTTGATGAGTGCTCATCTTCTGCTTAGTGGCACCTTTACCATTCTTGCAGACCAATACCATATTCATATCTTATGGAACACCATTGGCTATATTGCCTCCAACCTAACTGCAATTATGGTCTGCTGCTAATCAAGGATGAGGTTCTGACACAAATAAGAAATGTTAGATTTAGTACAGATCCTCAGTTTTTGTGGCATTCGAAAATTCAAACTTACTCAAAAGATCAATCTACCACAACTGAGCTGAGGGTGAGTGCTAAATAGTCAAGCTGAGTCTGTCCCTTGTTCCCAAAGTAAATATGTTAATAAATTTAGAAATATATCCAACTCTTGCGTTGTTTGTCCAGCATAAATTATCATGCTGTCTTTAGTAAATGTCACCCAAAATATAAGTACCTGTAAAATTTATAAAACATTTCCTAACATTTATTTTATTTCTTCTTGCACAGTATATGAAAGAAGGCAGTCTGTTTGATCCCGTCCTAGATGATCTGAAAGATTTCAAAGTGCTTGACGATTCCATGACTAAAATGGGCTTGACGAATGATGAGAGGACTGGAATTTACACATTAGTGGCTGCTGTGTTGCATCTCGGCAATGTCACATTTGAAGAAAACACTGATGATTCAAAGGGTAGGTAGATAAAAATATGAAATAGTGGTGGGGAAGGGGGATGGGGTTGGAATCTCTGATGTGAAGTATAGGTACATAAGTATAAGAAGTGTGGATGCGTAGTAGGGTGCAATAATATCGCTGGCCTCATAGTAATAGATAGCTTTTCTACCGTGAATACGTTCTACATGCTTATGTCTCATGAGCTGGGTGTCATATGATCAGTTGCATGTGCAGACAGGGTCAGGGACTTTTTGTTTGAGAAATCCTGGTCTGTACAGGCAATCGACTTATCCAATAGTTACAGCGAATATGGAGTCGGGGCATTGTATGCTAGGTAAGTGGCACAGAAATCAACAGGCATCTCGTATCTCATGCAAATTTAATGGGACACAAGAACTTTAAATGATCAAATTCCATATGTCCAAAGGTTTGGTGCTGAAGGCATAGATACGTTATATATATAGTTATTCATGCCATTTACTCATTTAATGGTCAAACCTGTCAAAACCCACATCTGCAGTGATCTTAAGGAACATGCATTTTCAGGCCAAGAGAGGACGCTTTTAGGAATTTTACCTTTGGAATGAGGGCTTGGTTATCGAGCCAGTCATTCTAGTGGTAAAATTTCTAAAATAGTCTTCCCTTAGACTGCAAATGGACATTCCCTGAACAAAAATTAAAACTTTCTTGACATCCTTTCGAGTATGACAGTTTGTCTTTCTCATTCCATAATTGAAATGTTTTACAATTTCTATTATCCAGGTGGATGTAAGGTGCAAGGTGTGGCAGAGCCATGTCTTCAGATTGCGGCCATGTTGTTATCTGTTAATAAGGAGGAGCTACGTGAAGCCCTGACAAGTCGTGTCATGCAAGCCGCTAAGGGTGGCCACAAGGGAACGGTGATCAAGTGAGTTATGTTTACCCTTAACCCTTATGCCAGACAAAAATCACATCTACACTGGTCTTGCGAAATGTCCATTTGCAGAAATTTAAAAGTAGAATGACCGGGTGGCTAACTGCGTCTGTCAATCCAATGCTAAAATTTTAAAAATAGTGTTGGCCTGCAAATTGTCATTCACTAATTAAATATACTTACATTATCCCACTGATTTCACTTTAAATTGACATCACTTCAACTGACATCCCTTTGGTCTTGCATCATAATTAAAGATATCACTTGTTGTTGAGTTTGTGCTTTGACGGAGTAAACTGAAGAAGCGAGGTATAGAAAATCTCAAGCGAGTTGGCATTTCATGTCAAATGTATCATGCATGTTTGGTAAGATCTCACTTAGAACGAGCTTAGGAAATCCAAACAGAATCTCACAAAGCGAGTGTGATAAATTCTAGATGAAGTGGCAATGAGTTTGATGTTTTGTTTTTTAACTCAGTTGGCTCAAAGGCTGAAGTGAATCTATGGAAATGTATTTATTGTTAATCAAGCTTTGCAATGAAATTTATTGACAGGTTTCATTTTACAATATATTAACAGCAATAAAGTAACGTTGCAATGGACATTGTCATTTCTACTAGACAAAGCAGGTGAATAATAAATTTCTTATGCGATATTTTAAACTTAAATGGATTTGAAGACATTGCTGCCTAAGGCAGTAATGTCTTCCAATCCAATTATGTTCAAGATATTCAGCAGATTTCTTGAATCATGCTCGAAATTATACTCGCTAACACATTTCTGTTTTAGTTATTTCTGAGCTCTACTGAATATCATATTCTGAGATGTATTGGTATTCAAAGCATGATACCTTTATTACATAGGAATATAGTAATGTGCATCACACTTCTGACATGGTGATGACTATAAGAGATTTAAATGTTTGTACAAACTATGACATTGTTTATGTTTTATCTGCTCCTCTTCCCACAGAGTACCGCTAAAGACAGGAGAAGCTCACAATGCAAGAGATGCTTTAGCTAAGTCGATTTATGCGAAAATCTTTGACTACATCGTAAATCGTGTGAACCAATCAATCCCATTCAGTTCTTCGGTCAGTTACATTGGCATTCTGGACATTGCAGGATTTGGTGAGTGAATACTGATGAGACATGCGAGTATTAATATCTAGCGATTCATTTCTACCTATGTCCTGCCCATTTCTGGGGGATGGGGAAAAAGATTTTAAAAATTTTATAAATCCAACTCATCCGAAACCATTGGACAGAATTTATTCAAATTTGGCATGTAAGTTACCCATATGATTAAGGAGTAGAAGAGGACATTTATATTTGGCTGTGCTCCCAGGACGGGGTGGGGTGTGTGTGTCAAATGGTCAAGAAACCTTTTGTAGCACAACTCCGAAACCGTTGGACTGAATTCAACAAAACTTGGTGTGTGAGTTACCTATGTGATTGTGCATAATGCAGGAGAACATTTACATTTGGCTCCACCCAGCGGGTGGAGGGGAAATAGTCACGATATTGATTGTCACGAATGAAACCTTTCCGAAACTGTTGGATGGAGTTCACCGAAATTTGGTATGCGAGTTACCCATATGATTGCAGAGTGGAAGAGGATATTTACATTTGACCCCCCCCCCAAAAGGTCAAAGTGGTGAATGAGTTGATTTGTGATAATGCGCCATCGACTGAACATTCTAGTTAAAATTGTGGCTAAAAAAGCTGAGACTAGCCTAATGAAATGTGTAGTTGGCTAATAGTACATGCAAAGGCCATGTCTGTACCTGAACTTGTGTATCCATATGTAACAGTTGCTAACAAACAGTGTTTAACTTTTATATTAGATTGTCTTAGTGCCCTTAAACCTCCAGTTATTTTACAAAAGACCACTGCATGTTGGAAATTATAATTTTTATTATCCCCACACATTTTGAAAAGAAAGGCAGAGATATTGTAATCTCCGCTGTCCATCCATCCATCTGTCTCTCCATTGCTATCTCATCTGAACATATTTTTTGGAATTCAATCAAATTTGTTTTGTGAGTTACCCATATGGTTGCAGATTGTACGAAAGCATTTATTCTTGCATCAGGTTCTTGGGTGCTAGGTAATGGAATCAAAAGTTCAAATATACAAATTCTTTTTATGATATCACCTCCTTCGGAATTCAATAAAATTATCTTATGTAACCTCCCCATATCATTGTGGATTACGAGATGCCATTTTTGTTTGGCTCTGCCACTTGGGAGTACCAGAATGTAGGGACAAATGGTCAAATATTATACAAAGTCAGGTTATCGCCTCCAAAATCGTTTTATAGAACTCAACCCAATTTGTTATGTGATTTACCCATATGATTGTGAATTGCCATATGACATTTACATTAGTCTGTCCCCTGGGGTGGGGCAGGCAGCAGAGTCAAAACATCATATACATGTATCATAAAAGTTCCATCTGTCTTGCTGTCTCCTCCAATAGTGTTTGGTGGAATTCCACCAAATTAATTTTATGAGCAATGCCAGGGTTGGCAGCAATTTCCCGGTGTGGGAAATACTGTTAAATACCGCCCCGGGAAATACTCCAAAAAGCAGGAAATACTCCAATACTCATCAGAAATTGTAAATTTTAAACTAAATATCTTAGATATATTAATCAGAGGGTGTAATATATAGGCCTATATCTAACACAGGTTGACATGAGATCAAATAGGCAATATAGGCACATCATAGTATATCTGTAACCTTTTCAACTCTACATAGCAGATACAACACCTACTATTTATTGCACAAACAACGTTGGTGGAATTTTTAGAAAGCATTTTCAGCAGAGGCTGCAACAACAACTTCCAGTAAAATAGTTTCATAATATTAAGAAATATTTGTCATGAATGGTTTAATTAAACTGATATATAATGCATTAGCATGCTGTACATATTGTACCATACAATACAAATCCATTATACTGCCTTGAATTCTCAGTCTATCAGATATTGACTTAAAATAGAGATCTAAGCTTAAATTACCAAACTGCTGGTACACATACATATATCTACAAATTGCTTATTTAGTTAGCCTCAGATCTGTATGTAAATCAATGCTCTGAGCTAGGCTGTCTGCCACACATACACAGACCTGTGCGATATTGTCCCACAATGGAAAGCCAGCAAGATGTCTAATTGTGTGATTAACTGATTGTGATGACAACACATTTCATTCTGTTATATACAATTATATACCAATATTGTGTACTATTTAATAGTTATACTATTACAGGCTACAATATGACTGATTAAAAACACAGATTTTCACATTATTTTCAACATATTCTATAGATTTCTGGTTTAAATAGCAATTACAATTTTAATATTTCTGCAACTTCTGAATGAAATGTATTCAGTCATCATAGCACTAACTTAGATATAATGACATCCTAGAGAGTGAATTAGTTATTTAACCCTTTTAACACTCAAATTTGTTCAAGCACATTTCAATTATCTCATAGAAAATATCTATTTTCAGATCAAGAGGCTATCTTTTAAAAATTTACTACTGAAATGACAGGCTCAGTTATCAAGCCAGTCACTCCAGTGGTAAATTTTCAAAAATAGTCTTCTTGGTCTGCAAATGGGCAGTTATCAAAGACTACTGCAGAAGCTATTTTTCACTGACTTGAGTGCCAAAGGGTTAAGCAAGTACACAGCAATAGGTAAAGACCTCAGAAGTAAGTTTACATTGCATGTTCTGACAGAAGTCAAAGCATTTTATTATTGGGTGGTAATTGTATAGATCTACTGAACTCCAAGACGATCTGTGGACAGTGATTTACTGTCAAATATCCAGTCATACCTAATAAAATTATAAAGGTATTTCATTGGATGTTTAGTTTTGTATGATGTAGTGTTGCTTTGGCAGTTAGAAGATGATGTTCCTTATGCATAGGTTTGCAACTTATGCATAATATGTTACTAGATGATATTTACTAATGCTTTCCTTTCCTACTAGTCTCTTCGGAAACATGATAAACATCCATGAGGTGAAATATATAAACCTGATATCTGAGTATTTCCCAGTATTTCCCGGTATTTCCCACTGCCCTGGGAAATACTAATATTTCCCGGGAAATTGCCAACCCTGTGAAATGCATATGATTGCAGATTTTGTGATAATTCTCATATTGGGCTCTACTCCCTGCGAGTTGTGGAGGGGGTAGGGTAAGGGTAATTTTATTTAAATTTGCTTTGTATTGCAGAGTATTTCAAGGTGAACAGTTTTGAGCAATTCTGTATTAACTATTGTAATGAGAAGTTACAGCAATTTTTCAATGAACGGATTCTCAAAGAGGTGAGTCACGTATATATGATAATCTGCATTTGAGCCTCTATATGTGTGTTCGTGCACAAGCTTTGTGTGTGTGTTTGTATGTTTGTGATTGATTTCACCGAAATTTGTTTAAATTGGCTATACCATTAGTTATCTCCATGAAATGAAGTTTAATATTCTGTGATATTCATGAATAACGAAGTAGAGCTTATTTCTGTTTATTATGTTTACAGGAACAAATCTTGTATGAGAAAGAGGGCTTGAATGTGAAGAAGATTTCATACACTGACAATCAGGACTGTATAGGTGAGTATGATCATATTAAATTGACCTTTCCAGTTTATCCATTCATCATATGACATCATAATCAACTATGTGACGTGTAGAATGACATCATAAACGATTACTTCATGACGGACGTTGATAAGTACGCCAAGAACACATAATTGGTCACGGACTAAGTGTTGTTGTACGAATTGTATTTTTAAAATATTTAATAAACATGGTGTTGAATATTTTTTAACTAACTTGACTGGGCAGCACCTAGTCAAATTAGTCTCAATATATTTAACAGCTTACCTGTATAGTTTTCTGAAAATTGATAGTCAGGGGGTTCAGGGATCAATCGATCCCAACACGACAGTATACAAGTATATGAATTTTGAATATTTTGGAATAATAACTACCGTATGTCGCTTAATTGAAGGCTAGGCTTCTATTAGGACAAGAGGTGTTCAATTTCCAACCCAACATCTCTGAGAAAGGGGGTGGGCTTATATTAGAGATTTTTCGCAAAAAAGTTTTCTAAAACTGATACCACGGGAATTCAACGCATTTTCTCCCATAAGAATTACCACCGCATACGCCTATGTTTAATGTATACCTCAAAACATCACCGGGGAAGTGAAATTATTTGATTTAAGGGCATAAATATTATGTATCCTTTAATAAAGGTCGTTTATTACATCAAAATTAATCCACAATTTGATATAAAATGGCGTGGCGAAAAAATACAAATCACGTGGTTCGCCTCCAATTGAAGAGGTTATTTTAGCGCGAGTTCTCAGATATAAATATTCTGGAATCGGGGACTCGGAACTCGGGAAGTTCTATATCTTATCATTGCGCGATAGGAACTTAGTATCATACTGATCTGAATAACGGGTACCCGTTTGATAAACTCCCGTTAGCGTATAATATCTTGCGAGAACATGCTGCCTCCCATCGCAAAAGAGCCGCTGGCTCGCCAACTTAAGAAGCCGGCTATATTGTCGTTCATAATAATTCATTTTGGATCATTTAATGTTGATCCGCATTACAAATTTGAGGCGCAATACTGCTTGTTTGGTACATAAATTTGGTTTAAAATATATTTATAAGGAAGGTATTTAATCACGCCAAGACTGTTTTACGCACATTTTGACTACAAAAGTGTGGAATAAACTTTATTATATCTTGAACATACGTGATCTATTAGTATTAATCTAATAGGTGGTCGAGATTTACAAATCCGAGGCCTGTATTGACTTCTAGAGGGGCTGGAAATGTATCAGGGCAAAGATCGGTGTGAAGTAGACATACCCTGTGACACGATTGTTATTATTATACTCGCTATTCTTACAAATTTGCTCTTAAAAAATTTTCCTATACAATCTGCTGAGTTAGGGGGTGGGCTTCGAATACATAGTTTTGCTATTTTGAAACTGCTAAATTGTAAAATTAAGGGTTGGGCTTCTATTAGAGCATAGACTTCAATTAAGCGAAATACATAGGCTTCAATTAAGCGAAATACAGTAAAATGAATATAACTTACATGTATGATAAATGATATGAAGCGGGAGCAAGTTTAAAACAACAATATAAATTGGATACTATATATAAAGGAGCTCACAAATGAAAATTAGATTTCAATATAAAAAAAACACCTGCCCAAAATAGTTTTTTATCATATTCTGTGAAATTAAAATATAACTTGGCACATATTCACAAACTGTATCACCGCTAAAGTTGAGGTTAAAGTGATGAAATTTGACACCACGTAAAATTCATGGTATGATATCAGCCGTGTGGGTTTAGATTGTGCCAGAATTTGGTGTACTTTGAATGTTTTCTGTTTGTGTCTCCCTTTAACCATTTAGTTGTCAGAATATGTCCAGACAATTTAAATGTTTGCTTAGTAAATGTCTATTTGCAGGCCAAGAAGGCTATTTTTGACAAATTACCACTTGAAAGACTCGCCGGGTTATCGAAACAAGAGGTGGTAAATTAAAAAAAATAGTGTTAGCTTGATCTTCAAATGGGCATGTCTCAAGGCCACTCCAGAAGCCGTTTGGGACTGGTTTTGTTAAAGTATAATGCTTAGAGCATGAATTCTTACCGCCGTCGTATATCGTCAAATAGTGAACCTCTCGCAGATTTCTACTAGCCTCAGGCTAGCAATCCTGCATAAATTTTTAATTAAAATAGGATTTACGAGATAGCTGTGCTTATATCTTTGTAGATTTGATTGAGACAAAGGGCAGAGGTATCTTTGATCTGCTTGACGAGGAGAGTAAACTGCCGACACCCAAACCTGATCATTTCACAATGGAGGTGCACAATCGGAACAAAGGTCACTTTAGGATCAGTGTAAGTGTGGCACAATATTACAAAAGTATGGGAATTGAGATTTAGAAACTAACCACTCCGTTTGCTTGTTGGTGTTCTTATTGTTGTTGTGAAGATAGTCAGCCTGTGCAAATGAATCTGCATTTAATCTGGTCAACTTGCCTGACAAAAACAAGTATATCTAATTTATGTTATAATAAATATTGTTGAATATTTTGAAATTTATTTGACTAAAAGATTGTTAATATGTTGAGAACAGAGTTGACTCAGACATGTTGAATAAATCTGTTCACTAGTAATGTTTTCTTTAGAACCTTCATTAAAAACTAACACAATCTAACATTTTTGACACCCATATTAGACTTTCCTAAGTTTAAAAACAAATCATTAGGCACTTGGCTGATTAGCTCCAAACTATCCTGGAAGGACCATAGAAATTTAATCGCTCAACTTTAAGCAGCCATCTTGGATTTACTGTAATTTGTCCAATTTATGTGAAACGATGCCTCTAATGTTGTATTGCTATTTAATTGTAGGTATTGCTAAGATTTCAGACTCCAATCTTGGTCAAGTATTGATTTTTTCAGGTGAACGCTTAAGGCCTGTAGGCCCCTTGTATAAATGGAAAAACTTGTTTATTGTAAATTAACCAGCCTGTCCACACACCATGTTGTAATCTGATCATTCTCTTGTCATTTGTTTAGATGCCTCGGGCTTCGAAATTGAAGTCGCATCGTGATCTCCGTGATGATGGAGGCTTTCTTATTCGCCACTTCGCTGGTGCTGTGTGTTACACAACGGTAAATAATACAATGTTTTAACGTTTGTCATGCACATGTCATAGGATTAATAGTTAACTCTTTAACACTCATGTGTGCCAAAATCAGCTTCTGCAGCTGTCTTGAGAAATGGCTATTTGCAGACCAAGAGAAGACTATTTTTTTTAATTTACCACTGGAATGACTGGCTCGATAACTGAGCCAGTCATTCCAGTCGTAAATTTTCAAAAACAATCTGCTCTTGGTCTGCGAATGGACACTTTCTTTGATAAAATTGAAACTTTCTTGAACAAATCCTAGGATTAATAGTTAATAAAAGGAAGGGTGTACAGTTTGTAAAGTTAACATTATTTCCAAGATGAACATAATTTACAATACAGCTCAGAAATAACCGAGTTTCTTTCCAAAAAGAACCAAACCCACAACCATTGTAATTAGTACAATTCTGAAGACGACGTAAGAAATGGTCTGTTGAATATTATCAACATAATTAGATTGGAGAAGACTGCTACCAATGTCTTCCAATCCAGTTATTTTCAAAATATTTAACAGTACATTTTATCTTGTTTTGGAACATGTTACGTTATTTCTGATCTCTATCGTATCATATGGAAGGGAATGGAATCCAGGAATCTGATATTTTATTGTTTTAGTGGTCAGCAGTTGAAAATTTTATTACAATTAGTGTGCTCGATCGCTTCAAAATAATATGAGCCTTGTTACCATTTGTTGCTGGCTATCGGCACGCACAACATCAAAATAGTTTTCGTCTTCCCTGTGAAGCAATGGAGGATTCCAGTTTATCCATTAATCATATGATGTCATAATCAACTGTGTGAAGTGAAGGCTGATGTCATAATCAATTATGTCATGAATGACGTAGCTAAGTTCGTCACGAATGCTTATTTGATGATAGACTAAGCGTTGTACAAATTGTATGTCTATGATTGACTGGGCACTGTTGCTGCCATAGGCAACAACAGGACCCAGTCAAATTAGTTTCAAAATAGTCAACAGCTTAGCTGTATTGTTTTCTGGAAATTGATAGTCAGCGAGTTCATGAACCGATCGGTCACAACACATTCAAGGTGTGTGGGGAACTTAGCTAGAGATGGGCGGGGCATGGCTAAAACTGGGTTCCTTCATTGTATGATACAATTGTATTTTTCAGAGTCAGTTCATTGAAAAGAACAATGATGCTCTTCATTCATCATTGGAGATATTAATCGGAGAAAGTAAAAATGCACTGCTGAAATTGATGTTTCGGGAAAACAATACTAATGCAAAGTCAGGCGGTGGTGGAAGTACCAAAGGTGGCATGGGCAAGCTGAACTTCATCAGCGTTGGTAATAAGTTCCGCTCTCAGTTGAAGATGCTCATGGAAAAATTACGCAGCACGGTATGTGAAAAAGGAACTATCAAATGCTAACTTCATATACTAATAAAATTACTATAACCAGTAAAGTAACAGAAATGAATTGGAATAATTTGAACAGTGCATCTAAACATCCCTCATGTGACTATGATGGGTGCAGCAATTTTGCCTGTATTGGAACAAGTTAGTTGCATCGGCTGCTCTCTCAGCTGTGTGTGGCGATATACTGACAGTTCAGGGACAGGTACAAATAAAATTCTTTATAAAGGTTGATAATGGCCTAGCTTGCTACCCTTAAATTACTGCTGAAAACATTCTGACTGAAAGTCATTATTGTCGATGGCAACAACAGCATTCAGTCAAAATATTTCTGAAATTTGCTGGGTTATTTTAGGGTAGCACCATGATACTGGCTGAATATTTTGAAAGGAGTTTAACCCCTCTTGTGTCAACAGCGCCTCAGTTATCGAGCCAGTCATTCCAGTGGTAAATTTTCAAAAATAGTCTCTTGGTCTACAATGCTGCTTTCTTCAATTAACCCTTTCATTTGTCAAGATTGTTAAAGAAAATTTAAATATTTGCTCTGTGAATGACCATTTGCTGGCCAAGAGAACTGTGTTTTGTGAATTTACCCTTGGAATTTAGGAAAATATTTTTTAAATGGTTGGTCTTTTGACGGCTTGGCGATTATAAGGTTAATCTTCTAGGAAATATAAACATGTGCTTAATCAGTGTCTATATTTGCCAGCCAATAGAAGACTATTTTTGAAAATTTACCACTGGAATGACTGGCTCGGTAACCGAGCCAGTCATTCCAGTGATAAATTTCCAAAAATAGTATTCTCTTGACCTGCAAATAGACAGATCTCAAGACTACTGCATAGGCGGTGTTACCATTATAGCGACAAGTTGACACAAGAGGGGTTGAACTAAAAATAATTGCTGTTTGTCATCAAGTACATTCAATCAAACTATTTTCAAAATAATCAGTATTTTATGTGTGGCAAGTAATGATGATGATATACCGTGTAATCAGGAGTTCTTCTTTGGCCCCTGTTTTTTGTCCTCAGTGACATTCCTTAGCTCCCTCAGGTTCTTCTTGGTTGTCAGCATACTCTGTACGGCTTCCTTTAGATTGGTATGTAGCACACTAAGGCTGTGTTCTCACTAGAGACGTAATCAGGAATAACGCCATACTAAAGTATGGCGTTATTCCTGATTAACTCTCTAGTGAGAACACGGCCTGAGCTTCTGACCGAGTACAGCAGATTCCAAGACTGTGCAGGAGTGTCTAGTGGCATTTGCAGAACATGGCCAAACATAGACCACCTTTGTTGGGCTATCTTCACTACCTCATATGCCCTTGAGGGGCCCGAGTGTAATGAATTGAACTTGAACTTTTGACAGTGGGACAGTTTTGCACAAAGTGTACAATGCATCATGGGAGATTATACTCTCCGGTCAGAAATGTTGGGTTACAATACAAAGCTGTTTGCAGTGACAGGCTTCCAGCTTATCTAGAACTTCCTTCGGTAATCACCTTTAATGCACATACAATGGTGACTGTATGATATGGGATAGAGCATATTTTCGTATCTCTGCATACAGCAGAGTGCATTTTAAGGGGCAAGGTAATGTTACCAGCTGATTCTCATTCAGGCAAAATCAGATTCATGTAAATTAAGCTTAGTCTAGTTTAGGTGCCTTGTACAATTGATTTCATGTTTTTGGCTGGTCATGGTAGCTTTATTATTACATGAAGTTACAGCTCAGAAATTATATAACCCTTTCACCAACAAATCGCTGAAAAAATTAATTCTTTACGGTATAAAACATATTCTGTTGAAAATTTTGAAATTAATTTGACTGGAAGACATTGCTGCTTAAGACAGCAATGGCTTCAATTCAAATTAATTTCAAAATATTCAACGGTTTTCGTGTACGGTTGTGTTGAAAATGAGGTATATGGAATTACTCTGTTAAAGGGTTAACATGTTTTCAAAACAAACTAAAGGATACTGTTGAATATTTTGACCATAATTTGATTGGAAGAATGCTGCCAATCCAATTATGTTCAGATATTCAAGAGAACATTTCTTACTAACTAACATGTTGGTGTTTTTGTTTTGGAAGCATGGTAACTTATCTATGAGCTGTACTAGAGCAATCATCCTCATTGAATAGGTGCCTTTTCTGTATCTTTAATCTCAAAGTTATTAAATGAGCTTTGTAGGTATGATTTGGAATAAGCTTTAAAGATTTTCAAATCAAATTTACTGGGTATGTATCCTAATTCTGAGAATAACCCTCCAATCCTCAAATCTCATTGCAAACATTTAATGTGAACCAAGTAGTCCAATGACCCTAAGGGCCGGAATTCCGGCCCTGCCATGTACCTATGTGTATAAGCTGACGTCACATAAAAACAAGCATATATAGCTGTATAACAGAGATGGTGTTATGGTCTTTCGTGTTATTGTACTTTCTCAATGAGGCCAGAATACTAGCTTTTCAAATTTCAGGAGTAATTTATTTGTTATGAATTCAAGTTTTAGCTAATGGTCAATACAGTAGAATATTAATGTATCTCTACTTTCAGGGAACTAACTTTATCCGATGTGTGAAGCCAAATGTTAAGATGGTAGACCATGACTTTGAAGGTATCCAGATCCTCAGTCAACTTCAATGCTCAGGTAAGCATGATTAGGATTTCCAGACTATGGGCATGATCTAGACATATAAACTCAGATCCGTATCGGATCATAATCAAGATTTGAAAAATGTGAAAAAAATTTGATCATTCTGATAAATTGGAAAAGGGCGTGTTTCAGCAATCTCTGCTTGTGATTTGCTAGAGTTTACTACGAGTAATTACTTTGAAATAAATTTTATGGAAAGTCACGCAGGAAAGACTTTGAGTCAAATTATTTTCTAAATATTTTGCACGACTGAAAATGATTGGTAATTTGCAAATTGTTTCATTGTTTTGTGCACAGGTATGACAGCTGTACTGGATCTTATGCAGCAAGGTTACCCATCTCGTACACAGTTCTCCGAGCTGTATAACATGTACAAGAAATTCCTGCCACCAGAGCTGTCACGACTTGATCCACGCCTCTTCTGCAAGGTAAGCTGTATCTAATGGTCATGCTGGACAAGATGCCATCGATAGTGCTCTTGAAGAATGTACTTTTGCAGGCCATAAGAGAACTACTTTTGAAAATTTATGACTGAAATGTCTGGCTCGATAACCGACCGAGCCAGTCATTTCAGTTGTAGATTTTCAAGATTAGATGCTTGGCCTGCAAGTGGACATTTACTAAACAAACATTGTTGTCAGTTTGGAATGAAACTAATGACTATTTTGGTTGTCATAGGTGGTGGTGGCATACAGATCGGCACTGTTTAACCATTTAACCCTCAAAATTGTTCTAGAAAAATGTCTGTTTGCAGACCAGAGAAGAATATTTCTGAAAATTTATGACTGGAATGACTGGCTCCGTTATCGAGCTAGTCATTCCAGTGGTAAATTAAAAAAATAGTCTACTTGGTTGCCAAATGGGAATTTCTCAAGACCACTACAGAGGCTGTTTTTGTCTGGCGTGAGTGTAAAAGTTTTTGTCAGTTATATATATTGAACTAAATGGTGGAATCTGATATATCAGCAGTAAACAAGTTACAAACCTATAATTTAGCCAATTTCACATACTGATCTGATACAACAAATGAGTTGCGATGTAAGCAATGTATAATGTATGGAATATTTTAAACTTAGTTGGACTGGCATTAGTTGCTGTCTCTGGCAGCAAATGCTTCCAGTAATATTGCTTTCAAAGTATTCAAGTTTCCTTGTTTGTTTACTTTAAATATCTGATCCTATTACTGGGTGAATGGCTTAGGTAATATCAAAATTTTAATTTAAAATTGAAATTCATTTTATTGTGGAGTTGTAGAAACAAGAATAAACAACAACAGATTTGATAGGACTTACTTTCAAAACATTAATCAAAATTCTCTGGAATGTGTCAGAAATATCAATCTTCATTAACAACAGTAGTGACTAAATTATTGAACTAAGGGTCTAATATTGAGATTATTGTATCTTATCATTGCTCCTTTGTCTTTTCAGTCATTGTTCAAGGCTTTGGGTCTGGATGAGAAAGACTTCAAGTTTGGCATGACAAAGGTATTCTTTCGTCCGGGAAAGTTTGCTGAATTTGATCAGATATTGAAGTCTGATCCTGAGCATCTTGCGGAACTTGTGAAGAAGGTTAAGACTTGGCTAATCTGTTCTCGATGGAAGAAGGCTCAGTGGTGTGTTCTATCTGTTATTAAATGTAAGTACTGAGTGTGTACAGAACATTGCTTCATCATTTACAAAGGATTTGTTGTTGTCGTATGGTATTGCTAAGTTGCAGCATTTAACTGTTTAACACTCAAATTTTTTTACAAATTTTTAATTTTCTCATAGATAATGTCCATTTGCAGACCCAAGAGAACTATTTTTGAAAATTTACTACTGGAATGACTGGCTCGGTAATTAAAAAAAATAGTCTTCTCTTGGGTCTGCAAATGGACATTTCTCAAGGCCACTGCAGAAGCCATTTTTGGTTGATATGAGTTCAGACGATACTAAGGATGCAGGATATTGCTCTATATACTACCGCAATATTTGGTGCATATAATTATAAAACCATAATATATTCCCATATCATAGGTTCAAGCATTTGACAAACCCTTCTTTGGTAGGTGGCATAGGCGTTGACACATACACACATTGTGAGCTCACCTTATGCATGGCGACCGTCCGTCGTGTGACCGTCGTCCATCAACTTTTTCTTTAAACTTCTCAAGAACTGCGGGGCCGATTTCATTTATATTTGGCAGGAAGCATCCTTAGGGCATGGGGAAGTTGATCCGTCAAAAAACATGGCCGTCATGGGCCAATCAAAATATAGTGTGTTTGACGGCCATATTGGATGTTTTATTTGAAGGATTTTGAGGCCAAAATTGGTTTTATATGATTTTTTGGGTATTCTGATCTCAAATTTGCAATTTTCGAAACTGTCAGATGAATGGTTTGGTGGCCATCTTGGATCATTTTCCCTCTAAAAGCTCCCATGCTAAGGCAAAATGTTTTCTCGAGAACTACTGGGCGGATTTCAATTCTATTTGGCAGAAAGCATCCTTCAGGCATAGAGATTCAAGTTTGTTTAAATGAGGTTGATTGGCCGGTGGCCATCTTGGATTTTGGCAGATTTTTAGAAATGTCTAACATCTCCGAAACTGCTTGGGGTATTGATACAAACCTCATGAAATATGATCTAGGGCAAGAGCTGAGCCAAGTTTGTTCAAAGGAACTTGATTGGTCAAATGGTTCGCCGACCTAGTTTTAGTGAAAACGACCTCCAGAACTGCTGGAGGGATTGGGCTGAAATTTGGCAGATATGATTAGGGACTAAGGGCCATTAAAGTTTGTTCAAGGGAAGTTGATACATAAAATAAACATGGCCGCCGTTGGCCATCAAAATATAGCGTTTGGCGGCCATATTGTATTTTTTTATTTGATCGATTTTGAGGCTGAAATTGATTTTATATGTTTTTGGGTATTCTGATCTCAAATTTGCAATTTTCTAAACTGTTGGGTAAACGGTTTGGTGGCCATCTTGGATTTTTTTCCCGCCAAAAGCTCCCATACTAAAGCAATGGGAAATTTTAAATGTCTTCTCGCGAATGACTGGGCCAATTTCAATTATATTTGGCAGGTAGCATCCTTAGGGCATAGAGATATCAAGTATATAATGTAATTTAACTCATTGTCTTAACACAACAAAGGCTGTTACAATCAAAGATGATTTCCAGACATTGACCATGATCCAGACTTTAAAATCTGAGATCAGTATTAGAGCCAATTCCGGATCTATGAATACCTCTGAAACAGCTGGTGTGATTTAGCTCAGATTCTAGCATAAGAGAGTCTGTGGCCATTGATTAGAATTCCACAATTTTGGGTGTGCTCCTTTGAGAAAATTAGAAAAATCATTTTTGTTTTAACCCTTACTACTCTGAGGTCAAAATTTTTAATTTGAAAATGAAATTTAAAAATGAACTGGTATTCATTTTTCAAAATTGTTGAAAAAAGTACCCCAGTTTCTTTGCAATTGACGCAGTAAACGCTGGAATATTGACATCAGAGTGGTAAGTGTTAAATGTGACAAAAATGGGAGGTCGAGGGTTTGCAATCTCTGATTGCTATTGACTCTTTTGAAAATATTTAGCAGAATTTGTGTCATACCATAATAATCCCCTCTCCAACAGTTCTCAAGTTAAACTCATGTACATGTACACATATCTGCATGTGCACACACTTGCACACAGATGTTTATGCACCTACACTAAATCTAATAGTAAAAGGTTTCTTATCCGTATTGTATGGCTTCTATGTATAATATACCATATCACTTTGTTTCAGTGAAGAACAAGATCGCATTCCGTCGTGAACAATTACTAACTCTGCAGAAGAGTATCCGGATGTGGTTCTGCGTGAGGAACTACAGGCCCAGGTAAACCATTCCTTCTAAGATCTAGATATATGGACATAATGATTAACCCCTTCATGTCTAACCCGTCCAAAACTGTTCTCTACAGTGGTCTTTAGGAATGTTTCTTTGCAGGCCAAGAGAAGCCTATTTTTTAAAATTTACCACTGGAATGACTGGCTCAGTTAGTGAGCCAGTCATTTCAGTGGTAAATTTTCTAAGATATTCAACTCTTGGTCTGCAAGGGACATTGAATAAGACAATAAAAAATGTGAATAGGAAGAAGCTTATTATTTAGCTGTCAGTCCGTCCATCTGTACTTCTTGCTAATCATGTGGCCTCCCCACCAACACAAAATGAATACTGCTGCGGGCGTAATCATTTTATATCATCTAGGTTAAGTTCAGATGGATAACTGTAGTCAATTTTCTGGTTTACTGAACATGCACAGTTGCTTAGCCCAGGCGAATGCTGTTTAGTCGACTATAGTTTTGGTGGTACCCATTCCCCATTCTGTTAGTATTGCAGAAAACTTTGAAATGGGTACCAGTCTCGATTAACCATTTCTGTTGTCTGTTTTGATGGCCTGTGAATATTAGTTATTTTTGTCCACTAAGACATCAAAAAGTGTCCATATCAGATAAAGTTAGTGAAATATTTACAATTTTATATGCATTTAATCGTGGCAAGTGTGGGGGTGTCAACCATTTTGAAATTTTGTGTAACCGAGCTTAGGTGCTCGTCTATAGTTGACTAGCTAGCTAACTTTATCAAGTTCTGTTGCTGTTTAGTTAACTATGGTTAGCCCTCCGAACCTGACCCTAGTGTCCTTTCTTTCTTGTACAAAAAGCATATTTATAAGTAAAATTTGTTTATCATGTTTTAGGTACCGTATGATCGTGAAGGTGAAAGCAGTTCGCAGTCAATTAGCGGTGACCAATGATATGATATCACAGCTGAAGAAGGAGAAAGAGTCTGCCCAAAAACAAGTTGCAGAACTTGAGAAAGCTATAGATATCCTAATACAGAAGATAAAGGTAAACATTGGTGTTAACCTATTGAGCATTAGCCTGTACAGTACAGTTCAGAAATAACCTAACATGTTTCCATACCAAAATAAAACATATTGTTGAATATTTTGAGCAATTGAAAATCAGTAAAATCTGTGTCTAATTAAAGGATGTAAAACAGAAATGAGTTCTGTTTTTATTTTGTAAACGTGTTATTTTTAAGTTGTTTGTAAGCTGTGCTATAGGAAGTCAATGGAGTAATCCAGTTTTAGTTATCCGCCGCCCATCTCTAGCTAAGCTCCACCCACACTTTGCTGTGTTGGGATCGATCAATTCCTGAACTGCCTGACTATTAATTTCCAGAAAACTATACAGGTAAGCTGTTGAATATTTTGAAACTAATTTGACAGTGCTTTTGTAAAGACATACAATTCATACAACATCGCTCAGTCCGTCATCAATTAAGCTTTCGAGACGAACTTATCTACGTCATTCATAACATAATTGATTATGATGTCAGCCTACGTGTGACGTAGTTGATTATGACATCATATGATTGGTGGATAAGCTGGTAATGTCCATTTCAAGACAATGGAGTGTTAGAGTGTTAACCATTGAGAACTGTTGGAACAATCATGTTTTATGTAAGCATAGATAAGTACATGTGAGAGGTTTAGGAGTCATAACCTGTGAATCTGAGAATTGGTCCAACCATCAAGGTCACACGCGGAACAATTGTACAAGTTTAACTAGTTTTGTCAAGTTGGCCAAAACTAGCCTTTGCAGGGGTGTTGAGAAATTTCCATCTGCAGGTGAGTAAAAGACCATTTGTAACTCTACTTTACGAAGTAAAACAACCTACTGCGATACCCTGCACATCGTCCGGCGGTGCTGGTGGCGGTGGCGGCCAATTTGCGTTTAGTTCAACTTTTCTGTTTATATCTCAGGTTTGGTTAATCATACTGGACCCAAACTTGGACACATGCTTCCTTATAAGGACACAATATTCCACAATGACATTGAGGTCAAAAAGTCAAGGTCACTGGTAAAGATATTCGGGGTTTTCAACATTTTCCGTTTAGCTCAACTTAGCAGTTCTATATCTCATCTTTGTTTAATTATACTGGACCCAAACTTGGATGCATGCTTCATTATAATAACATGGCATACCACAATGCCATTGGGGTCAAAAGGTCAAAGGTCCAGTTTACCGTTATCTTGTTTTTTCAACATTAACAGTTTCCATTTGGCTCAACTTAGCAATTTAATCTAATCTCTTGTTAATCATACTGGACCCAAACTTGGACATATGCTTCCTTGTACTGACCCACCCTGAAGCGTCAAGTGAGCTTATGCCATGGAGGCCATCCACCGCCCCGCCATCAAATCGCTTATTCTCCTTATTGCTTTGACCGATTCCAGCTGCTAGTACCATCCAGAACTTCAGATTTTGATTGGTCAATTTTTTGGGTCAAAATCTTAGATTTTATGACAAATTTACCAGAAATTGTCAAAATGCTACTCCTTAGTTGCTTGACATAATTCAACCAAATTTGTCTAGACGGATTCTATGGTCCTAGGCTCTTGAACCTCTATTCAGAATTTTGATTGATCAATGTTTTGTGTGAAAATCTTAGATTTTATGAAAAATTTAACAGAAATGGTCAAAACGCTACTTCTTAGATAGAGGGAGCTTATCGTGGTAGACTCCAGAACTTCTATTCAGAATTTTGATTGATCAATTTTTTTGGTGAAAATCTTCGGAAATGCTCAAAACGCTACTCTTCATTAACCCTTTAGCGGATTTCAATTTAATTTGGCAGGAATCGCCCTATGTAGGTAGGCGTCAGAACTTGTATAGAGAATATTAATGTGTCAATTTTTTGGTGAAAAGCTTAGATCTTGTGAAAAATTTGCTGGAAATTGTCAAAACACTACTCATTAAAGGCTTGGTGGATTTCAACTTAATTGTGCCGAAGGACCCTATGGTACTAGGCTTCAGAACTTGTATACAGAATTTTGATTGGTCAATTTTTCTGCTTACCATCTTGAATTTTGCAGAAATCCTTTAAAACGCTACTATTCCTTAATCAATGGCCCGATTTTAATGAAACTTAGGTGGAATGCTCCTACGGTGATCGACTTCAAGAGTTTTAATTAGAATTTTGATTGCTCAATTTTTTCAGCAGGTATCTTGGATTTTCCAAACATTTTCCAGCTGAGTTTAAATCGCTACTCCTACTTAATCAACGACTAGATTTCAATCAAACTCGTGTGGAATGGTCTTATGACGATAAGCATCAGTAAATCAAATGAGAATTTTGATTGGTCGATTTCTTTGGCGGTCATCTTGGATTTTCCAGAAATTATCCATCATGTCTATGTAAGCGCAAATGCTAATTGTCCAGGTGAGCGTCACAGACCCTTGGGCCTCGTGTTGATAAGCCTTCTATATTTATTTTATGTCAAGCTTCATAGATAATTGTAACGGCGAGCTCCATGGATGCATTGCAACCACATTTCTGGTTGAAATTACATCACTGGATTTCCTGGCTCTGACCGACCCAGTCATTCCAGTGGTAAGTTTTCAAAAAAAAGTGTCGCCTGAAAATGGGCATTACTAAGCAGAAATTTCACGTGACAAATTTGAGCATTAAAGTTTTAACTTATTTCGCTTGTTTTTAGGAGACTCCAATGAAGGAAGTGGAACTGGATCGTAGCTACAATACACTGATGACCAACTTCGATCAGACACTACAGTTCCTGAAGAAGAAACTTGAATCTGAGAAAGTGCGTGCTGAACAAGACCGTCTTCGCAAACTACAGGTCTGTTACGAATTTGTGATGTAAAAGATAAACATTTCATTCCCACTTCCAAGTAATAGATGAATGGAATCTTGCAGAATTAAGCTGTGTTTTTGTATACATTAATCATTTGATGGAACTTGTATATGCATGCGTGTGTGTCCATATTTGAGCATGCATGGCTGCGTACCTATTTGTCTATGTATATAGCTGTGTGTACGTGTGTGCGTGTGATTAAGCTACTAATATTATTAAATGTCGTATATGGATCTATGTTTGTTTGATGTTTTGATGTAGTTGAAAGTCAGCATTATAAGATGTAAATGTGAAAACCATGTGTTCTATTTATGCAGGAAGAAATGGATAGAGAACGGAAGAAAAAGGAAGAGGAAGAAAGAAAGAAAAAAGAAGAGGAAGAGCAAAGAAAAGTGTAAGTATAAGACACTTAATTGTCGTCTGTGTGTATGTATGTCATCACGGGCAATTGCAAATTCCAATAATTTTGTTAAATATTTGACAGTAGGTTTCATTTTTCAACCCAGAATTATCCATATATACATTGCTCTAGTTTGCAGTCAAACTCGCCTCCATTGGTCAAGCACCCTAAAACAGCTTCTGATGTGATCTTGAGTAATGTCCCTTTGCAAACCAAGAGGATTTATTTTTGAAATTTTACCACTGGTATGCCTGGCTCCAAAAAAATAGTCCCATATTTTTTATATTCTTTACCAATTTTGGCCATTTAAGGGTTGTACGAGTACCACAAGTAATAGAGGAATCCAGTTTTAGCTATGCCCCGCCCATCTTTAGCTAAGGTCCACCCATCTTTAGCTAAGCTCCACCCACGCTTCACCCGTCTTGGAATCGATCGATCCCTGAACTCCCTGACTATCAATTTCCAGAAAACTATACAGGTAATCTGTTGAATAGTTTGGAACTAATTTGACTGGGTCGCCCAGTCAAATTCATTTCAAAATATTCAACGGCATATTTATTAAATAGTAGACACAATTCATACAACAACGCTTAGTCCATCATCAATTCAGCATTCGTGATGAACTTTTCTACACCATTCATTATGTAATTGATTATAATGTCAGCCTACACGTCACGTAGTTGATTATGACGTCATATGACTGACTGAGAAACTGGAATCCTCAATTTCTCATAATAGACAGGTTTGCTCTTAGTAAAAATCATGTAGTATGTAAGATATGTCTTATGGAGCTAAAAAATTGTCGTTCTTTAAAACAGTTAGTCTCTTGACTACCTGTCTTGTGGAACCAGCATGTTTTGGTCCATAAAGCTAGGTGGTCTCTCTAGCAGGTTAAGGTGTATTAACCTTCTGATGTTAATGTACTTGTAGCAAAGCAGAAATGGAAGCTACTCGTAAGAAGGAAGAGGAGATTAAGAAGAAACAAGAAGAGGCAGATCGTAAAGCAGCTGTAAGTGAATACACATTAAGATGTACTTGTTTGAAATAGCGGTACAACCCGGAAATGACTGAACATATTTCCAAAAACAATATATATATATATATATATATATATATATATATATATATATATATATATATATATATATATATATATATACACTATTGAATATTTTGAAGATATTTGGATTGGAAGCCATTGCTGCCTAAGGTAAATAAAATATGACTCGTGTGATATAAATTTTCTTATGTGAATATAATGTTTTAATTCCATAAAATTAACAAGCATGACTCCCCTCCCCCCCCCCTCCCCTGTCTCACCGTATACCATAATTGTAGCATTTGATAAATAAAAGATTATATATATACTTGAAATTGTATTTCTTATTTAGTTTTATATCTTGAGAGGTTATGATTTTGAAGGTCATGTAATTCATTCAGCAATATAACGGATACCTCTAGTTGTAGAAAAGAAGGGCAAGACTAGACCTATTTTTTACAAATTTATCATCGTAATGACTGGCTCAATTATTTAGTGGTGGGTGTGAGATGACTCAAGTTCTATTGAAGCCTCGTGGCTCTAGTATTCTCACTATGCTTAACCAAGCGGTTTCCTTTGGGAAACTGACAACCATATTGATTTTTATATCCCATCAAAAAATTAGTGGGGTAATGTGTTATGGCGCCAGGCAGATGGGTGGGCGGCAGAGTGGTTTCCGGATGATAACTGTTAGTATTTATTAGATCGCTTTGAAACTTCATAGGGTGATTGGACTAGGTCTGCGGAAGAAACCTCTCAAAATGGACGATAATCTGAAATCCAAGGTGGCCACCATCCACCGGTGGCCATCTTGTAAATTGGTTTCTGTCTGATAACTCTGTTACCCTTTATCGGATCGCTTTGAACATTCATAGGGTGGTTGGGCCAGCCACTGGTGGCCATCTTGAAACCGTTTGTCAGATCACTTTGAATCTTAATAGGGTGGTTGCACTAGTTATAGGGAATAAAACTATCGAAATGACAATGATCAGACACCCAGGATGGCCGCCAGCCATCAACGGTCATCTTGACAATTGGTTTGCAGATGATAACTCCATTATCGTTTATTAGATCGCTTTGAAACTTCATAGGGTGGTTGGACTTGGTCTGGTGAAGAAACCCATCGAAATCGACGATAATCCGAAATTGAAGATGGCAGCCTGCAGTTTGCCTGCAAATATTCTAGGAAATGGTTTAAATGAGATGCTGATTGTTACTTATAAAATGTTTTATAGGAATTGCTGCAAATTCAGCTGGCAAAAGAATCCCACGAAATGGCCAGAGAGTAAGTATATAGTCATTTACTCACTCATATATTTTATGTCATTGCAGTTTTCTAGTCATTTTTTAACGAAGGCTTATGTGTACTAGTGCATGCTTGGTTGGATTTTAGGGATAACACCCCGTTTTAGCTATGCCCCGCCCATCTTGGACTAAGTTCCAGCCATGCTTTGCCCGTGTTGGGATCGATCAATCCCTGCACTCACTGAATTTCAGCTTCCAGAAAACTATACAGCTAAGCTGTTGAACATTTTGAAATTAATTTGATTTTGTGCTTTTTCAACTATATATTCAACAGCATGTTTATTAAATAGTAAAGACATACAATTCGTACAACAAAGCCTAGTCGGTCATCAATTAAGCATTCGTGATGAACTTAGCTATGTTATTCATGACATAATTGATTATGAAGTCATCCTACATGTCCCCTAGTTGATTATGATGTCATATGATTCATGGATAAACTGGAATCATCGATTGAAGGTTGCCTACAATATTCCTCTACCATTCACTGCACACTTGTGAGATAATTAAGTCGAAGTCTGTTGTTGATATCTTACCGACCATTAGCCCTTTAATGTTCAAATCTGTTCCAGAAAATTTCTCATAGAAAATGTCAATTTGCAGACTAGAAGACTATTTTTGAATATTTACCACTGGAATGACTGGCAAGTTGAAGAAAATAGTCTTCTATTAGTCTACATGACATTTTCTATGAGAAAATTGAAATTTTCTTGAACACCTGAATAATATGACTGCATAAGCGGTTTTTGTCCCGTGTGAGTGTTAAGGGGTTAATGTTAATTTAGTAGATGGTGTGTTTCTGCAGGTAGTGGTTAGGCAAAAAAAACAAATTATTGTGAAAACTTATTAAGCACTACATTGTTCTGGTCTTTTATTGCATCAGCTCCTACCAAATGTTTGTTTGCAGCAGTAAAAGTGTCAATAATGATAATTAACCATGTATATCTGCATGGTCTGGGGTGGTACTATATATCAGGCTTGTGCGATTATTGGGCTGAGTGATCGTGATCGATTATTAAAAAATAATCGTGATTACTTGATTAATCACCTTGGATACAACTTACCTAGACATAACAACAAAAGAATATCAATGATGAAAATTGCAATGGTGTTTAGAAAAGTCCATTTGCAGGGCAAGAGAAGACTATTTTTGAAAGTACATCACTGGAATGCCTGGCTCGATTCTCGAGCTAGGCATTCCAGTGATACATTGTCAAAAATAGTCTTCTCTTGCCCTGCAAATTGGCATACATTCACTAAGCAAAATGTCATTTTTCATGACCAATCACATTAAAAAGTAATTGGAAATTAGGTTTTGAAATATTTTATGCAATAGAAAATAACAACGATTATTCGATTATTTAATTTTTAATCATATAAATTCACTATTTAAAACACAATCGTGATTTTCGATTTAATCACGTAATCGCGCAAGCCTACTATATATATACACACATGCATTTTACCATATTTATTTATTAATCTTTCATTCCTCCATAGGCGTGAAATTATTGAACAAGAGCATCGCGATCGCGAGTTGGCTTTACGTCTCGCTAGTGAAGACCAGAATGCCGTCGACGATATAGTCATACCACAGCTAGCAAGGTCAGTTATTCAGTTTCAACTTGAATTATTAATTTAATGTTTTAGCTCTTTCAAATAAAAGATTCCTTTTCACTTCAAGAATATACTTACCTCCCTAACACTCTTTGATATTTGCTAAATATCGACCTTCACTCAATATAACTCAGATTTTAAAAGAAAGGTGCCCCTACTGGGTAGGGAGTCAGTTGACAGTCCAGCGGATGCCAGCCCCAACCTCACACATGTGCAGATTGACACTTCCTCATTCTTAACTATTGGCCAAGAACATATGTTTGAATTAAGTCTCAGTGAAGCTAATTTTTGCTTGTACTCAGTCAAAATCGTGTAGTAGAGATGCTTAGAGATGTCTGATCCAGATAAATCTGAGGATGCGCCAGGGCTAAGCCACCAGGTGAATTCTATTACATTTTTGTCTAATTTTCGTCATTGTTGCACATTGTTATGTGTTTTCGTGATGCGTGTTAGATGTGATAGGTGCCCAGTCTCTGTATGATGACATGGAAACTGCTTTGTTGGTGCCTAGATCACATGATCACCTTGAAGGCAGTTCATATTCCGGGAAGGCTAAATCTGTTAGCAGACTCATTGAGCCGAAGGGTGAGTGTTTTGCCCATGGAATGGCAACTAAATCAATGTGTGGCTGATCGTCTTTCCGACCACTGTGGGAAACCCAACATAGATTTATCCGCAATGAAGAATGCGAAGATGACGACGTATGTCTCCGATTCCAGATCCGAGTGCTATCATATGCATTGGCGACCATCCGTCGTCCGTCCATCATCCATCTGTCCGTCATCCGTCAACTTTTGCTTTAAAACGCTACTCCTCCTTAACCAATAGACAGATTTTAACCAAATTTGGGTCAAAGGATCCTATTGGGCTTGGCTTCAGAACTTTCATTCAGAATTTTGATTCATCAATTTTTTGGGTGAAGATCTGAGATTTTATGAAAAATGTACCGGAAACTGTCAAATTGCTTCTCCTTACCATTCTGAGTGATTTCAACCAAATTTGGCTGAAAGGACCCAATGGTTGTAGGCTCCAGAACTTCCATTCAGAATTTGGATTCATCAATTTTTGGGGTAAAAATCTGAGATTTTATGAAAAATGTACTGGAAATTGTCAAATTGCTTCTCCTCCTTAACATTCTGAGCGATTTCAACCAAATTTGGCTGAAATGACCCAAATGGTCGTAGGCTCTAGAACATCCATTCAGAATTTTGATTCGTCAATTCTTTTGGGTGAAAATTGCGATTTTATGAAAAATGTACCGGAAATTGTCAAATTGGTTCTCCTTACCATTCTCAGTGATTTCAACCAAATTTGGCTGAAAGGACCCAATGGTCGTAGGTTTCAGAACTTCCATTCATAATTTTGATTCATCAATTTTTGGGGTGAAAATCTGAGATTTTATGCAAAATGTACAGGAAACTGTCAAATTGCTTCTCCTCCTTACCATTCTGAGCGATTGCAACCAAATTTGGCTGAACGACCCAATGGTCATAGGCTCCAGAACATCCATTCAGAATTTTGATTCGTCAATTTTTTGTGTGAAAATCTGAGATTTTATGAAGAATGTACCAGAAATTATCAAATTGCTGCTCCTCCTTAGCTGGTGGTACATATTTCAACCAAATTTCACTAATGGATTCTATGGTGGTAGCCTCTTGAAATTCTATTCAGAATTTTGATTGATCAATATTTTGGGGTGAAAACCTTAGATTTTATGAAAGATTTACCAGAAATTGTCAAAACGCTGCTTCTTAGTTGCTTAACCTATTTCAAGCAAATTTGACTAGAGTGACCCTATCAAGGGCGACTAGAATTTTGATTGGTCAATTTTTTGGGTCGCCATCTTGGATTTTCCGAAAATTATCCATCATATCTATTTAAATACAAATCGTTCAAATGCTAATGGTCAAGGTGAGCACCACAGGCCCTTGAGCCTCTTGTTAATTGCTTCAGCACGGCGGAGAAGCGAAATTCATGCCTTGTCCGCCGAGGTAGACCGTTATGAGGTTACAGGGGAAGGCCTTGGTGTCCAGTCCTTGCATTAAACTGCTACAAAGAATGCACTCAGGATGGCAGATGGGACCCATCATCGTTATGGTTGTCATATATTGAACCCCATGGATGGGCGCCAAAAGACGGCGTAGTGGCTTCCACCGCCCTGTTTAATGGGGTTCTGATGTATGACATTATGTTGGTAGCCCAGTAGCGCTCTGAGTCGAGTTTTACTGACCATTATTTCCATGACATCACTAATCCTGTCGCCTTATCGATTTTCAAAAAATGAACAGGTGAATATAGATGATAGGCTTTTCTACTTCGAATAATACTTACCAGATGTACTATTATGATAATGTCTATTATCTAGTCTAGCTCAAAATAAACAATTAAAACTCTGCACTCTCCTGTTCCTGCCCATACTGTGTCCGGGAATTACCATAGCCAATTCCCAATCACAGTCAGATTCGTCTATTTTGCTGACTTCTCAAGTCGCATGTGTTTAAGCTCATAAAATTTTGCAAATTTTAACGGAATTCAGCGTGTTTGAAGTTATCCATTGCTGGCTTCATGGAAGGGAAAGGAAAATCATCTCAAGGACAGGGTGTATCAATCTAGAATGTATATATTCGTGCATTAATGAATGATTAAAGTTTCCTTAAATTGGCACATTATTTTTAAATGGTAGCCATTGTTGGAGTCGCTCCGGTACCCTTAACTGTTTAAGCATTATGCGGGTACTCAGTTAATTTCTCTTGTGACTCGGTTCCTTCCAAGATGGATGCGCTCTTAGCCAAGATGGCAGCGCCCATGATTTATGTTTGCTTTCGGCTTGGCGTATCTATGCACTCTGATTGTGCCGATTTTTAGCCTTCACTTCATTGATGAAGGTGTTTGTAGCGATCGGTACGTTTTTCTTGGTTATTTTAACGGTTAGTTAATTACCAAGCCGTGTTTATTAATTTTCACTCTAAAAAATTTCAAATATTTCCTGCCTTAAATCTTGATTATCATTAATTTAAGAGAAAGTTAATGTTTCTAAGTAATTTTAATATTACAATCAAGTCATTGTGCATTTGCACATCATGTCCAGCGTTTTAATTCTTGCTTTGAGTTCGCAGAAGGCTAAGGGCCTGGACACTGTGCAGAAAATGTAATCAGTTCATGAAGCGCAGATTTGCTGGTCACCACTGCGTAGCTTGCGCAAAGTGCAAGGTTGGGAGTCCTTGCGATGTTTGTGTGAAGTGGTCGTCGGAGTTAGTGGCGGAGTTCGACCGTGTTCGGCGTGCGCGACTGGACAGAATCACGAAGCACAAGGCGGCCAAGGCAGGTCTGGCGTCCACCAGAGGCTTGGAGGAGTGCCTGAATGAGAGAATGGACTCGGCTTTGGGTGTATGGGCGGCCCAGTTTAAAGCCGTGTTTGAGTCCCTGCAATCCACGATCCCGTCGATGCAGGCTGGTGCAGGACTACCTTTCGGTGGTCCGGTCAGTGCTGCGGAGGGTGTTGCACCTGCACCTCCTGTTGCGTTGGCTCAAGAGCCGACTGCAGAGGAGGGGGAGCTTTTGCTCATGGAGGATTCGGACATGCCGGATCTTTCCGCGACGTCTGTACCTGGTACATCCCAAGGTTCTCCTTCGGTTTATGTATGGGTTTGCCAGTCGGGTGGTGATGTTGACGTTCCGTCGGGCATCTTCCATCCAGATTTTGTTCAGCCCATGCTGCCGTTGGAGTCGTGTTTGATGGCTTCTGACGGCATCCTGGCGCCGGTGGTTACGGGTCCTATTGGATTTACGTCGGCTACCGTAGTTAATGCGGCTGTGGTCCCGGCTCCCATGCTGGAGCTGATGGATTTCAGTGAGTCCGTATCCGGCGATTCGTTGGATGTTGAAGCCGCGAGTACACGGTCTGTGAACGTTGTTTACACTAGTAAACAAGCCCGCAGTCCTCAGCATGGATCATTGGTGTCTTTCTCGTCCAAGGGCGAGAAGGAAGATGAGAACGGCAGTCCCTTGTTGGATGAGTCATCCTTTTCCACCGAGGCTGAATGGGTGCAGGTCCTTGAATGGATGTCCGGCTGTCTCGGGTTGGCATCGGATCAAGGATCTCAGCACGATCCGGCAATGTAGCGGATGTCAGAGCGAGCGGCTAGCGCTCTGTCCAGTAGCTCTTCTGCCATGCCTGCTCTGCCTTTGGATACATTGACCTCTGACATGTTGGAGGTGGCGGCGTATCGTATGGTCCAGCCGGACTTTACGCTTCCTAAGGCCCCAAAAGGGATAAGGAGTAGGGTCCGCTTTCCGGAGCAGGCCTACCATCAGTATGCCCAAGTTTCACGGCTTTCCGTCGGGGAGAGAGAGGCACTGAATAGCTGGCAAAGCTAAGGGGCATTCTCGTCCGTTAGTTTCGCAGTCAAATAAAGGTCGGGGTAGTGCCAGAGGCTTCTCCTGGAGTTGTCCGAGACACCATGCGCCTATCTCAAGATTGCCTGGCCAGGGTGATCACGAGATCATTGGCTGAGCGACGGAGAATGGTTCTCGATTGTGTAGAGCCAGGACCTGAAATGAGGGCTGCGTTGTCTTCTGCGCCATTCATAGGTCCAGGCTTGTTCGGCGGATCGGCACGGCAAGCCTTATCCAAGGTCGCGGAACAGGAAGTAATCGGCAAGTCGTGGAAGTCGACGAAAAGGACTCGGCCGCAGCAGTCCTATAAGCAGCACCGACAGGGGCAGCAGAGGCAGCGCCAAAGATCACCCTTCCGTCCTTCTGGCCGTGATACCCATCAGGCATCCGGTTCACAAGGTCCTGGTCATTTTTCCTCATACAAGTCCTCTAATAAGAGGCCGTATGAGGAGGATATGAAGGGTGGCGGTTCGGGTCACGGCGGCTACCGTAAGGATAGCCGTGGTGGCGGTTCCGGACCGTCATTTTCCAAGAAACCAAGAAAAGGTGGCCGTGGGGGAACGGTCCTGACGGGTTTCCGGTGGGATCCGCTCCGATATCACCAGGAACAAGGTGAGTCGAGGATCTTCACCTATGCGAATTAACGTCGTCTTGTGCAATATCGATCGCGAGTTGTGTGCTGATTCCTTCCGTCGGAGTTAGACTTCAACTGTTCTCAAACCAGTGGGAACAGGTCGTGCAAGATTGTTTAGTCTCAGTGGTTAAGAAACGGCTATGAACCGGACTGGCTCATCCATCAATCATTAGTTCCGTTAACATCGACTCCAGTGTGGACTCCCGTTCCAAGGGAATCCGATCGTCTAGATGCCATTTGCTCAGAAATCAAAGATCTTCAGCGGAAGAATGCGATTCACTTAGTCCGCAATCAGTCATCCCTAGGCGTCTATTCGATGATGTTCCTCATTTCGGAAATGCACCAGAGGATGGAGACCGATTCTCAATCTCAAACCGTTGAACAAGTTTATTCTGTCACCAAAATTTCAGATGGAGACTGTAGCAGTAGTGATGTCGGGGTTGAGAAAAGGCATGTAGGCAGTGTCGATAGATCTGAAGGATGCATATTTTCATATTCCAATGTCAATTCCTTTTCAGAAATACCTTCACTTTGCGTTCCAAGACAATGTTTGGGAATTCAATGCGCTTCCGTTCAGCCTGACCACAGCACCGAGGGTCTTCACCAAAGGAGTCCTCGCCATGACTTCTTATCTTCACAGGAGAAACATAGCTGTTTATACTTACATAGACAACTGGCTGCTGAAGGCGGGGGAATCCAGTCTCTCTGCGCAACAATCTTCAGGTAGTCCTGGCCTTACTAAAGGATCTAGGATGGATTGTGAATTTAGGGAAATCAGAATTCACTCCATCCCAGGAGTTTGTTTATCTAGGAATATTTTTCAATCTCAGTGATGGTGTAGCTTTTCCGGCAGAGTCAAGAGCCTGATTTGCAGTTCTGGAGCCGGTTTCTCTAGGAGCCTATCTGATGGCGCGCCAATTTCTCAGAATACTCGGTTTACTAGTGTCTCTGGAGAAAGTGGTTCTTTATGTGGCGCTCAGACGCAGGCCGATTCAGATGTATCTAATGTCATTCTGGTCTCAGAAAACGGATCCGTTATCTCTGAGAATTCCAGTAAAAGAACCATTGATATTCCATCTTCAGTGGTGGTTATCAGAACAGAATCTCCTGCGAGGTGTTCCTCTACATCCTACTCAACCACAGATGTCCATCTTTACAGATGCATCGACGATGGGTTGGGGAGCGGTATTGGACAATCGATCAGTGTCAAGGAAATGGGATCGGACCAATGCGCAGAAACATATCGATGGTCTCGAATTATTAGCGGTGGCATTAGCACTTCGAAGATTCGAGATTTTAATCCGAGACAAGATTGTCCTAATAAGGACAGACAACTCAACAGTGGTGTCTTATTTGAACCGTCAAGGCGGGACGAGGTCACCGGAGTTGTGCATTATGATTTGGAACCTTCTGCTGTGGTGCCAAGAGAGGAATGTTATTCTTCGGGCAGCACACATTCCAGGAAGACTGAACATCCTAGCAGATGGCTCAGTCGAAGGATGGTTTGTCGTCCGATGGAGTGGAAGCTCAACCAATTGGTAGCGGCGGTTCTATTCAAACATTGGGGCAAACTAAATGTGGATCTGTTTGCGATAAAACTAAACGCAAAGATGGTCACATACGTGTCACCAGTCCCGGACCCGCTAGCCTTGGCAGTAGACGCACTGGCGATAAGTTGGAAGGGAATGTACGCGTATGCGTATCCTCCAACGATTCTCATCCCGAAAGGTCTGGCAAAGATAAGAGAGGGTATGTGCCAAGTACTACTGATCGCCCCTCATTGGCCAGGACGATCATGGTTTACGGATCTGCTGGACCTTCTGGTCTGCAATCCAATCCCTCTTCCAGACCGAAGGGATCTAATCACTCAGAACAAAGGTCTGTGTCTTCACAACAGACCGGAAATGTTCAAATTGACTGCATGGATGTTGTCAAGCAGCGTGCAATTGAGGGTGGCTTTTCTGAGCAAGCAGCGAAGTTTGTCGCTTCAGCCAGAAGAGGGTCAATCACCAAGACATATAATTATAGAATCAACAAATTTGCAGAGTAGTGTCAGAGAAGAGATATTAATCCCTTTTCTGCATCTGTTCACCACGTAGCAGATGTTATCTGTCATTTATACGAAGTTGAAAAACTTGTACCTTCAACCCTAGCAGCATATAAGTCTGCATTAGCTTCAGTCATTCCCAGTCTGGCCATTGAAGGAGTTGAGAATGACACTTTGAATGAAGTTATTAAAGGAATGAGCAATCTGCATCGGCGAGAAGGAGAAGCGAAATTCATGCGTTATCTGCCGAGCAAGATCCCCTTACAATCGAAATACCAGACTGCTTAGGTAAATAGTCTGGTCTAAGAGTATACTTATCCTCTCAAACAGACATTAAACTCATTCCAATTTGAAAACTTAATCGATATACTGATATTTTTTTCAAAAATTAGAAGTTGTAGTAGCTTGTTTGCACTCTACTGGACTGCCCTAGCTGAGACTTGGGGCTGACACGGGTCTGGTGGGTGTCGCATCCCCTTTTCGACAGCCCTCTGGATTTTGTGCGGACAAAAGAGGGGGGGGGGGGGGGGGGAGTGCGGTCTAGACCATGGAAGTTTAGCACTCTATGAGTCAGATGGCAGAACCCAAGCGTATGCCAGGGTTCTAGTCTCTTCACAACTTTCTCTGTTGGATGGTAGATGAGTGCTGGTTCGAGCCTCACCTCCTCCCACCAGTATTTCTTGGCTGTTGAAATCCGGAGTTTATCATAATAGTACATCTGCTAAGTAGTATTCGAAGTAAAATAAAAAAAAGCATCCGCTTTTGTTTCTACAAGAATTCTTAGTACTTACCAGATGTACTATGGCCCTGCCTCAGCCGCCCCACTGAGGTGAGGCTGAGCTGCTTTCGCTGTTTTTCAAGGCAAATATAAGATGAATCTGACTGTGATTGGGAATTGACTTGGTACCTGGGGCTATGGTAATTCCCGGACACAGTATGGGCAGGACGAGGAGCGTATGGAGTTTTAATTGTTTAATTTGAGCTAGACTAGATAATAGACATTATCATAATAGTACATCTGGTAAGTATTAAGAATTCTCGTAGGAACAAAAGCGGATGCTTTTTTGATTCTCGCTGTTTAGAAACAGCACATTTTAGTAATGGAAACAACCACTTATTTGGACCTCCCCTCCCTCCCACTGAATTCACTTACAAATTCTGGCAATATCAAAGAGTGTTAGGGAGGTAAGTATACACTTAAAGTGAAATAAATAAAATCACAGATTTCCTTTTTCATGAGAGAGTTAGTTCTTACCTCCCTAACACGAACCCGGCCTCTCCACCCCACAGAGACTCGGTCTTCAGGCTCGTTAGTTGCATGTCGGCTAATAGTCAAGTCATGGAAGTGTCAGTCTGCGCATGCGTGAGGTTGGGGCTGGCATCCACCAGACTGTCAACTGACTCCCGGCCCAGTAGGGGCACCTTTCTTTTAAAATCTAAGTTATATTGAGTGAAGGTCGATATTTAGGAAATATCAAAGAGAGTATCAACTCTCTCGTGAAAAAAGAAATCTGTGATTTCGTTTAGTACATGGGAATCATGAATATCTCATGCACTGTTCTACTGAATCAATTAATAATAATATTAATTTTTAGTTATTTTTAAGCTAGTCAGCAGCACGTTATAATGCATATGCGATGTGAGGACTTTTATGATCGATATTATTATAACTAATAATTCCGTGTCCAATCTCCCATGTGGCATTTGATGGAAGAAATCGATGTGACAGCATATTTCTAGTTAAGCTTCGCCTAGGGGTGTGTGGTTTGGTTTACAGTCATATAGGGCTTCACGATATACCGATATTATATTGAATACCGGTATCATCACTATACCGTTAGTCATACCGATATGATTTTGCTGATACCAAAATATCAAGATATAAGATAAAACCTGTATAACATTTAGTTAGACAGATAAGCTGCTTCCCATTAGTAATATTTCAATAGTATATAGTTGTCTAGCGATATGAGTTTCTGCCTTCATACGGGAAAATGAATTTGACCTGTATTTAACGATCACACTTTTCTTATTTATCCAGAGCTGTCAAATTGTTGTTTTGAGGCTAGTGTTAGAGTAATTGATAAATTAACGATTACGGCTACCAAAGTTGCCTACTTATAAGAATGCACTTCTCGCAAAAAAAAGTTGAATAAAACTTATTTTAATTACCATCATAGGACATAAAAATGTCTAAAAACCTATCTTTTTCTGCGCTAATATTTTTTAATTTCGGCCCGTTTGCTAGAAAAATCATAATATGAAATGAATATTTTGAGTGATATTTTATATCAATTACTACAGCCTGGTTAGTCAGCGATTTCCCGGAATTGTGCGCCTTTGTAGTGACCGCCCAACTGCCCAAGTAAAGAGGAGCCCGACAATATGAAAAAAGCTCAATTCCCACAAGTTTTATTAACTTCTTATGTTGGCGGGTATCATTAGATATCGATCGATGCAAGCTACTCTAATGAGAGCAAGCTTAGGCCTATGTATTCGCAGCATATATTAGTCTATTTAGTATGTGTTGTAATGGCTATGTTGTACCCCTGCGCGGAGATTTCCACGTCTCCTGACTGTTTCGTCCCACTGCAAATTCATCAGATAAAGCACAGGCCATCGTGGAAATTCCATTTATTATTCTAACATATATATCAATGCAGATAGCCAGGAAAATTAGTAAAACGTATGTTTACATTCATATCCAACATGTTTGACTCATAACATTGATATTTGTCAGTCAAATATCAACAGCTTTAGCTGTTCGCAGTTTCACTGGGAGAGTTTATACAGGACGAGATGGTCACTGGTTACTGGTATCTCGCGATCTCCACGCGGAAATAGTTGTAATTTCGTGGCAAACTCAAATCATTTGTAGGGACGATTTGGGGGAGTTTCAGCCATTTTGGGATATGATTTAACTGAAGACAGTTAAAATTTTGCGTTTAATATCAGGATTCATGTAATTTCTTGGTTTTGTTGTGGAAATTTGCGGCGATTATTTAAGCAGCACTGATATACATTGAATATGGAATCATACTACTCAAGTCTCACTAGATGTTTCCCATCGGAATAATACCGTTATTAAAGGTATACTGGTATGGAAATTGATATGGATACCGGTATTCATTTTTCTAATACCTTGAAGCCCTATAGCCATATCAGTTTTGATATGCCTTTTCATATCAGATTTATGGATGAATTTTATTAGGTATATGTCAAGAAAAGGTTGAAATCTATTCTCTAAAACGCATAAAAATGATCGCCAATAACAAGAAAATAGAACTCTATTTCCCGATAAAAATTCTTGCCGCCTTACACATATGCTTAATATACCACAGGAGTGAACTTATTATCTGTGACAACCTAAATATTAGGCATACTGTAATAACCATTGTTTATTACATCAAAATTAATATACAATTTGGCATTTCATGTAGTCGTGAAAAAATACAAATCACATGATATTAAGAAAGATTTATTTCCAGTACTCAGAGCAAGTACTCATCTGCGACTCATAGCCCGCATTTTGGACTTGGAAATTACTATATGATTTATGGCGGCCGAGTACTGTACTTTAGATCAGATCCAACTTTCATCCAACTTGGGATCGTGTAGTTATCTTGCTCACTCTCTCTCTCTCTCTCTCTCTCTCTCTCTCTCTCTCTCTCTCTCTCTCTCTCTCTCTCTCTCTCTCTCTCTCTCTCGCTCTGGCGTATGAGATCTTGCAAGAATATGAATGTGCGTCTTCAAGCAAACTCTTCCGTGAGTAGTTCAACCAATATGTCAGAATTCTTTTCTAAATAGATCGATCGCATGTCCAATTTGTTATTAATAGCCATCTTAAAGTCACATGCTAGTTAAAGAGTTTGTTTTAGACACAATGGCATGAAAAAGATATTCCTGCTTTCAACAGTCTATCAAGCGTGTGTTAGATATTTAAAGTCATGTGTGTCTACCATTCATTTCGGTAAAGATCATAACATGTCAGCCACGACGTGATTAAATAAACATAGGAAGAATTGTTCTTCAATAGTGATTGGATAATTTGAGAAAATGGTAATGGAATGATCAGCAGTAGAGGCTTAAGCGATATACATTGAGCTTTTCACGTTTGTCGTTGGTTAGTATCTTTCATTTTTATCAATGATGATACGATAAAGCAAAAATATATTCATATTCAGTCTTTTTATATTTATATTTTATAAGCGGTTTTGAAGCCGTCAGTGCATGATATCGGCTAACAAGTGCCATATTTTGATTGTGACATCAGATACGGAGTGGCAGAATAGATCCCTCCATTGATTGATTTCAATACGCTCATCAGCTTAGGAGCAAATAATGCGTCGAAAATTTTTATAGTCATTTCTATGTCAGTAAACAACAAGTTATTGGTGCGACTTAGTCAGAAATGTCAAAGGTTTAACAGGCAGGCTTACTTATACTAGTTGTGAGTGAGAACTCAAAATAACTAGAACATGTAGTCGATGATGCCCCATCACAAATCCCCACATTTTTGTCAGCTTCACTGTTTTGACTCCATCCCCCATTGTAGGGCACTCAAAGTGCATCTCCTGCATTTCTAGAGGTAATAACTAGACATATGAGTCCCAAGCATGGACCTAACTGTGTTACACAGACAGTACTGCAAATAATTATCCCCACAGGTTTTGACTTAATAATCCTCTCAAGGCTATCATATGGTAAGACTGGGTCCCTTTAATGGTCATGCCGGCCGAAACTGGCTTCTGCTTTGAATTTGTGGAATGTCCATTTACAGGCCATGAGAATACAATTTTTTTAATTTACCAGTGGAATGACTGGCTCGATAACTGAGCCAGTCATTCCAGTGATAAATTAAAAAAAGTTATATTCTCTTGGCCTGTAAATGGACATTCAATACGAAAATATTGAAATTTATTGGACCAAATTTGACCATTAAAGGGTTAGTCATCAAGATTGGTCAAGAAAATATGTTTGCTCAGTAAAGGTCCATTTTCACGACAAGAAAAGACTCTTTTCGAAACTTTAGCATTGGAATGACTGACTCGGTTATCGAGCCAGTCATTCCAATGATCAATTTTCAAAAAGCAAGGATAACATCCGATTTCTAGTTTCAACTCACAATTAATATATGTTAGACAGATGGTCAGTCAAATTTGTAACGTTTCAAACAAATCTGCTGTTCTATTATCACATTTATTAGCACTCATGACACACTTATCACAATATCATTTGTATAATCTTATGCAGATCTGCTGCAGTTGTTGCGGCTCGTCAAGCCCTGTCCACCAAGAAACATGATCTATCTAAGTGGAAGTATGCAGAACTGCGAGACGCTATCAATACTTCGTGTGGTAAGATTAAAAACAGAATTGCTTACCCCTTTAACACTCAAATTTATTTCCGAAAATTTTAATTTTCTTTTGAAAGTTTATCACTGTAATGGCTGGTGTGGTTATCGAGCCAATCATTCCAGTGGTAAATTTTCAAAAATACTTTTCTTGGTCTGCAAATAGACATTCTCCAAGACCACTGCAGAAGCCATTTTTGGACGGCTTTAGTTTTAAAGAGTTAAAACTGTTTCTGGCAAATACTGCAGCAGCTCACAGCAAGGAGCATTTCCAAATGGATCTGCAATTAGCATGTATAGTCTAGAATGGAGGAATCCAGCTTTAGCTATGCCCCGCCCATACTTCCACCGTGTAAGGGTTGATCAATCCACGCACTCTCTGACTATCAATTTCCAGAAAACTATACAGGTAACCTGTTGATTATTTTGAAATTACGGGTAATTTGACTTGTCAAATTAGTTTCAAAATATTCAACAGCATGTTTATTAAATAGTAAAGCCATAGAATTTGGACAACAACGCATCCGTCATCAACTAAGCGTTCATGACGAACGAACTTAGCTACGTTATTCATTTCGTAATTGATTTTGATGTCATCATACAAATCAGTAGTTGATTATGACATCATAAAGCTGATATATGATTGACCTTGAAACTGGAACCCTCCATTGTGTGACGAGGTTATGGTAAGGCTTTGTACAGCACAGTTGGTGTTATGTTGAAAACAGTCATCACGCTAAATGCAATGTAATAATAGACTGGCAATTTGACAATAAATCTTTAACATATTTCACATTTCTTACAGATTTGGAGCTTCTAGCAGCATGCCGTGAAGAATTCCATCGTCGATTGAAGGTGTATCATGCATGGAAGTCCCGTAACAAGAAACGTAATGCACTGAAATCAGAGGACCAGCGAATGCCCGATGAGATCAGGGAAATGGGTGAGTGTCATTGTTAGTAATAACTGTGTCAAGTTATACTTTTAGAAGTGGAACATACACTGTTAAAAAACTGTTACTGTCTAAGACTACTTGATTACGTGGTGCTTTGCTTGTCAAGACAGCAGCGACAACTGACTTCTAGAGTGATCTTGAGAACTGTCTATTTGCAGAGCAAGACCAGGATATTCAAGAAAACATACCATTGGAATGACTGATTTGTTGATGACTTGTTAGATTTGTCTGCAGGTAGTCATATGAGAAAACTTGCATTTTCTTCCCAGACCATTAACGCAATAACTGAGCCAGTCATTCCAGTATTAACCTTTCAAAAATACTCTTCTTTAGGCCTGCAAATGTACATCCAATGCACAGGTATTTAGATTTTCTTGATCAATTTTGACCAGTGAATGGTTAAGTCAGGCGGTGTCTTGAGGAGCTTTAGCTGTATTATATACATTCTGTTTTAGCTGAAAGGGAATCAAATCTCCATCCAGAGCCACCACCAGCACCGAGTAAAAAGGCACCAGATACTGGCCGCGTACAGAGATACTTCCGTATCCCATTCGCTCGGCCCGCTGATCAGAACCGAGAAGCAAACAGCAAGCAGGGCATGTGGCTCGCACACTTTGATGGCTTATACGTAGCAAGGCAGTTGGAACTTCATTTTAATAAAGACCCAGTTCTCATGGTAGCAGGTTAGTCATTAATAGATGTATTTCTGTTAGTCAAGTATATTTTCAGTTACTACTCGTTACTCTTTTCTAACAAATCTGTCTATGTCGCAACTAGAGCATATTACACTTTATTATCTGACTGACATTCCTGTCAGATATCACAATTAAATGAAGAGTTAGTTTTGTCGGTAGAACACGATGAAAGAGGAGAACACGTGCCTAATTGATTTGACTTCCTGTTTACAGAGTAGTTTGGCCCATCACCCGGACATTGTGACTGCACATTGTCCTAAATGTTTGAATTTGAACCCTTTAACACTTTAATGGTCAAGATTTTTCAAAAAGAATTTTATTTTTCTTCAATCTTTGTCCATTTGCAGACCAAGATAAGATAATTTATGAAAATTTATCATTGGAATGACTGGCTCGATTATCGAGCCAGTTATTCCAGTGGTAAATTTTCAAAAATAGTCTTATCTTTGCCAGCAAATGGACATTCCTCCAGACCACTGCGGAAGCCTGTTTTGGCCGGCTTGACCATTAAAGGGTTAATGGTTGAGACCGCTCAAGAAAATTGTTATTTTTGCTTAGGGAACAAAGGAACGGTACATTTGTAGGCCAAGAGAAGCCTATTGTTGAACATTTTTCACTGGAATAACTGGCTTGGTCATGTTGGGTATAGAGCCTGTCAGTCCAGTGATAAAATTTCAAAAAGCTGTCTACCGTTAATTGATTAACCTTTTTCCAAACAATACAGCCGCAACGATAAAAATAACTAATGTTTTGGCCTGGGAAATGAAAATATATTTACGTCATTCGCTGTGAAAGACTTCCTTTGTCCCCGGCCATAATCTGATAAATATTAGGGTTGATATTACACATTCACCAATGGGCTCCAGAATATTTCTCCTGTTAAAGAAAATTTATATGCTGATTTGAGTCAAAACATGAATATCCTAGTTAACTGGACCAACCTTTGATACAACTGGATGAATAATGTATGAGAAAAGTAATGAAAAAGCCAGATGAACAAAGAAAGACCCGCATGCAATACACTACACTTGCCCTCCCCATCTCATGACAATTGTAAATATGTTTCGCTGATATTACAGTATTAAGTGCAAAAAGGCTTCATTCATCCCAGCCACTATATGCGCGGTTGAACTTTGCTTAGAATCACAATGTGTTTGTTTCTTCAGCTGTCCAATTTTCACAACATTGTCAAGAATACAAGAGGCGCAAGGGGCCTGTATTGCTCACCTGCAATTATTGGGCACTGGCACAACTGAACAAAACGAGATGACCATTGGAAAAATTTACGAATCAAATTTCTGTGAAAAACATTTAGCCAAGTTTGACTAAAATTGGCCCAGTGGTTAATAAGTTATCTTTTTAAGATTTTCTCAGAAATTTGGAGAAAATACCAGATGTCCACCAACAAAGCTAAATTTTGATTGATTCATGGCGGACATGTTGTTTTGACATATCTCCATGGAACAAACTCTAATGGCCTTTAGTCACTAATCATATCTCCCAAATTTTGTCCCGACCCATCCAGCGGTTCTTGAGAAGTCATTTTCGTGAAAACTAGGTCATCCAAGATGGCCACCGAACCATTTGGCCAATCAAGTTCCCTTGAACAAACTTGGTTCAGCTCTTACCCAAAGTGGTATTTCATGAGTTTGAAATCAATCCCCCAAATGGTTTCGGAGAAGATTTGTAGATGTTTATAAAAAATCGGCCAAAATTTGGCCAATCAAATTTGTTTGAACAAACATGAATCTCTGCCCTAAGAATGTTTTCTGACAAATATACTTGAAATAATTCCAGTGGTCCTCGAGAAGACATTTTAAATTTCCCATTGCTTTAGTATGGGAGCTTTGGTAGCCGGGAAATGATCCAAGACGGCTGACAAACCATTTATCCAACAGTTTCGAAGGTGGTCAATTTGAAATCAGAATACCAAAAAACATTTATAAAACCAATTGGGGTCTCAAAATCCATCAAATAAACATGCTGCATTTTAATTGTCCGACAACGGCCATGTTTTTTGACGGATCAACTTCCCTTGAACCAGCTTTAATGGCCCTTAGTATGTAATTATATCTGCCGAATGTCATCCTGATCTGTTTATCGGTTCTGGAGAAGTAGTTTTCACAAAACTAGGTCATTCAAGATGGCCGGCGAACTATTTAGCCAATCAAGTTCCCTTGAACAAACTTGTTTCAGCTCTTCGTCTAGAGCATGTTTCATGAATTTTGATTCGATGACTAGTGGTTTCGTAGATTTTTTTTAATATTTCTAAAAATCAGCCAAAATCCAAGATGGCCACCAGCAAAATTGGCCTATCAGCTTCATTTGAACAAACTTGAACCTCTATGCCCTAAGGATTGTTCCTGCCAAATATAATTAAGATCGGTTCTCAAGAAGACATTTTTAATTTCCCATTGCTTTAGTATGGGAGCTTTTGGCGGGAAAATGATCCAAGATGGCCGCCAACCTGTTTATCCGACAGTTTCAAAAATGGCAAATTTGAGATCAGAATACCACAAAACATATTAAAACCAATTTCGGCCACAAAATCTATCAAAGAAAAAAAATCCAATATGGCCGCCAAATATGCTACATTTTGATTGGCCCACGGCGGCCATGTATTTTTTGACGGAACAACTTCCCTTGAACAAACTTTCTGATATCTTCAGCGGTTCTGAAGGAGACATTTTCGCAAGAACTAAGTCATCCAAGATGGCCGCCGAAACTGAACAAACTTGGTTCAGCTCTTGCCCTAGATGATATTTCATGAGTTCTGAATGGATCCCTCAAGTGGTTTCGGAGATTTTTAAAGATGTTTCTAAAAATTGGCCAAAATCCAAGATGGCCGCTGGCCTAATTGGTCGATCGGCTTCTTTGAACAAACTTGGATGCCTATTGCCTAAGGATTCTTCCTGCCAAATATAATTCAAATTGGCCCAGTGGTTCTTGAGAAGTCATTTAAAGGAAATGTTGGTTGATTGACGGATACATGACAGACGGTCGCTTGAGTTGGTGTGCGGATAGATATAGTGTTTTTATGTGCTTGCACACTGTCAAAGAGGTATACATTGCCCTTCAGAATCGTGTTTCATTAAGATCATTTAATAAACATTCTGTTTAATATTTTGAAACTAATTTGACTGGGAGCCCCCTGTCAAATTAGTTTCAAATCTTCAACAGTTTTCCTGTATATTTACCTTGAAATTGGGATTCTCGTAATTCAAGTTTCAAAGTATATAACATGATTCCAACACATGTACGGAGTGGGCGGAGCTTAGCTAGAACTAAGTGTGGAACAACTATAAATAGATCCCTCTTGATGAACATTTGCATTAGGCAAACACTATTACATCTAGTTGATGCCATACATTTTCTCCTGCAGGTGTTGATGACATGGAGATGTGTGAGCTTAGCCTGGATGAAACGGGTCTGACACGAAAGAAAGGTGCCGAAGTTCTTGACAAGGTATTCGAACAAGAATGGGAGAAAGCTAATGGTGATGCATATCTGAAGAAACATGCTAAGAAAATCTCATCTGTATTTTTACAGAGAAAGCTAGGTATAGCAAAGTAACTCTTGTAGAATTTTTAAATTTGTCTCCGAAAGAAAATCATCTCTGCCTGCAGGTAGCCCTTGTACTGCTGAATTTTCAGTCTGCATTATCTAGTTTTCTACTCCATATTAATGGTTTTTCTGTCTCTCAGACATCAACAGCTTTTAGCAACACTGTTTCCAACTAGAGTATCAGTAAACTCTTCATATGCTTCTACAAAATTGAACGTTTACCCAGAGATTTAAAAGCGTTTAAATTATACTGTTGAGAACAAGTGTCCGTGTCTGACCCACCTGCTTTGTGGGTCCCCAAAATAGTGTCAAGCTTTGAAAGAAGTGATCATAAACCCTACCATTTTGGCCCATAAAAGGCATATTACTGTATGTATGTTGAGATACAGAATAGTTAGTATAAAATCCTAGATAGGACAATTGCTAAAATTGTTCTTGTGCTGTTAAAAACATGTTGCCTTCATTATTTTAAGTGTTATTTATATGACCAGTTTTCAGATAATTTTGGGATATCAGAATGGATCCTACATTGACGAGCTGTCCAAAAAATATTTTCCTTCAGATTATTAATTGTGATATTTGTAATAAATAAAGGTTCCCGATATTCCTTGTGATAAGACGTTATGCAAATGCTGTTCGATAAAGACAATAATTCCTTCATTAATCATAAATAATGCTGAAAATTAATCACGGTAATAACAACATGATCTAGATACTGATTCAGCAGAGTGAATTATTTACTGGCGCTTGTTCTGATTGTCAGATCCAAAAGTCTGAATGATCTGAGCTTTGTTGCTCAACTCCTTTCATATCTGGCTATGTTCCCAGATGTGATCTGGTAGATGACCCAAATATTGACATAATTATGTTTCCACTGTGGGGGTAAGTTCGAGTGAGGTAAAAATTAATAATTCTACCTATGCTTGTAACCACATAACACATACAACAATTCTTTTTTGGGGGTGGGGGGGAGGTTGAGGTGCGAGTTGGGGATATACAAAATAGTCTCTTGAATACTTTGAAACTATTTTTGACTGGAACTTGTTTCTGATTGAAATAGGAATAGTTTCAAAATATTCAACTGCTTACCTGTATGTATGCTGACATGTTTGGAAGATTTAAAAAAGTAGATCTGAACACAATTAGTTTTGTTTTTGCGCAAATAATTTTATATTAATATGTATAGGTATTCGTTTCTCACACTTAGGCCCGTATTCGCTAAGATACCGCTAACAAGATGTATGTACACTGCATTCGGACAACGCAGTTTGCAAGCTTTGACTACTTATGCGATTTTTCATTGCTTTGTGTAGACGTATTGCGTTAGATGTTTATTTGTTTACTATGGATTCAATCAGTGCGGGAAAATGAATGTGCAATTTATTTTAGCGCATATGATATTGTTTAACATGTTAATTGTAACACCTGCCCACAAACAGCCGCTGAAGTGCTCTTGAGAATTGTTCATTAATTTGCAGCCCATGAGAGGACTTTTTTTTAATTTACCACTGGAATAACTGGCTCGATTATTGCGCCAGTCATTCCAGTGGTAAAATTTAAAAAATAGTCTTCATGTGACCAGGAAATGGTCATACAGTGAGCAAATATTTTGACCAAATTAAATGTTTAATGGATGCGCCTCCATGCATTCCATATACATATATATATATATGTATTTTGACACTGGTGGACCTACACTCATTTACATATGAATAGCCACATAAATTGTTATACTGATTAGTGTTTTAAATAATCATATAACCTAACCCTAAAACTGAATTACACGCTATTGATTGCATGCATCAAGGGAGATTAATCTGGATTGCTAAAAATATCCTGGTTTATTAAAAATGTATTTTGTATGCAAAGATTTTGCTGATGTACTCTACCTGTTACAGTTGTGCAGCCAAATTTTACAGAAATTACATATACAAATGATAACGTAAAAGAAATTAAAAATTATATTAGTTTAATTATATTTGAACCCTTGAATTTGTTCACGAAAGTTTCAATTTTCTCATAAAAAATTCCCATTTACAGACCAAGAGAAGAGTATTTTAGAAAATTGACCACTGGAATGACTGGCTGTTATCGAGCCAGTCATACCAGTCGTAAATTTTAAGAAATTGTCTTCTCTTGGCCCCACAAATGGACATTTCCTGAGACCACAGCCATTTTTGACTGATATGAGCGTCAAAGGGTTAATGGACGGGTGTACATGTCGCCGTGGCATTTATGCTAGGCATGTGACATTAATATATAACTTAATGTTAGAGAAATTTTAAATGAACTTTGTTTAATTTTGATGTCCTTATAGATTTATCTGTTGTTAAAGATTTATGTTATTAGCTATAGAAATGTTTTTCTACATAGTTTATAAAGTTATTCCAATTGTTGTTTTGATGCTTGTCAGTGGCTGCGTGTGGTCTGGGTGTAATTTGTGTACTGTTGTTAGACTAGTAATTGCCCGGTCTGCTAGTAATATGCTGCTGAATAGTACGACTGTTCTCAACAGTACTCACCGCCCGTTATTATCACAATGGAGTTATTTTATTACACCATAATCATCTGAATAAATATTCATGTTTTAAGCGTTTAGTCATCAAATTTTTTCCAGAGAATATAAATTTTCTTCTAAAAATGTCCATTTGCAGAGTGAGGAAATCATTCCATTGGTAAATTTTCAAAAATAGTCTTCTCATGTTCTGCAAATGGACATTTCTCAAAGCCACTGCTGAAGGCATTTTGGGCTGGCTTGAGCATTAAAGAGTTAAACATGACATACAATATTTGGTTCATCGATGACCGAGCCAGTAATTCCTGTGATAAATTTCCAAAAAATAGTCTTGCAAATGGGCATTTGTAATGTGAAAATTAAAGTTTTCTTGAAAAGATTTGAGGGTTAAAGACTTCAGGCAATTATTGGCATTCACATACAGTGTCTGTATGTTCCTAGATCCAGTGCCATAATGAATCCAGTACTCCTCACCATTCACAGTAATACAAAACAGTATCAACGTACACTGAAGAATCTACACTGTATCTATAATCTAGATAATAATTATATTACAGTTTCCAGTTTGTAAATATAATGACATAACCATGTGCTTAACCCTCGAATTTGTTCAAGATTTAAATTTTCTCATTAAAAATGTCCACTTACAGACCGAGAGAAAACTATTTTTGAAAATTTCTCACTAGAATGACTGGCTCTGTTATCGAGCCAGTCATTCTAGTGGTAAATTTTCAAAAATAGTCTTCTCTTGGTCTGCAAATAGACATTTCCCAAGACCACTGCAGAAGCCATTTTTGACTGATATGAGTGTTAATAGTTGTGTAGCAAATTATTGCATGATGCAGTAAAACCTGTCTGTAATGGACACTTGCTTTTGTGGGGCTTGGCCATCAGATGTTCATCCTTTAAGTCAGATGGTCATAAGACCAACGATATTAAATCACTCGTCATCTTGAGGCCCCAAAAGCCATCGAGCCAGTCATTCCAGTGGTGAATTTTCAAAAAGTCTTCTCTAGGCCTCCAAATAGACATTCACTGTAAGCAAATTGTTTAATTCTCTTTACAATTCTTGACCAGTAGATATTATATAACTCGGTCCTATGGCAACTGACCTGTATTTAGTGGCAATCTGTTTTAGTCATCACCTTTATGTTCTGTTAGACATATTTTACTGTAATAATGAGATTCCAGGTGGTGTTTTCTTCCTTGGACAAGGCACATAGCATGTGAATAATACACATGTACATTACTGTATGCATGAATTACTTTGTAATGTCCACCAGATGCCCAGAGAATACATCATCATTATAGATATGTACTACTAATAATTATTCTATGTAGTTGTATTGTTTATACTATTTATTTTATTTAATACCATCATATATGGCTTTACTGGCTTAATTCTTACACCACTCCATCCCAAAATGAAATCTTGGATGCGCTGATATTGGGAATTCTAGTTGATTAAAATATATACACCAGTATTATATAATTTACTGTATATGCCACCCAGCTATGTTCATTTTGTATCGTTCATCTTTGGCCATGTACTGCTGAATTCCTGAAAGTGTACTTGATAACTGGTGGGTTTTTTTGCAAACAGTTTTTCTTCAAGCTATTGTTTATCATTTTGGGGTGGTCAAATTTAAGAATTGGTCAGCATGACGGAATGGTGAATACCTCTCATATTGTATAATTGGTGGTGTATATAATAAGATGCAATGTTCAGATACAGTAAATTATAATTAATGTTATATGTGTGTATGGTTGTATGTATGTGTAGACCAAATTGTGTCTTACTGTTGTTATGTACAGAAACGTCTCACAGGGTGTAGATCTACATAAATTTGTCTGAACCAGTAACCTTAGTCAGCAGCAAAATCATGGACCACCTAGCCATTATTCAAATGTTAGTATTAAAACTGGAATTTGTCTAACTAAGGGCAGGGGCCTGTATATTGAGCCCTCGGGACATTCTTCTCATTCTTGGTACATGCCACATGGTAACGTCAGATGCCATTTGGATCACTATGTCAAGCCATGCACCACTTCATGCATACCTGGACAATAAAACTCAAAATTAGCTAAGATTTTTGGCAAGTAATCTTAAGATAAATATAATTTCAATGGGCAATAACTCTGGACCTGCTGAGTATTTTGAAACAATTTGATTGAAAGTTGTTGCTGACTTAGCCACCAACAGCTTTCAGTCAAATTATTTTCAAAATACTTGTTTTTATTCTGACCAAGTTAACCATTCCAACCCCTATATTCCAGTATCATAGTTTGAATGTACCTCTACTGTTAGTCTTAAATACTTTGAAATTAATTTGCCTGGAACCCATTGTTGCTTTAGACAGCATTCAGTTGAAAGGTTAACTGATGGGGACTAATTGTAAAACTGTTAAGATTAAGCTAAGATAATGAATGTAGTTGGCTAATCCTTTGGAAAATACTTTGCAAAAGTTCCTGAAAGGCTTGTCACTAAATATAGTGGTAACTTTATTTGTCATTGGTAATGAAATTTGGTGTCAAAAGCTGTCATTGTATACAGGTTGTCATAAAAGGGCTTGTCTAAAAGATGCACCACAATTGCATGGACGTAAAGGATGGGTGAACCCTTGAGCAAGTCAAAGTACTTATTGTATAGCATGTAACACAATCGTAAATTACAAATGTACATCTGTGTTAACCATCTATTCAGACATTGGAAATACTGCTTAGTGATTTTTCACACTACCGAATACCCTCTATAATCTATTGTCATGAAAATTAGCTATTCATTATTATGCAAATGATCTAAGTGCTGAGGTTAAAACCTGTAAATTATCACTATTTTTATGTACGGTTTATGTTTTATAATAAAGGTCAGTTTTATAATAAAGGTCACAAACATGTTTTGCATCCAGAAATTGGTCTTTTTGGAAAAAGGAGTGTAGTTGACATGTGTATCTGTTGCATCGCATATTCTAAATATTCTGTAGCTGGAAATATCATTTAAAACATATCCACATGGGACAGATTTAGAAGAACATATTGATTAGACATTTTAAATGACTCAAAGCTAATTTATTAACCACCACCTCAACCACAAAAGATCAATCATACGCTCACACACCCAGCTAAGACATTAAGAGATTTACGATATGTGATTCTAGTAAGTATTTTTACAAGTAACCGTGTCTCTATTTAAATTAGATTTTGGTTATATTTGACATGTGGACTCAAATCTGGATGACACTTAATGCTGCTTGGACCATCCTTTCAACCTAAGTATAGTGGGTAGGCTAAGTATACTGTAGGGTGGGGGTGGGTGGGTGGTATAGTGTTGGAGATTGTACAGTTGAAATGCAAATATTTGGTATTAATATAACTTATATAATACAGACTGCTCTTAAGCCTAATATTTATTCATCGCATATATAACACTAACTACATATCTGTATGTAAAGTGCCTAATTTGCCTGTCCATGTTGTCGTTTTTATGACCATACAAAGATTCATATTTAAATCTATTTATTAGCTATACATATCAGATATTTCTACAAGATATTTCTTACCTTTACAATAATAACCTTACATGTAATGATGAGGTTCATTCTAGCAAAGATCTGTGACTGGTGATTCTTATAAAATTATAATCATGTTCTTATATTTTCGAATACAAATTGTACACTCGCAGAATGTGATTTTATTTATCAATGTTGTCTTTTAGAAGAAAAACTATATATTCCTAATTCAATAACTGTTGGATGACTGCAGGCTCAGTGCTTAATATAGCAAACAAAGTATAGCGACTTCACCAAGTGCCCAATATTGAGATATTGATACCGATTTTAGGTGTTTCTCCTCTCATATGAGTATTTCCATGTTAACTGTTTAAGCAGCCACTTTAGTGGTCACCTCTTGGCCTGCAAATGGACATTAACTAAGCAAAAATTCCTGTTTTCTTTACCAACATGAATCATTAAAAGTTTTAATGAGGACTAGATACCCGATCGCTCTGATTAACTTGACAATCATAATACAGATTCTCCTTTACTAGAACAAAATGCTTTTTAAATTTTTGTAATCGGCCCAGCCAAAGCTGAGATAAGCATATAGCAACCACCTTGACAACCAAACGTTTTTAGCTATCGCGCTAGAGTTGTGACGTCACACCGGGATGACACCAATTCCTATTAGTCTAGATTATTATCTCGGGGAGCATGGCTCTTAGTCTGTGGGCTGGATGGGCCCACCTGGATACCACCACCCACCCCCCACCCCACTAATTGACGAAACTATATTTTTCTAACAGCTTTCGATGTCCTCTTTAAGATTATGTATGTTAACATGTGACAAACTGGGGCTCAATATGTTTTTGATGGGTTATATTAGAGTTAATACCCACAGTGAAGCAGACCATATTAAGGGGTCACAAATATTCGCCACAGCTTAAAATCTAGCAACTATATGTTGCCATCACTGACCAAGCACCAGTAAAGGAACATTCTAGTTTTAACAGCTTAACATTGATCAAAAGGCACCATTTGACAAATATAATGAGTAAAAGTGTACTCATTTAATAGACTATTCTTACTATGACAACTGACAGCATAGCCAATTTTTGAGAATCGATGAAAAATGCATTCTTTGTAAATTAAGTAAGTAGATTTTGATAGAATTATTGTAGATTGGTGATAGACCACTCAAAATGTTGCTTATAATATCGTCTATGATTGTATATGTGTCTTTGCCTAGATGAAGTTTCATAAGTTTTGAATCGATTCCCTAAGCCGTTACGGAGAACGAGATTACATGGAAATCAGTTTCATAATGAGGTCGGCAGAGGTCAAAAGGTCACAAATTTTCGCCACAGCTTAAAATCCAGCAACTATATGTTGCTATCACTGACCAAGCACCGGTAAAGGAACATTCTAGTTTTAACAGATTAGGATTGATTAAAAGGCACCATTTGACAAATATAATGAGTAAAAGTTTACTCATTTAATAAAATATTGTTACTATGACAACTGACAGCATAGCCAATTTTTGAGAATCAATGAAAAATGCAATCATTGTAAACTAAACTTGAAATGAGCATATCATCGAATCGAAATTGTGTAGAGCAATAAAAGAGCATTCAAAATGTTTTTATTGTTGCTTGTTTTACCCACCGACTATAAATCCACTAACTATATTTGAACTCCTCTTAATTCGTCACTGTCACTATTATCTGCCGAGTCTTCTCAATTTTTGCTGTCTTCGTCAGTGGAACTGTATTCCTGCTCATTCTCTTCCTTTTCACATTCCTTCTCTAGAATATCAGCCAACACAGATGGCAGTATGTCACCATCACACCACTTGGCTCGAGTCACTGTTCACTCTATACAGTCCAGCCATTATTCTCAGTGGGTTCAGTGGTGTATGGCTTTGGTATGTGGGATCGCTTCCAAATAGCTACCTGATAGGTAACCCTCTTTATGTGCTCGTGGAGGCAAACTCCGGGGAGGTAAGGTGGATAAGTCAACGTTTTTCTTGAGATTGATCTTTTTCTCTGCATCACCACACCTTGCCATTAACATTGAGATACGAAGTGTGTCAAAGTTTGTTATGGGAGTAATCGTGTATATTCCGCAGGTGAAATCCTCTAATTGAAGAAAGAGATTCTCTGTGATGTCTCATGACTCACTAATGGTTGTATCACATTTGGTGACGGCATGAAGACCCAAAATGACAGAACAGTAAAGCGGTGTAAAATACTAGCCAATCTTGAAATGTCCAACAGCTTTCGATTGTTTTCAGAACCAGTATCAAATAATACGGGTGTCTTCATGATTTGGGCATAGTAGAGGAGAATTAAAACTGCATCGCTAGGTGAACTTCTGATACGCTCAAAATCATAGCCCTCTGTTTTATAAGCACAATAGAGAATAACCCTTAACTGTGTCTGTTTCTTCTTGGTCAGATTCTACGCCTTGTTTTCAATTTTTGCTTTTTTATTGGTTCAAATAAATCTGTATTCCTTTCAAGTCTCTCTGTTATAAAATTCTTTTTGGCCAGTTTCCAAATTGACTTAGCAGCCATGATATCAGTTTGGATCTGGGTAGGTGCCCCAATACGGAACAGCTTATCATTATAATCGAGACTGGAAGGATACATGAAGCTTTCTATGGACTCCATTACATTTACAGTGGCTGCCTCACTTTTGCGTACCTGTGAAGGACGGACATCCCAACGTCTATTGTTCCTATCTGTCTCGTCTGTCATATCTGTCATTTGAAGCATTGTTTCCACATAACTTCCTCGTTCATGTGCCGTCTTTCCCCCGACGTCGATGAGCATCATAGTTATGCAAGATAACAGATACGCCAGCCACAGTATTAGCTCTAATATAACCCATCAAAAACCATATTGAGTCCCAGTTTATCACATGTTAACAAACATAATCTTAAAGAGGACATCGAAAGCTGTTAGAAAAATATAGTTTCGTCAATTAGTGTGGGGGGGGGGGGGGGTTATCCAGGTGGGCCCCTCCAGCCCATGGACTATCTACTGCTGCGCGTATTAGGCACCTATGCACCTATTCTTTGACAATTGATTGTTCACACACGGACACTACATTGTTCGAGATGCACAAAGGTTCAATAATATCGAAGTTCATGATATTTTAGTTGATTAAACTTAGGACTGACCTCATGGTCACGGTGCCTGACATCACAATTCTAACGTATAGGCCTGTTAGTGGTGACAGTAACATCGGATTTCGTGTACGTGAATTAGGCTATATCTAATCAAACCCAGACTTCTTGGAATACAATTCTACAAATGCATACATATCTTATCTTTCTGGATTGACTGCAGAGATTTTGCATAGATGATAGGCATGCATGTACACAAATCTACAACTTTTTAAATGATAGTTAAGTAGGCCTACACCGCTCAGTGCACGTACGATCGCAATTTACCATTGTGTAAGCTTATGAATAAATTTATGATTGCAATATAGCAGTTACTCCAGTCATGTGTTTAAAATTAAGTAAAATGTCAGGTAAATATAAATGTAATCTAAACTAATCTATTTGCGTATAGTCTACATTGACATTATTAACAGTACAGTTTGTTTACAATTTAGGCAGCCGTCGAGGTGCGTAGCGAGGCTTTCACTGCCATCCGCACGCTTATAGTACAACTTAAATAACATATACTGTTGAATATTTTGAACATAATTGGGTTGGATTTCAACCCAAATTGTGTTCAAAATATTCAACATAAAATGTTTCTTGTATCGTATTCATATGGTTCTAACTAACATATTTGTGTTTTTGCTTTGGAAGTATTTAAACTTATTTATGAGTTGCACTGTAAATAAAGATGATACGCTAGCGACCTCTGAACATATGTCAGTTCACCTACCTATTTAAAATTTGTTCATCCGCTACAGTTTTGCTTTTTCATAACATTGAAATATGAGTGTATGCTACTTCCCTACATGGAAGAAGTTGGTTTGAAAACGATATAGTTCATATGGTTGTCACAGGCGTGATGCCCTCCCCCCCCCCCCCCCACACACACACACACCAACGTACGTGTTGACCCGTACATGCCTCTACATTATTATTATACAAACACATTGCCAAAAGCTTATAGGTAAACAATTACATTCTAATCAGTAATCACAGGAAATTTCACATAGGATACACTGACACACTTATTGTACATTCGTAATCTTCAGAAATAAGTTGTAACTGCACTCTGTAGTCTATACATGGTACAATTATAGCCATCGTCAACCTCTCCCACCCACCTCGATCATCACACTCACATCCATCCATCCCAGATATTACCTAGTACACCCAGTCCTTTCAAGAATGGTAATGGATCCGCAACTAGGCCTACTAGACTACAGAGTATTTGTCACATGCATTGAAATATTGTCGATTTTCAGCATTGCCCATGGTTTACCGTAGTTATAGGCCTATTATTATGCGCATATAGCTATCCATGAAACCATTAAAAATTAATAAATATCATAATAGATTTTTTTAAATCATGATTTTTTATTTCTTGAAGACTTAGCTTCAACCTGACATAATTTATGTTATGTTAGGTGAAGTCTATCCTGTTAAACGCACGTTTTAAAATATGTTACCTTTGTACTACAGACAGAGAAATATTGACCCAGCTCACAGCGCCGTTCCCGGTGTGACGTCACAGCGAGTGGTGATGTGATTCAGATTGAGGCGTCATTTAATCTCGTTATTTGGGCTGCCTAACATATTTTTTTCACTCCAAAGTCACGCTATTGTGTTTAAGTAGTGTAGACCATAAAATTAATTGAAACTCGAAATTATGACTTAAAATAGAATTCTTTAATTTTGTTTACGGATGCTGTGTGTATTCAGAATCTATCTCACTCTGTTATCATTTTTAGTTTAATTGGATATTATTTCGGATTTTGAAAGTAATTTGACCGATCATTGCTGCGGTTTCTTCAAACAGAAACATGTTTCAGTTAAATTATTCTTATTCTAGCTTTAAAATGGTTTCTACAATGTACGGGGTTGTACAGCAAATCAGTGGAAGATTTTGAAAGTAATTTGACTGAAACTTAGTGCAGTTATAGCGCATTTATTTTTAGTATCAACCTTTCGCAGACGTGATTGTAGAAATGTTATATAATGATATTAGAGTAGTAACTTAATATTATTTGTTATTAGAAAATGTAATAAATAATTAATAATATAATAATAACTATTGTATTTCTGATTTCTAAGCATCTATTAACCATGTAACTACCACAGACCAGAAACGACAAATTATTCATGATGTACAGGAATACATTCTGTTCATTATTTTGAGCCGAATTTGACTGGGAGCTGTTTCTTCCTATGGCGGCAACAGGATCCAGTCAAATTAGGTACAAAATATTCAGCAGTTTACCTGTATAATTGCCTTGTAATTGGGACATTGGAATTTCATGGGTTAAGATGTTAATTTTAATAGTCCTTTCAGCGATGAATTTCCTGGATCTCATTTTCAAGACAACCATATACAGGAAAACTGTTGAATATTTTGAAATTAATTTGACTGGAAACCATGGTTTCCAGTCAAATTAATTTCAAAATATTCAACAGAAGTTTTATATCGTGAAGAATTTACTTTTTCAGGGATTTGTCAGTGAAACGTTTACACCAGTCTGCATCTTTAGTTACTGCTCACAACTGTTTGCAAAAATCGTCAGCAATTTTAAATTGTACACCAGTTTATCTTTAAATTTAATTTGAAAATTTTAAATTTTGACATCAGCGTGGTAAGGGTTAACCAGTAGGCAAGTGGTGTTATTTTTGGAAACTAAATCGCTGTAATCTGTTGATATCTATGTGAACAATGGTACTGTTTCTTTCTGAATATACACCCATCTTTCTTCTAATGATCCTGTAGTAATTAACCTTTTGGCATCGGTACGATAGGTGCTTAGATGATATCATTATCAAATTTTACATGATTTTGAATTTTATTTGAAGTAGAATGTTTATTACATACTTAATTTATTATAATTACGGGCATTGTAGACTGAAATATGTATCTAGGCACATATTTCACAGAACTCATTCACTCATTGACGTATTCATCCGTCATTGCACACGTAGCCATAGAGACTAAGGTATATACTTGTTGTAGGGAATCAACACTTAGTAAGTTGTCACAAACGTGTATAAATTGTTGTTATGAATATTACATCTTCGGATTCAATAAAAATAAGTGGTCATTGTGTACGCTTGTCTGTCTTGTGACTTGACCCATACCACTCTGGTGTCAAAACTAAATCTTCAAATTAATTTAAAAGATGAACTGGTGTTCATTTTCCAACAAATTTGGTGGAAGATGGTGGTTATAGACAGCAACATCTTCCATCAAAATTGTTGAAAAACGTACACCAGTGTCTTTGATAATGACAATAAACA
>CM067374.1:108970797-109123005 GCA_034401795.1 Chaetoderma sp. LZ-2023a
CATTGTATCAACAAAGGTCATGTCACCAAACTTAGTGCCATTTCTCATGTGAGCAGAGTGAGGGGCCTGAAAATAGACCATAATAATGTACATATAATAATGCCCCAGGATGTGAAAACAAGATGAATTGGGAGGTGGTTCTGGCCAACAGACGATACCTTGGTTTTTCCTTCATCAATTCATGAATCCATTTCCTCAGTCAATCATATGATGTCATAATCATTCATTACGTCATGAATGATTCGATTTAGTCTGTCTTAAACATTTAGTAGTTCGACACATTGTACGAATTGTATGTCGAATATTTTGAAACTAATTTGGCTGAGCGCTATTGTTGCCATAGGCAGAAGTAGCACCCAGTCAAATTAGTTTCAAAATATTCAACAGCTTACATGTATTGTTTTCTGGAAATTGATAGTCACGGAGTTCAGGGATCGATCGATCCCAACATGAACGAGGTGTGGGTAGAGCTTAGATAGAGATGGGCGGGGCATAGCTAAAACCGGAAAGGTCCATTGTACTGACCATTTAGAATTATAGCCAAAGATCATTTAAAACCATAGATTTATACTGATGAACAGTTGAATTTCAGGGATGAAGTGGGGAAGCTTTAAGGAGAATAAAGGGAAGAGTATTCACAAAAATTTACCACTGAAGAGGCAGGTTAAGACAGATAGTTAGCCATGAGGTTGTCTACTGGCCTCATAAGCCAGGCCATTGTGAAAAAAATGGAAATGATTACATACCTTACTCATAGACTCTTGACCACCAGCAACTACGATGTTGGCATCGTCGCATAGTATAGCCTGGAATCCCATTGCTACAGATCTCAGTCCTGAGCCACACAACATATTAACACCACACATAGGCACAGAGTACGGAATCCCAGCCTTCACACTAGCCTGTCTTGCTGGATTCTGACCCTCAGCTGCGAAATTGCATAATATTGCTTAGTGATTACGATTCACTAATTAATAATTCCACTATATTCAGAGCATTTGTCAAAGAATCCTAAAAAGAAGTTAACCCTCAGATTTGTTCAATAAAATTTGAACTTTCTCATAGAAAATGTTCATTTGCAGACCAAGCGAAGACTATTTTTTAATACATCGAGACAGTCATTCCAGTAGTAAATTTTCAAAAAATAGTTTTCTCTTGGTCTGCAAATGGACATTTCTCAAGACCACAGAAGCGTTTTTTGACTGAAGTGATAATGAACCCTTCCAGTTTTTGCTAAGCCCCGTCCATCTCTAGTTAATCTCCATCCACACCTTGGTCATGCTGGGATCGATTGATCCCTGAACTACCAGACTATCAATTTCCAAAAAAACATACAGATACATGTAAGCTGTTAAATATTTTGAAACTAATTTGACTGGGTGCGGATTGCCAAATTAGTTTCAAAACATTCAACGGAATCTTTATTAAATAGTAAAGACATAATTCGTACAACACATCTAGTCTGTCTTCAATTATGCAATCGTGACGTACTTATCTACGTCTTTCACATAGTTTATTATGACATCATATGATGGATGGATGGATAGAGCAGAAAAGTCTATTTGCATATATGGTTTTATCAATACACGTTATGCAGAAACGCTCAGAACTAAGCTAAAATGTGTCCAAAACAAAACTAGAATGTGCAGTCGATGGCACACCATCGCAAATCCCCCATGCTTTCACCAACTTTGACATTCTGCCCCACTCCCCATGCCCACCCTGGTCATGGAACCTAAGGGTAAACATCGTCTCGCAATCCGCAATCATATGGGGACCATAACTACCATATATACCAAATTTGTTTGAATTCCGTCAACTTTGAATTTCTGGCCCACCACCGACCCCTGGGAGAGGAGCCTAATGTAAATTATATTGTCTTGCAATCCGTAATAATATGGGTAACTTAAAAAACAAATTTGATTTATTTTCACCGAACGGTTTCAGAAGATATATATATAAGGATGGACAAATGGACAGACAGAGGTGACTGTGATATTTCCTCAATTTCCTCAATTTTTTCGGCAACTGTTCATGTGTGGAGCTTTCAACTCCAAGCTGGGTAAACTCGGAATTGCGGACAAAAGTTCAAGGCTTGGCTTATGCATGGGATCCTATGGAGAGGGCACACGCAACAGCAATGGAGATGCACTGGTGGCATTCCTTAGTCCCAAGGGCCTATTTGTCACAAATCCAGCTTTCAAACACCCATGCCGTCACCGGACAACATGGACTGGACTGGACACATTACTGATCACAAAACCCCAAAAGGTTCTAAGGCAATCTTAGATAGCTGTCTTCAACCAAATAGACTTCATACTATGCAACACACAAGCAAAACCCTTACCCCGGAACGCTCGTTCGTATGGAGGCACAGACCTCAATTCTGACCATAAGCTAGTCATTACACGCCTCCAGATGAACGATCTCTACCTAATATATAAACACCATACCAGGCAAGAGGGTAGAGTCACCTACAACCTACCCAAGCTCATCAGCGACACTGACACTCAAATGTCACACAAAAAAGCCCTCGGAGAGCAGATAGCTAACATCGATGTCAGCTCCGATCCAAATGAAGCCTTAACCAAAACACTGAAATCTATGGAATCATCCGCTACCAGTACCATAGGTGTTCTCAAAAACAACCAAACTAGGTATACTGACAACCCTCTAATAGTAAAACTGTCAGTAGAGCAGAAAGCGATACGGCTGCACATCTGCATGTATCAAAATGGCCAAAGTGAAGAACGGACCAAACTATGCCGGGAGCGCAATATTATTCTGTGCCACATTAGGCAACGCTTAAAAGGTCTCTATTTAACAGGCAGACTCCCTCGCAGATGAAATCACTGCCACGGATGACTGTCACAAAATGTTTCCGGCAGCCCGAGCCCTGAGAGTTATTGACTACACACGACCACTCACTGTACACAACTCTGAAGGACATATCGGGACTGACCAGCGAAAAGCCGAGGCGATCCGAGAATGCTTCAAGGAACAGTTCACCGACAACGATGATCAGCCCTTGCACCCGTTCTCGGGAGACCCCAGCCCATTACTAACATCAATTAAAACAGCAGAAGTTGAGAAGGCACTAGCCCTGAAAAATGGACGTGCATCTGGACCTGATGGCATGAGCAATGAACTATTCAAATATGCAAGTGACATTGTCTCAAAACCGATCACGCACCTAATCAATTCAGCTTTTATGCACCACCTTCCCATCGACGCTGTAGGCCAAGGCACCCTTATCGCACTACCCAAGCCCAAGAAGCTACCTGGGCTCCCAGCCAATCTGTGACCCATTGGGCTCCTCAACAGCATACGGAAAATCCTATCCAATGTTACTCTATGCCGCATCCAAGACAAGATCAATTACTTCAACGGATCATATCAAAGTGGCTTCAAACGTGAACGCAACTGCGCAGACATTATATGGGCTCAACGCATGCTTGTGTCGGTAGTCATGTCCAAACACTGGGACTTCCACAAAATGAGCATTGACATGTCACGAGCCTTCGACACAATTAAATGCTCAAAGATCCTAGATGTACTATGCCAGGCTAGTTGCAATGAAGATGAGCTACGACTAGTGAGACTACTGCTTGCAGACACCAAGCTGAGAGTACGAGTCAAGTCAGTGATGGTCTATCTCCAGTGCTTTTCACCTGCTACCTTGCTGCCGCATTGAAATCTGTGCAGGAAAGTTCCACAAGACCAAAACCACCCCCCACCCCCCGTCAATACTAGGCATGCCGCTAGAGATGGAATATGCCGACGATGTGGACCTCATAGACGAGGAAAATAAACCCCTTGACGAACTTCTCCCAATAGCCGCAAGCAGACTAAAAATTAAGAATCTCTTTATGAATGAATCCAAAACAGAGTTCACCCACATATACCTATCGACAAGGCATGAAACTAAAGAAAATGATGACCCACTTCGTGGCGGCGAACCATGGAGGAAAAGTACTATCCTGGGCTCACTGCTTTGCAGTACAGCTGACATTTCTGCACACTGCGTCATGGGGAACATAGCTTTCCAGTCCTTCTGGAAGCTATGTATTCGTAGATCAAAGATGCCCTTGATAAAAAGGCTGTGTTTATACAATGCAACCTGCATATCCTTGATGCTGTATAACTGTAACAGTTGGGCAGCTCCAAACAAACTCGATGCCTGCCACCGCAAACACCTACGCACCATTACTGGACACCGATGGCCAGACAGCATAATTTCCAACGATGCACTATACAAGATGTGTAATACGTTGCCGCTGTCTGTAAAAGTCGCCCAGCAAAGATGGTCCATGTTTGGCCATGTGTTAAGGATGCCAGAAGAGACACCAGCACAAAGAGCCTTGGAATTCACCCTACTCGGAAACAGCAAATACAAAGCCAGGAGAGGACGTCATTGCATAAATCTGGTAAGTGTGTTACGAGGTGACCTCAAGAAAGCAGGACTCGGTACGCTCAAGTCAAGAATGGACCTGAGGAAGCTAAGGATTTCGGCTGAGGACAAGACACAGTGGGCAAAAGCGAAGGACTGATTGCAGCTGTATGATGTTTCTACTACTACAGCTGCAGAATACAGTAATTATACATACATACATGCCTTAGACAGAAATCGGTTCACCATGACAATTTTCAGAAAAAACATTGTCAGCAGAGGTTTCTGAGTTAACCACATTATTGTGGCTTGTGAGATGACATATTGACTATGCTCCCAGTGGTGTGTGCATCAATGGTGGGAAGTGTGCGGATTTGTGATGGTGTGCATTCTAGTTTTTTTATCGTACCTGCTGAAAGTACCTGTCCAAGTATTACTTCTGACACATCAGCTGGCTGCACTCTAGATCTAGACAACACCTCCTTTATAACGATTGCCCCAAGTTCATGAGCAGATAGACTCGATAGTGACCCATTCAGTGAACCTGTATCAAAATATACTTTAACTTAGGCTTTAAAAAAGTGACTCCGGTAAATGCAATTTACAAATATAATTATATTTATGCAAATATGACAATTCAGAGGACCACTTCCTCATAACTCTAACCCTACCAACCCAACAACAGCAAATCTGACATAATTATTATACCGATTATCGCCTAATAATAGCTGCATCCTTATTTAGAAGTCGCATGCCAATTTTCGAGATTGAGCCATCCTAATTTCTTAGCAGTTTTAAAACAGCAAATGTAACTAATAGAAGTCGCTCAATGGAAAAAGTTATTTGAACGGGTACCAAATATCATAATGTGGATCGGATTGAATGTATAATATTTGGTTACCACTACGTAATGATTATATATATATATATATATATATATATATATATATATATATATATATATATATATATATATATATAGTACATTCAGAGTCCAGTATATTAGGTCCGTAAAATGCAGATGATTCTAGCGAGTATTAACCAGCTTCCGCAATAGGACGAGTTTACGCCTTCTCTATCGTTGCTACTCAAAGCTCCCATCCTATATATGTGGATGGATTGAGCAAGTCTCTATCCGGGTAATAATATTAGCGTCTTCGCGCTACTCAAGTGACGACCTAAACTCGTCCTACAAAGGGAGACAATAAGCAGAAGCTGATAAATCATGTGAAATCGGCACCCTTTCCCAGAGGTTTAGATTTAAATAACTTACAGCCCTTGTCCTATTAGACGCCTCATTTACTAATTAGCGCTTTACGGTATATCATTTACATACATTACATAAGATCTTTTCAGGGAAGCTCAATCATTGACAGACCTGTCATCACAGTACATCTCCATTGCATGGCAGCCATGCAGAAAAGTTGTTCAGCATACTGATTACCAAACGATTACTCTCACTGGATTCAAGCAGGGGAGGGGGGGGGCTGAAATATGGGTGGGGACAAAAGTTAGGGGGCTGGGGAGGGGTTGGGGGGTTGCTATGCGGTTACACTATGGGAGAGGCAAAACTTTGAGGGGATATCGCACCCCCAACCCCTACGCCTATGTTCAAGTCAAAATAATAATACATTAAAAAGAACATTTCGCATTATTCCTGACTTTAGTGCATCTAGTCAATAGTGCTAAAACGGGTAAATGTCAATGGCAGTCACCCTCACGTAAACTGTTAAACTGTAGATATATGGCGCTTGAACAAGTGGGCATGTATTTTCAATTATTCAAACGTGTTTAGAAATCTCCATTGGCAATCACAAAATTGAATCCTTAAAACATTTCAAAGTCATTCTACTTTAAAGCTTTAATCGTTAAGATCTGTCAACAAAATAGAGATTTCTTTCTGCTTAGTGGATAAGCCTACTGTCCATGTGCAGGCCAAGTGCAAAGTATTTTTGACAATTTACAACTGGAATGACAGTCTCGGTTATGGATCCAATCATTTCATTGGTAAATTTTCAAAATACTCTTCATTTCGTCTGCAAATGGATTCAAGACGACTGCACAATCAAGCCTGAAAATAAGTGGCTGACACCTGACATTGCCAGGCACAAAACAAGCAAATGTGAGACACAGACACTCCAGTACCTGACATTTTGTCAGGGACAAATTTATAGTCACATAGTTAGTTCTAATGTGCAACCAAACAGCTGACATATAGAGACATAACATTCAACAAGCAAATGTTAATATAATCATTATGAGCTTGGATTAAATTATTTTCATTTTCAAATAAAGCACATTATTAAGTGGAAAAGCAGTGACAAGCAGTAAATTTTGAATATCCGATACAAGATAGTTGGTTCCTGACAAAGTGTCAGACAACAGTGAAATATTTTTTTCAGGCTTGTGCACAATCCATCGTTGCCATCTGTTCTGTTCTGTTCAGGAGATCCTGTCTTTTCATTAGGCGCACCCAGGTTTCGCTGGTAATGATGTACGTTATGCATTATTATCCTCTCAGATTCTGTAGTGAATATATACTTGATGTGCGAGAATATCACGATTACAGCAACTACATATTTTTAATGCAGCTGGACAATCCATTATAGCAGCTACAGTCACACAAATGTTAGAATAAACAGTTCCATGGATATCATATAATCATTAATTAAACAAGTTATAAAGTTCCTTGGCCACAACAAGATGATTAGTGGTAACCAGGCATACATCACAGCGACAATTAGCTGGTTCTGATTTGCAGATATTGAGCTACAACCGCAAGAAAAGTCAGGAGTAATAGATCGGGTGGTCTTATGGTCTCAGATCCAAGAAATGACATCGCTTGGCGTGGATCTTGTGAAGGAAATCACTTGGGGCTCCTGCAGATGTTGCCATACAGAGAAAGGACCTTTTTATCAATCACCGCTTCCACAGGTTCAGCCCCTAAAAGTTAGTATACTGCGACATCCGCACACCTGTCAGGTAAGGACTGGATTTGCTTTAGCTTCTGGCGCTGTACCTTTTCAAGTTGCAGTATATCTGTGTGACTTAGATAGCATACCTCTAATCCATATGTCAGTCCGGGGCTTATGTACAGCTGCCATATCTTGTGAATCAGTGCAGGGTTAAGACCATGTTTACCATGCAGACCGGCGCCAAGGAGGGCATACATTGTTCGACATGCGCTGGCTATCAGAGGCTCAATAACAACTTTGCCGTCTGCCGTCCTGGTTACGCCGAGATGGACTAGCATATTGTTTGGTGGAATCTCTGTTTGCCCAAGCCAGAATGTAGGAGTATTATCTCCTTTCTTGTTGAATATTATGCCAGTGGATTTATTTGTATTATGTAGGAAGCGCTCCATGGTTGTATATTGGTTTGCAATATTGAGCAACACCTGCATGTGTAGTGGAGAATCTGCTATACAAATAACGTCGTCGGAGCAAGTTGGGGCCGAGATGTCGACATAGCCAATTTTCGTGCCAAACTTCATATCCTCTACCTCCCACAACCATGGGTTTATGAATTGGAGGTAACAGTGGGGAGATAATACCTCCCTATCTCACGCCTTGCAGTAGCTCCACCTGACTGGAAGGTTTTCCGTCCCACTTTACTCTTGACTTGGGTTTGTCATACATTTCTTCCAGGAGGTTCCACAGATTGCCTGCGAGGTCTTTCTGATGCATCTTACTCAACAGACCCTGGATGCACACAACATCGAAAGCTTTCTCTGCATCTAAAGAAACCATGTACACAGGTTTTTTCTTCTCCTTCGCCTCCAGAATTGCTTCTGTTACCATTAGTGTCGCATTTGTACATGAACTACCTTCTCTAAATCCCCTCTGCAATTCAGACTGGTGTGTATTTAAAGTAGTCCTTGCCCTGACCAGCCAGATCTTTTCAATCAACTTTTCCAGAACTGTTAAAATGGTAATTCCACGGTAGTTGCCTGGTAGAGTGGGAGGTTTCCCCTTCTTGAGTACAAGAGTAATTTGCCCTTCTTTGGTGATGTTTGGAATGCACACTGAACTGAAGACATATTTCATTAGTGAGGTGATCCATATGGAATGACCGTCTCACCAGCATTTTGCAAGTGTTCTGCCGTTAAGCCCATGGAGTCAGTAGCCTTCCCTTTGTTTAGGGATCTGATTGCGTCTCTCACTTCCTTGAATGTGATGTCAGTAGACTTACTCCCTGCCACCTTCATCCTGATAACGGCATTGTCCTCTATGGTTCTTTGCCTGTAAGCCTCATCAAAGTCGGGACACTCTTTAGGCATTGCTAGATTCTGAAAGTAGGATCGCCAACAGTCACGTATCTGGTCCGGTTCGGTTAAACTGCATCCAGAAACCACAAGTTCTTTAGTTATCTAGAGTAGCACCTGATCAACGTTGTTTAGCAATGGGTTTGTCAAATATCTTCTTGTCATTTGCATCTGCATCCATGATCTGTTTGTAGTGCTCTCTTCTTCTAGATACATGCGTCATACATTGCACCTGACGTAGCCTTCTTTTATAGAAAATCATATTCCTGCATAAAACATTGGAATGATCACGTGTGCTCCCTCTGCGACCCATTTATAGTGTGTTTCCTTAGATTTTCTTACTGCCTCATCTTCCAAGAAAGCACCAACTTCATTAAATTGAAGACTTAAGCTCTGAATTGTGGTGTGAATGCACTTCAGGACACCTCTTGAAGGGTTAATCTTTATTTCATAATATTTCTGTTTGTTTTCCGGATGACTGGATGACTTCAATTACGTAAATGGTTAAATTAAAAAAGCTCGCCCCATGACACCCGTTCCATAACACACACTGGGACCCCACCCCAACCCCCTCCCCACCCTTACACCTAGATTGTGAATGATTGTAATAGATCTGAAGGATTTAATTTAACCCAGGAGTCAGAACTGTATATGCAGGTATGCTGATAAGCCTGGGTCATTCATAAGTGTGTAGACTGTTTTCAAAGTAAATAGAACAGAAATGTATTCGTTCAAGACTATACAATGGCAAGCTCGCCACCAGATAAGCATTGACCAATCAGTGATCTCTATAGATATCAGACCATCATGTGGGTGCCTACACGGTTGAAGGTATAATGGTACATTACAGGAGTAACTAACCCTGTCCTATATGAGCAAGGGAATCTTAAAAATGAAATGGCATTCACATCGTGATATTGCGTATCTACTAAAGGAAATGGTAGCCTAATGGAATGTGTAAAAAACAATTTACAATAGCAATGCTGCGTCGTCTGCTAAATTTTTCTAGCAACGAAGGAAAAGAAATGTCAACAGTAGAGTAACACAAAACGTCTAACGCGCCGGTAACGCCATTGGTCGTATTGTTAAAATTTTATTTGCAATAAAACATATATATATGACCGCCTTACCAACTGGAGTTCTCGCAGCCGAAGCTATCACAATGTGTTTGTCCATTTTGCAGTGCTTGTCTACTATATTTAGTAAAACATTTCAGGGAAATTCGTGTATCGTACTCGATTACGTTGTTGCCAGATGGCGATGATAACTTGACTTGACACTGTAATTCCCTCACTTATGGCGAGTGCGGTTATAAGATAAGATTGATTTGCAGAACGCAGGCTAAAAAGCCTCTGTGCTCCATTTTGTGCTAGGCTGCTATAGAGTTATGCTGCTCTGATAGTTAAATTTTATTTCTTGTTTTGCCCAGTATGTGTCCAATCTGTATCTAGCCATTAGTGAACATACCAAGTCAACTCTGTGATCATCATCATCATGATCATCATATTCACAGAACATAAGCCTATGGCTTGTTATTGTTCCAAATTTATGTAGTTTCTAGTCATAGTTATGGATTATTTTCCTATAGTGATTGTCTAATTCTATTTTAAATAGTTCAAGAGTAGGTGACCCTACAGCCTCAGCCGTTAGTGAGTTCCAGTATGGTCCTACTCGGTTAGAAAAGAAAAATTTACGAATATCACCTCAAACTATTGCTACCAACCAAGCAGTATGAGAAATATAATGGAAACCCTAAAACTCTCACTGTTACAGAAGGAAACAAAACCGCCCTATCTTGTTCTACAAAGGTCTACAGCAACAAGCAAAGCTATCATTAGACAGTCTACAGACTCCAATTCGGAAAACCAAAAATATGCACAACAGCCACTTCAACCAAATTTACGCAAGAACTGACGTTTTTAAATTCAGCTTTATTCCCAGTACGATCAGGGATTGGAACAAACTATCAACATCAACATGAATGATGAAAAGGTCAGTTATGGCATGTACTTATAATGCTTTCATGTCGATCATGTCAATGATCACTGGTTCAAAATAGATAACATGACCGCTCATGGATGAAAAGGTCAATTACGACATGTATTCATGTTTGATATCAATGTGCTCTTGTTCAAAACAGAGAACATACCACGTCAACTATGTGATGTGCATGCACCCTCGGGACACCTCTTGAAGGGTTACTCTTTATTTCATAATATTTCTGTTTTCCGGATGACTGGATGACTTCAATTACGTAAACGGTTAAATTAAAAAAGCTCGCCCCATGACACCCGTTCCATAACACACACCGGGACCCCACCCCAACCCCCTCCCCACCCATGAGTATCCTCCTTTTCATCACAGAGTTGACTTGGTATGTTCACTAATGGCTAGATGCAGATGGGATACATACTGTTATGTATAATTAAGCAAAAGCCTATATTTGAACTTATCATTATGGTGTCATTGCCAGGTTATTATGTATATTTTGCCTCAAAACCTGAATTCCCAGTCAAATTGGTTTCAAAATATCCAACTGACTTTATTAAATTGGAAACACATATAATTCAGATATGTATAATTAAGCAAAAGCTTACGTATTAACTTGCCATTGTGTGCTACCAGGTTATCATCTATATTTTACCACAAACCCAGAATTGCCCCGTGAAATTGGTTTCAAAATATTCAACTGATTATTAAATTGGGAACACATACAATTCGTACACGTAACAGAATTCAATATCCTTGATTTATCTAGATACGTAATTTATTACGCACTTTGATAACAACGTCGTATTCCCAAGTGACAAACTGATCTGATCAATCCATTACTGTCAAACACATATATATCACTTCACACGGATTCATGTAAAGCAACACTGGGCAAATCTAAATGAAAATGCGTTTTCAAGTTCTCTTCAAAATTCAGCTTGACCTGTCATGTATTATTTTATGCTTTTTTCCTTGCAAATATATTCTCTGTTCTCAGGCATTGAAATGTAAAGGCTGAAGAATGTTTAACTACAGCACTTGAGTAAACACCCATATAGTAACAATAAGCAATATTATAATTATAATTCCTATATTAACCCACATGGATTCCCATCCAGCTGTTCACTGCGATGAATATTATATATGCAGCAGCCTGTTGGCCTGTGATGCCGATTAACTGGAAGCTATGATGCTTTATAATCAATGCGGAAGCTTCCAGTAACCTAGTATCAGTAGCCTCAACAATGTACTTTAACATGAGTATCCTCCTCAAGTCTAACATATAAATATGAATATAGTAACTAATCTCCTCCTCTAAATCCAAACCTAAAACTGCTGTTTATCCACAGAAACCGGTGTTAATCACCTATAGCCGCCCAAAACCTTGTTTGTATGTATTTGTATTCTTTGTTTTGTTTGTTTCCATATGCCAGTCAAGTTCCCCTGCGTATCTTGTAGCAAACCAGTCAAGACCAACCACCGTGCAATACTCTGCAATTGTTGTGGCAACTGGGTGCACCTAACTTGCTCCAAACTAACCATATCTGATTACCAATTATTAGAAAATACTGAAGAGCCATGGTGGTGCATAGAATGCAATAAAAGCTTGTTCCCATTCAATCACTTTGAAAATGATATCGATTTTATGTTGACCATATTAGGTGTAAATTACAATGATAGCTACTTGAACCCTAATACACACACAATTTCAAATATGCTTATAAATCCATTTCAGTTAAATACACAAGACCAATGCACATTCTCTGAAGCCGATACTGAAGACGGAGAAATTGATTTTCAACAGCCTGAATGTAACTATACACTACAGAATGAATTCAATGAAAAAATGATTAAGAGTACAGAATCTGTTTCCTTTTCAGCCCTTCATATTAATACTCACTCTATTTTAAAGAATTATGATAAACTAAGTAATTTCCTAGATTCTAGTATTCATGAATTTAGTATTGTAGGGATTACTGAGACATGGATAAAGCCGGACTCTCCACTCAACTTAATTAATATGCAAAACTATAAATTCATAGAGAAGTTCAGGCCTATTAAACCTGGAGGTGGTGTAGGCATCTATATAAAGCACAACATACAGTATATTATGAGGGAAGATTTGTCAACAACTGAAAATTCATTGAAACAATATTTATTGAAATTCCCGTGGGAAAATCAAAGAATAAAATTATCGGTGTCACATACAGACCTCCTGCAAGTGACAATGATAAATTTATTAAAACCCTAGAAAATATTTTTAAAACAATTCAAAATGAAAATAAAGCAGCCTATATATTGGGAGATATTAACATTGATTTATTGAAACAAAATAATTTCTATACCCAGGATTTTTTTAACTTACTAAAAACATTTGGATTCTATCCATTTATATCAAAACCAACAAGAATCACTGAGTTCACAGCTACTGTTATTGACAAAATTTTCTCGAATGCCTCTGTAAGCACCAAGAACCAAGCAGGTATTTTCGTTGTGGACATTTCAGACCATCTACCTATTTATTATATGGAGAAAGAAAAAACAAGACAAAAATCATTCATAAAGGAAGAAATAACATGCAGAGATTTTAGAAATGATAACATATAGAAATTTTTAATGAATATGGCAAATATAAACTGGAATCAGATAATAGAGTGCCAGACATGTGAAGATGCCTACAACGCATTCCATACTCTTTGCACTAACATTTATGAATCAAGCTTTCCACTAAAAAAATTAAAAAAGTTTAATCAAAACCCTACTAAACCCTGGTTAACAACAGGATTGATAGCTGCCTGTCATAAGAAGAATAAGATGTATTTAAATTTTATAAAATTTCCAACAAGAAATAATGATGCACAATTTAAAAAGTACAGAAACAGATTAAATCAGATAATCAGGACGGCAAAGATAAACTATTATAATTATAAATTTGAAGAGCAAAAGAACAATATAAAAGAAACATGGAAATTAATTTTAAAAAACACTATTGAATAAACAAGAAAGCAGTTCAGAAACATCCCGGTTCATTTATAATAATACAATTATAACTGACAAAAAAGAAATTGCGGATAAATTTAATGAATACTTTATAAATATTGAGCCTAATTTATCTTTAAAAAATACAGACCAGTCCTGGAATAAATGTGCAAGACTATCTGACAGGCGACTACCAATCCTCAATGTTCCTGACCCCTACTGACAATGAAGAAATTTACAAAATCTTAATGAAAATTAACCCAACTAAGAGTGCCGGCATTGATAACTTTAAATGGAAAATCTTTAAAAACTGTGCTAGAGAAATACTAACTCCACTGAATCACATCTGCAATCTATCATTTTCACAGGGTATATTTCCATCCCGATTAAAAACTGCATGCGTAACACCTATGTTCAAAGCTAAAGACCCATCTGATTTTACTAACTATAGGCCAGTCTCAGTACTTCCGCTTTTCTCCAAACTTCTGGAAAGATTATACTACAGTAGAACTATAAAATATCTTAATAAAAACTCTATAAGCTATGAATGCCAGTACGGCTTCAGAGAAAAACACTCGACCATGCTTGCCATTGTGGATATGCTTGAAAAAATAACCACATCCCTTGAGAGAAATGAACACACTCTAGGTGTATTCTTGGACCTCTCCAAAGCATTCGATACTATTGATCATGAAATATTACTTTAAAACCTAGCCCACTATGGAATTAGGGGCATTGCATTAAATTGGATATATAGCTATTTAACTAACAGAACACAATGTGAAAAATTCAGCAGGGCCATGTCAGGAGACAGGAAATTAGTCTGTGGCGTTCCACAAGGATCAATTCTTGTTTTTACTATACATGAATGACCTACCCAAAGCATGTAATCACCTCTCACTAATATTGTTTGCGGATGATACCAATGCCTTTTGTAGTCACAAGGACATGGACACTGTATACAAGTATGTAAATAATGAAATGAAAAAGATCATGGACTGGTTTAAAGTGAATAAATTATCTCTGAATGTCGATAAAACTAACTATATACTTTTCATAAAATCTAACAACTTAAAACAAATAGCTCTCCCCAAAATGCATGTAAATAATCAAGAAATTCACGAAGCACAATATGTCAAATTTCTCGGCGTCTATCTGGATAAAAGCTTAACCTGGGAGAAGCATATAGAAATAGTGAGATCCAAGGTAGCAAAGAAATCAGTATTATGTGCAGACTGAAGCCATATCTTCCCCCTAATATTCTAAAAACTCTATATTGTACACTGATCCTTCCACATATCACATATTGCAATGTAATATGGACTAACACGCATAAAACTAAACTAGCACATCTAAAATCACTACAAAAGCAGGCAATCAAATTATTCGCATAGCCAGCAGAGGGCCAGGATGTCTTTAAAACCGAAAAAATGCTAAAACTTGAAGACATTGGAGCTGTCCAACTATACACTATCTTAAGGGGCTACCATAATGGCAATCTACCCTCCTCATTATCAAACCTTTTTAGGAACAACTCCGATATACACTCGCACAACACACGAACTAGGAATAACCTACACCAAACCTATTACAGAACAATGACAGCTACACAAAAACCATCCCACCAAGCAATACAACTCTGGAACAACACAGATATAAATATACGCACACAAATACTTACACAAAGCTCTTTTAAACAAAATATTAAAAATAATAATAGTAATGCATCCGTAATTGTTGATGTGGATGATGCAGTTGTGTATTATTATTATTATTATAATAATATTAATAATAATAATAATAATAATAATAATAATAATAATAATAATAATAATAATAATGCTGCACCAAGAAATGTTGATACAAATTAGGCCGTATTATTATATATGACAATAATAATAATAATAATAATAATAATAATAATAATAATAATAATAATAATAATAATAATAATAATAATAATAATATTGTAAACAAGATATGCATGTGTTTTCCCCATTCCCATGTGTGTGTGTGTGTGTGTGTGTGTGCGTGCGTGCGTGCGTGCGTGCTAATTGTCTGTTGTCTTAAATGTATACATGTAAATATTATATTATCTTCACCCATGATCCAACTATTACTGAATTATATGTTTATTATATGTTAAATGTAAGGGGTCCACCGCTGTATAGGCTCAGCCTTTGGTGGACTGCCTGTTGTGTAAATGTGAAATCTATGTGTTATATGAAAATAAATAATTTTGAATCTTTGAATCATTGAATCTTTATGGAAAGGTCAATTATGGCATGTACTTATAATGTTTTCATGCCAATGGCTACTTGTTCAAAATGGAGACATTTTAACACAGCAATGAAAGAGTCAATAATGACATGCAGCAATATGTTCTTGTTAATGCCCACTGTTTCAACCTGGATCATATGCCAATCTAATGATGAAACGGTCAATTATAACATTTGGTCATATTTTCATTTTAATGCTCACATATTCAACGCAGAGAACACGTCAACTTAGTGATTAAATGGCCAAATTTGACTTGTACTATCTTCTCATGCCAATGATCACCGAATATATCTAAACCCAACAGTGAAATGGTTAATCATGACACATAGTTATATTTTCATGTTATTTCTCACTAGCTTTCAAATCCTGCTGATGACTTATTAATGTATATTATTTTGAAGATGCTGGTTGTGCATTTTTGTAAATAATGAAGCTGAGTCTTGCTACTGTATGCGGCAGTAGAATTCCTCACCCACATTATTCAAAAGTGGACACCCCCGTACTTTTCTTACACATCCATTATCTCACAGGATATCGAATCGCACCTCCATGCCATCTGTGTAATATCAAGTCGGAACTCATATTATGAAACAAATCGATTACTGTAGTTTAATACATTGCTTTGGATTGGGATATATTTGTACTTTACTATTATGTGGAAGCACAAAAAGCACCACAGTCTATTAGCTTTTCTGTCATGAAATATAGATGGTATCAAGCAAAATCTGGATGTGGAAGCCATGCAACAGATGATTAGCAAACACGATTTCATATGTTTACAAGAGACGCATGTAAGCGCCTCTAACCTAGATCACTGCATGCTGCAGCTTCAAAACTATTCATCCATCACCAAACATGCATTTACAGATTCAAAGAAGCGGGTTGGTCGTGGTTCAGGGGGATCTTACAGCAATGTATAAAAATGAATACCATAATTTTGTTACCGAAATGAATACAAAGAATGACTTTACCCTATGGATCAAATTATCTAAGAAACACTTTGGCTGGGCAGAAGACCTATATATGTGCTGCCTGTATATCCCGCCTGCTGACTCTCCTTACTATCGTGACCAATTCTACTCCCTTGAAAGGAGATTGCTCTCTTTAGCTCGAAAGGGGCAATTATGTTAATGGGAGATGTTAATGCACGAACCGCTGAAAATGACCAACCCCTAAATGATTTCATTATTCAAGACAAGCATAAACATCTTCCGCTCCCTGATGATTACATTTCAGACCATGAACACCATAGTCGTAAGTCACAAGACACTAAACACAATAGGCATGGATGAAAGCTCACTGAACTGTGTATATCAGGGGGCATTCGTATCCTAAATGGGCGGACACAAGGAGATTATTAAGGCAAACTATCTTGTTTCAACTTTCAAGGAAGTAGTGCAGTTGACTTCATGCTAAGCGATGATAAATTCATGATCAACATCTTGAGCCTTCACGTTGATGATCCAAATCAACACTCTGTCCATTGTCCCTGTCTCTCATCACGAACTGCAACCAGAAAATCATTCTAAAATCCAATCGTCGACTCAACACAACCCCGATGTGATACAAACTCACAGAATCCAACAAGACTAAATATTTATCAGAACTTGTCTTGCCCTGTAGGTGGGGCTTAGAATAGACCTTCCGTATCCTCTGCGTGTCATAAGAGGCGACTAAAGGAGGTAAGGGTGAGGTAACCCTGACAGAAACCTTGAGTGCTGAAGACGGAGGTTTCAGGCCACACGGCGCACTCTAATAAACCATGGATCCACGCACTTAACGCTTATGATCATGTCGATAGTCACTTACAGGACTGGCGGTATGATCAGCGAACGAAAAGAAGAAGAATCAGAACTTGTAGCGCAAACCTCACAATGGGGTATTAAATTAATTATGGAAAGTTCAATTAATTACAATTTGACGAATATAGACGACGCTGTAAACCAACGGAACAATATTATGCTGGGGGGGGGGGGGGGCATCACACACGTGCCCATGTCTCACAAAATCTACCAACAAAGTAAAGAATCAGAAAACTCTTGAAAACATGTATGGTGACAATCCAAAACAGTACTGGAAAGTGATAAATAACCTTCTAAGAAAATCCCCTGATAATCTTAATCTCCCAGAAGAGGTACTAATCAACCTAGAAAACCACTTCAGAGAACTCAACATTCAAGACCCTCTCATAAATGATAAGGAGTCGGAAGACATATTCTGCGAGCTGAAAATCAAAGAAGCATGCATTCCAATTGCCAGCCCATTAAATGAACATATAAAATCAAAGGAGATTTTGAACGCAATATAAAATTTTAAAAATAACAAAACCTGCGGCCCGACCAAATAACAAATGAAATGATAAAGTATGGGAAAGACATTATTCTACCAGTCCTCGATAGAATATTCAATACAGTCTACAACAGTAGTATATATCCATCCTGCTGGTCTACAGGATACATAATGCCAATCCACAAGGCTCAAAATTAGACCCCAACAACTACCGTGGAATAACTATATCCAGTAATCTAGGAAAACTCTCTCTAGTATTCTCAACAACAGGTTAATAAATCATATCGAAACCAATAATCTGATGCCCGACAATCAAGCTGGGTTCAGGGAAGGCAGAAGAACAGCAGACAACTTATTCATTCTAAAATCTCTAATCAACAAGTACATCACACGTGATCACAAAAAGATATACATATGCTTCATAGATTTCAGTAACGCGTTTGACAAGGTCTGGCGAGAACAAATGCTCCTGAAACTGTTGCACATGGGAATATGTGGAAAGATTTACTGGACGATAAAAGAAATGTACAATAATGCTACTACTTCCCTTAAAATAAACAACAAACTCACAGAAGCATTTCCATCCAAGATAGGAGTAAAGAAAAGGAGATAACATCAGCCCCACCCTATTTAATATTTACTTAAACGACATTACATTTCCTCTTAGCTCCTCTGACCCAATTACTCTCCAAAATGAGACCCTAAATCACTTGCTTTTGGTTGATGACCTTGTAGTTCTCTCAAAAAGCCCAGGCAGCCTACAAAAATCTCTTGACAGACTAGATAAATATTGTAAGAGATGGAAGCTGACAATAAATGTGAACAAGTCCAATTATATGATACTCAAACAGGGTAAACGAACCAGCTCCTACAAATTCAAAATAAGTGCTGAAGAAATTAGTCAAGCGAATGAATATACATACCTTGGATGCACTATCAATTCAAATAGTAACCTCACCAAAGCCAGATAAAACCTCTAAGCAAAGGGCCTGAAAGTACTCTTCAAACTCCAGAGAACCTTTTCTGGTTCGCCTCCACCACCTAAGCTATACATTGAACTATTTGACACCCTAATAAAACCCATTATATTATACAATGCTGAAATATGGGCAGCTGAGCTCCAAGGAAAACAGACAAACAACAATTATCACAAATACATGGACATATTGGAGTCTGAATTATATGAGAAAGTCCATACCAAATTCTGTAAATTTAACTTACAACTAGGTAGAAACACTACCAACTTAGCATGTAAATCTGGGTGAGCTTGGTAGATACCCACTTATTAATGACATAAACACCATTACATCTAAATACTGGGCACATTTGGAGAACATAGCATCCAAACGCACAATTCTAGCAGATGCTGTCCTGTGCAGCAAGACAGTAGACCTCGCAAAAAATTAAACCTGGCACACTTACATCAATACAATGTTCGTACAGAACAACATAAATGCCACATCCCCTAGATACAAGACCACACCATAGGAAACAGATGGGGAATGTGGTAAAGAATATCATAGAACAGAATTACCTCGAACACTATCACCAGAAACTGATGTCATCTGAAAAACTACAGTATTGTAAATATATTAAACGACCGTACACCATTGCTCCATATCTCACTCATATAACCAACTCAAACTTTCGGAGATCATTGACCAAAATATGCATCTCTGCCCATCGCCTATAAATATAAAGTGATAGATACAGGAAGGTTGAGAGAAAGGACAGAAAATGCAGATTATGCCACCTGGAAGTAGAAGATGAACTACATTTTATGGCCATATGTTCAGTAAACAAAAAGTACAGAGATCTGATACATAACAAACTTACGCTAACTCTACCCACCTTCCCTAATATGACCAACTTAGAAAAATTATTTTTCATCTTAGACTGTCCTCCAAAACTCTCATCACTCGTCGGGCAGTTCATATACAAAATGACCCAAAAACAGAGACATGATCCTGAATACCCACTCCACCACGCCCATCCCATCATGAATAACGATAAGCGGCCATCAAGGGACACATTCAATATTAACTCGCACTATTTAGGCTGCACGGCTTCCATATCAGTTTCCTTCCTAGTTTTTATGATGTAAATAGCAATATATAAATGTTTATAGTTACATAGTCATATTTAATTAATCATAGTTAAGGTATTATTAAATTTCATACATTACTCTATGTATATCACACATTTGTACTGTACATGTAATGATGATATTAAATAAAGTATAAAGTATAAAGTATCTGTATCGGTAACTCCAGCCTCCATGGGCTAACCCCTACTTCAGCAGGGTAAGTAGCGATGAATAAAGTTTGTATTTCAATGTCTATTAAAAAATATACGAATATTAACCGTACAGTTCATGAAATCTGAAATCCGAAATTAGCCCAGCCTACACACAGTGGTATACAAGTTGAGGAAGACTAACCTGTAGCGATATGTCCGTATTGCTAGCTCAAGGTGATCGGTTCCACATGGAGAGAAAGTGAGTGTTTATTGTACAGCATGTATTGTGTGCAGGGTTGACATGCAGCAAACATAATGCACAAAGCAGCGACAGACGAGTTAGTGTGTCTATATACACTGAGTTAGTAGCTCGGATCGTTTACGGTGGAGAGCATAGCATAGGGAACGTGTGATTTTTGACACCTTGATAAAGCTCTCTGAGGACAACCTGCTGTTTATACAATTGAAGGTGTTTGAGTGGTCGAGGATGAGTTGAATATGTTTACATTTTCCAATGTTATAATGTGATCAGATAGTAAATTCCAGGCATCGATTATTCTATTGTTAAAGTAATGTTTTCTGAAATCATGTGAAAAGCGATGTTTCTTTAGTTTATATATGTATCCTCTTGCTATTGCATTGTTTAATGTGAAAAGATGTGTTGCTAGATGTGTAGCACGGATCGACCGAATGGGTACTGGGTACGGGACAGCCGTTCCGGATTCACTCCAAGTACGCCCTCCCCCCGCCTACCCCCTCCCCCCCCCCCCCCACACACACACCCCTGAGTGGGATAGTACGCGTATATAAGCCATATGAGGGAAGTTTTTGTTTAAAATGGCTAAGTCTGTTAGTATGCGCGATGCGCATGCGGGCGCGTCAGAGCTTCCATGACAACACGTGTCAGAATTGGGAGAGAGTGTCTGCCGATAGTGCACAGAGTTGGTACTTGTGATTTTCTTAAATCATACTATTCTCCTTGTTCTTGGTAGGGATCAGGACCAGGATGAAACGAGGATCATAGAACTTTTTACCATTTTAAAATCGGACCAGAAATGGCCGAGTTATCAACAAAACTCCTGTTAAATTTTTTTTTAATGCTTTAGACGTCGTAAGCGCGTTTATGCATTAAATGAATAAGGAATGTGCTGTGTACGTGATAGCCACGTCACCACTTAAAGCTGCACGTCGATTGGCTACTGCTCGGTCGTTGATTCACTGAGGCACCTACCTCTGATGTTACGAGTAGTATAAAAGGGATGAAAAATCGAAGATCGAGAACATCATCGGCGTGGAACCTGACCTGCCCTCAGGAGGACTGCTGGACCAGCGCAGGCTAGACGTGTGCAACCGCAAGACGACTTTGATTCCATCGATCATCATCGCGGTGCCATTCGGATTTGAGTTCACCCGTGCAGGTAAGCAGTTCTTGACTTTCCGCGATACATCAATTTTGGAAGCTCCAGGGGGCCTGTGCACCATAAAGACGTTTGTTGGTCGGTCGTTGAAAAAATAGGCACATCTGACGTAAAACAGCAACGTCGTGTGCACCATGAGTTGTAGAACGGGCGTCACGACCTTCTAACGTCCCAATTTTGACGTCTGCTAGAGGCCGGGCGTAGAACGGACGTGAGAGTCCGTTTTGCTCGTTTAGAATGCAATACACGTTTTCGCCGAAGTAGAATTGTCAACTTCATATTCACATATTTAATCAGACATTCAGTCATGGCCGGTCTAGTTCATAACTTTAACATTGATTTACGGTATCGCCGTCAATTACGTAGAGATAGGGTGATTCGAGATAGGCACCATCCGTTGGAAATATATGATGATGTTGAACTTGTTGAGAGATTTCGGTTTTCTCGAATTAAAATATATCGACTCACTGATGTGATCCGTGCTGAAATCGAGCATAATTCTAATTGCAATGCTGCCCTGTCAGCAGTTCAACAAGTGCTGATTGCATTAAGATTTTATGCGACTGGATGCTATCAAAGTTTGTCGGGTGACGCATTGAATGTGCATAGGACAACTGCCTGTAGAGCTATTCGAAATGTTTCATTGGCTTTAGGACGACGTCTTGGGCAGAACGTCTATTTACCCGATGACGCAGAGTATATCGCTAACACGAAGGCAAAATTCCAGGCAAGTTTTACATAATCACAATGCATTTCAGACACCAAAGTCAAAACCCAACACCACGATCGACGTCACCATCACCATCACCATCATCGTCGTTGTCGTCGTCGTCGTCCGTATTATTATTATTATTATTATTATTATTATTATTATTATTATTATTATTATTATTATTATTATTATTGTTATTATTATTTTTATTATTATTTTTAGGAAATTGGAGGTTTTCCAAACGTGATTGGATGCATTGACGGAACGCATGTGCGAATACAGAAGCCAGCAACTCATGAGTGGGAATACGTAAATCGTAAAGGATTTCATTCCCTGAATGTTCAACTTGTATGTGATGCTGACCTAAGAATAGTAAATGCAGTTGTCAAATGGCCAGGCAGTACGCATGATGCGCGCATGCTAACAGAGAGCACCATTTATCGCCATTTCGAGGAGTCGGAAGGGGATCGCCTACTCCTAGGTGACAGTGCTTATCCTCAGAAACATTGGCTTATGACACCGTTTCTACGGCCAGCGAACAATGCACAGGAAAGATACAATAATGTACATAAGGTGACCCGTAGTGTTATTGAAAGGTGCAACGGTGTATTGAAAGCGCGATTCGCTTGCATTCTTGGCAAGCTGTTGATGTCGCCAAGAAGAGCAACGACAGTGGTAGCTGCTGTTATTGTACTTCATAATATATGCATAAATAAACGGCTTCATTTGCCAGAGAATGCGCAGCCACCAGCGTTAGGCAACCCTGATATTGATGCTGCTGACATCGACTTGGAACATCATGTTAATGTGCGTGGGAATGTAAAGCGATTGCAAATTGTGCAAAATTATTTTACTGGATAATGTGCCACTTTATCATATAAACAGTATTTCAGCTGGTAACATTCAAGGAAGTATCTTCAAGAATGTTTAATTTTTACACATCAAATGCCTATTTGCAGACCATGAGAAGACTCAGTTACCGAGTCAGTAATTCTAGTGGTAAAATTTATAAAATAGACTTCTCTCGGTCTGCAAATAGACATTTCTCAAGAACACTACGGAGGCCGTTCTCATCGTCTTGGGCAACTAAGGGTTAACGATGTTGGTCAAATTATGTTTGATAAATTAGAGATTCAGTGAGCCAACTTATTAGTGGATTGTTTATTATTTCCTGTTAAATGATAATAGAATCTGAAACTCGGTCTCATTTATTACCACTATTGTCGCAAATTCTGACTTCTCAATCGGCCACGCTCGTGCGATGTGATAATTTTCGACTCAGTTGTTAATACTGGTACTAAATGAGAGCGAGTTTCAGATTCTCTAGTTATTGTATTCTCGCAGGTACATTATATTGTTGATTACTAACTGTTAAATTATATAACTCTCGACATACTAAATATATTCGAAATAATTGGATTGAAAGTTGTTTGTGAAATTATTGTTTGTCTGCACATGATGGTGTTGTTCTAAGGATATAGCTAAACATTCATATATGTTAACTGTTCTGTAGAAGTTGTATATCGATGTCGGGCCAACTCCTCTTCTTGCAGTTTTCTGATTTCTAATTCAAGCTTTATTTTCTCAAGCTAAATTTTTGATGTCTCTAATCGAACTTTGGTAATTTCTTCTCGCAAAAGAATTCGATGAAGCTCGTCCCGACTTAGGTCACTCTCATCCCTTTCCTTTGTCAGCTTGGTCTTCTTTCGAGGTGGGTCTGGCAACGTTTCCAATGCATCATCATCGTCACAATGACTATTTGAAGTCTCCGCAGTCTCTGAAAAGTAAATTAATAAAGAAATTTACATATATGTAACAGGTTTAAATAATACGTGCGCTATTATTTTGAAAAGTGTCTGAAATATTTTCACATCTATTTCTCTAACGTCAAATTTTCGAAACATTAAAAAGATATTGCTAGAGAAATAAGGTTGGTTAATATAGTCAATGTATATGGGTAGTAGCTTTTGAGACCACAAATTGATAGCTCTTTATGACGGGTGGTCAAATGACCACTAGTTTTAAAGAACCACCATATTGGTCTTAAAAGTAGATTGCCGAAATAAAGCACTTTTACTGTATTGACATTTCGTGACAGTACATGTATGTCTGCAGTATTGCTGCTGTTGCTGCTACTGGCGCCGCCACCACCGCCGCCGCCGCAACCACCACCACAACCGCCGCTGCTCATGAAACATTTTACTATTCTTCACATACGTTTCAACGATTGATCTGCGGCTTCGTCGTTCGTGGAGTTAAAAGCAGAATGTTCCTCTGCACTGCACGTTTCTTGCTCAATACTACTTTCAAGGCCACCGCCTGGTACCCCGTTTAAAGATGGCGCATCATCACCGATGATCTCCAATATTACCTCAGTATAGGCTCCTTCTTTAGCTGGCTTCCCACCTCCCGTTTTGGGGTTTTTTCTAGCCGAAAGGTCCTTTTTAGCCTGCGCCTTTATGTCTTTCCACTTGTGGGTGACCTCTTTGACTGTTCGATTTCGCATACCAACCACGTTAACTTCATCAACTATGTGCTGCCACAACTGTTGCTTCTTTTGGTTAGTTACCGTCGATTTGAAACTTGATTGGAGCACCATCTTATTCTCTCGATATAATTCGAGTAGTCTAAGAATCTCGTTCTCAGAGTATGGGGCCTTCTTCGACATGTTGCTATAATAACTGTGCGCACAAAAGACAATGTTAATATATATATAATAGGCATCTTGCCTTAGCCTTTTAATGCCTAAATTTTTTAAAGAAAAATTAAATTTTGTGCATAAAATGTTAATTTGAAGACCAAGAGAAGAATATTTTTGAAATTTTTTCCAATGGAATGACTGGCTCGTTTACCGAGCCAGTCATTCTAGGTGATCAATTTAAAAAATATCCTTATCTTGGTCTGCAAATAGACATTTCTCAAGACCACTACGGACACCGTTCTCGGTCGTCTTGGGCAGCAAAGGGTTAAATACGCTGTACTAGAAATGCACATCAGTTATCGATATGATGATCGGCTTCCACAAGGCATATCTCTTAACATGCTAAACATTTTGCAAATAATTTGACTGAAATTTTTTGTTGCGTAGCCGTAGGCATCTTTCAGTCAAATTGTTTTCAAAATAGTGTGCGGATTTGAGCTCGTAATGCTTGAATGTACCCCATGGTGTATTTCAGCAATAAGACAGTTATGGCCAAAGTTCGCGAGTCCGCACGCAGGAATCGACATCGTTCACTCTCACGCCTCACAGGTCAGACGTTTATAGGGCGGACTTACGTCTTTACATTCAGCACACGGCGTACATGAGTCGGTCGGTTCTAAGACCGACGTTGGGCAACGTCTGTCGTTATTCTACGTCTTTATGGTGCACAGGCCCCATGGACGGCCATCCGGGGGCATTAATAAATTAAAGTAAACTCCCGCATCCGGACTTTGCTAAAGGGAGCTTTTCCGTGGAAGGGACTTACGCTGAAAAGTGGATTCAAACTTCCGCGCTGCATGTCGTGTGTGATAATGAAACTTTTAGACCACAGTCTAGTGGGACTTTGCCCGGTGCGCCTTAAGAGCTATGCGGCATATCCCGCACCGTGTGTCAGTTATTCTACATACATAATTAATCATAACATTAGCCATCTCTGTTAATGGGCACCCTTCAACTTTCAACTCCTGTCGCCGGATGGAAACTTTACAACAAACTGTTTAAATCATGTATCAGTTAAAAGAGTATCTAATGGAATCTCTTTATCCCTTCTGCTTCACCGTCATGAGAGTGTGCCATATCAACAACTTGCCTGTGGAAACCTGTTTGCGGAGACCTGCCTGCAGAAGCCTGCTTGCAGAGACATGTTGCAGATATCTTCTCTGCACCAAAGACCGTGCCATCTCGCGCTATTTTCATGTTAGCGCATCAATTTCAGTGACTCATGAACTTCCACTGTACCGATGACCGAGAGGTACTCAAGTAACCACACATTTAACATTTAATTATTTCCGTATATGGTACCGATGACTAATAGGTACCTTACCGGTACTAAGATCGCATTTTTAGATTTTCTGTTTCTTACTGTGAATATTGTCTTTATTTGCTGTGGGTGCTCCAACTAACAGCACCGTAAGGTCCAATGACCTGTTATATATATATTGTTCTGACCATATTAGTTAGTTGTGTATAGGGCAAGTAGCCATTCTAGTTAACATGTTTCGCTTATTCTTAGAAATTCTAGAATGCAGTACGTTAGGAAATACTAGACAGCAACATATATATCCGCATCACTATACCCCCACCAGTATCAATTTTACATTGAGGTCGCTGAGCATGCTCTAATTGTTTGACCCTGACAGGTTAGCGACTAAACCTGGCTATTTAGCTCAATAGGATAGGTTTGAAGTAGTTAGGGACAATTTCTCTGCGAGAGATGCATAGTGTATGCCTGTTTTCCGGTTGTAATGGATATGTAACACCATGCACCGGCTAGGCTGTGTAAAATTGGCAAATTACCGTAGGGCCTCTTATTTATATTGAGTTATTGTCTCTGTCTACGATCCACCAGGCGCAAGGCTTTATAATTGTCTGGATTCCCCATTGACCTGTTGGCCAGATCCAACCCTGGGAAACTATCAGAGGTTTCCGAGCGGTGATGGTTAAAGTGCCGATTCACATACATCTCCCCCTGTATCCTCGGATACTCGTTAGTTAGATACCCCCGCCAATGTAGGAAACACTGCAAAAAGAAATAATATTATATGTATACCGGCCTGCAGTGCATCTCTGGGCATTCTGGAACTTAACCCTAATGACAGGTCAAAGGTTAACTCCATAGTACGCGGTGACGGACGAGATGCAGATCTCCATCCAATTCGTGTAGTGTCTGTTTAACTATTAACATCTTGTTGTAGTGTCTGGGTGAGATCTTAGAATCTGCCACACCCTCATGGGAAGGACACTAGCAATGGATATCCGTCTCTCTATCCCCACCATAAATGACAAGACACTTTCTAAAATTGCTTGTGTAAACTGTAAAACTTGTCCCGGTGATGTTATATGTGGTTGCGGGACAGGGTGACTGGATTGTTATTTGATTCGGAAACTTTGCTCCGTAACATGTACGCACGCTATCCTTCGGAGGTAGATGCTATGCAGGGCGACCTATGGGAAGCCGAGCATCTGTGCCAATTGGATAAATGTATATAAAGTTAGGTAGGTATGCCTGTCACACTAATAACTAAATGGTAGGTTAGAATGTAGCAGAAGGCCCGCATAAATAAAGCGGCAACTACCAATGCAGTAACTTTTAACCCACATAAGATGGTGACCTGTGAACTCTTCGGAAATCGTTCGTCCCGTCTTCACATAAACCAGTGTGCATCACATTAATTATGGCTTCACTAGGATTTTCAGCGCTTAGCATTTTCTGTTTGAACAAAAGAGTGGCCCTTTTTGCCAGCTCTTTTCCTCCACTTCGGCGCTGAAGGCATTTTCTTGTGACGGAGGCCCGTGCGAGGCACTTTCCTCTTGCAACAACAACATTTTTGTGTGTTAGGGGTGTAATTAGTGTATATTAAGCTATCAAGTAGCCTCGATACGATGCTCCCTTGCGTGGATACCTCTGCAGATTTTCGGATCTGTGTGGTACCCTCGGCGGGACCACGTAGAAAGAACACCGGATGGCTCTATGTTTTGTATTATTGTGCTCATTACTGTCAAATGAGTGATATTGTTTATATAGCGTATAAATTTGTGACTGTTTAATTATTAACATCTTGTCCGTTATTCTAAATTAGGATGGACCGTCATATCGGTGACACCAACAGTTGGGATGAGACCATGTGGTTCAATCTCAGCAGCAATGGTCGCATGGCCCCACTGGAACATCAGTGTTCCACCGGCTCTAGAGGCCAGTCTTTGTACTTGTCGGAGAGACATGATATGGGATCTGCAACCCCGATAACCACAGATAACCAGCCATCTCGCACATCATGTATTTGCGGCGCAACAGAGTGGAGTGACATGGCGGACCAGCGCATACCCCCGCGAGCTACAGATGTGTGTCGTAATAACTGTGCTTGATTTTATATAATTCAATCATATCTCCCCGCTGTCATCTATATTTTAGAGTTGGGAGATTTAGTCTTTTTAGCCTGTCAGGGTAGCTCAATCCCTTCAATGACGGAAGCTGTCTGGTTGCCCTCCTTTGAATATTTTCGATAGTATTGATATCTTTTTCTTTGTATGGGCACCAGACACTGTTAGCGTATTCAAGGCGATGGCGTACTAATGCTTTGTACAGCAAGGTGAAATTGTCATTATTTAGGTTTGTGTAGTTTCGGTGAATTATTCCCATTACCCTGTTGCCTTTATTTACCTGTTCCTGTACATGTTTTCGAAAGTTAAGTTGTCTGTCTATAAATATGCCTAGATCATTTTCAAACTCAACAGATTCAAGTGGTATTGGAAGACCATCCTCTCCACGTAGGTGATAGGATCTGTTTTCAACATTTTGTTTACTTTTTATTTCCAGAACTCTACATTTGATTGGATGAAATTTAGTAGCCATGTAGAAGCAAAGTTGGTCATGGAATCAAGATCATCCTGTATTATTTTACTGTCTGTCTTGTCTTGAATTTCTTTATAAATCTTTGTGTCATTTGCGAATAAGTAGATTTCAGAACTGACATTATCCGGTAGGTCATTCATATAAATAACAAACAGGATGGGGCCTATCACACTACCTTGTGGTACCACACTGGATATACCTTGCCAGGCAGCAAATTTGTTATTTATCCGGATCTCTGTTTACGATTTTTTAAGAATTCCCTTATCCATTGGCACATTGTATCACTATGATAATCTACACAGTCCTAACTCCTATGCTTCTTTGATTCGATACACATGTTGTCTTGCTGTTAATCCCGTGTTATAATCTAGTAGAATTTATGGAAGAGTCCATTTTCTGCTGATTAGGATATAAACAGCCTGTAGCATATCTTTATATTCATCTTCGATAACTTCGATCGATTGCTCTTGTACCTGTTATACATGTGGGTGGGTGCGGACGAGTTCGATGGGAAAGTCATTTTTGAACATATGATCTTTGTAAAACTTGTCGAGTCTTCCTTTGAAGGTGTTAAGCATAGAAACTGTGACAACTGACTCAGGTAGACCATTCCAGTAGCTTGTCACCTGAATGCTGAGAAATCTCTTCAGTGTGTTAGATTTAAAATGTTGCTTTAGCTGAAGCGGTGACCTCTCGTGCGATGTCCATCGTCAGATGGCAGCAGCTCCTCAAGATTTACATCATAGATCCCATGAACATACTTGTAAGTCTCAAACAGATTTAGTGCCTTCAAGCGGTCTTCGTATGGGCTATCTTTCAGGCTCGACACTGGACATTCTCGATGAGCCATATCTCCTTTTTGTGCAGGGGGCGGGGCGGGGGTGGGGGGGGGGGGGGCGCATACTGCATTTCGGTATTCTAGATGTGGCCTCACCAAGCTCTTGTAAAGCAGTACGTATGTTCCAAGCAGACAAATGATCTTCGTATCATACCAAGGAACTTGTTGGCTTTGTTGACTGCCATCTCCACATGTTGTCTGAATTTTAGATTGTCGTCGACATGCATGCCCAGGTCCTTTTCACAGGTGATGTCATCTAGAATGATCTCCTGGCTATTCTCTATCATCGTATACATCATCTTCGCATTTGATCTGCCTAGGTGCATTACTTTGCATTCGGATGCATTGAACTGCATTTGCCAGGTGTCCGCCTATTCTTTTAAGTTGCTACGGTTTGTTTGGAGCTTGTCGTGTTCTTCTGTTGTAGCAATTCATGAACCAGTGAACATCTTGACTAAGTTGTGGGCAATGTGGGTTAATAAAGCAGACGAACACTACTGGCCCTAAAACACTTCCCTGGGCTATCCCACTAAGCACTGGTGACCAGCTGGAGCAGGAACCATTTACCGATACCCTTTGTCTTCTATTGTTAAGAAAATCTGATATCCATCCAAGGACTTCACCTCCAATGCCATAGTTTCTCAATTTGCTAATCAATCTTTGGTGTCACACAGTGTCAAATACCGTAGCAAAATCGAGGTAGATAACATCCACAGCCTCGCCATTATCCACAGTTTGAGTACAGAAGTCCAGAGTGTCCGACAGTTGTGTAATACAGGAACGCCTGTTTAGAAAGACATGCTGACACTCAGTAATAAAGTCGGACATATTGAAGCTTTTCGGTACTTCTTTTATCTATACTACACTCACCACCACAACTTCGAGAAGACTTATGATGTTTGATGATTGCTGCGACAATCAATCTTCTCGTTGCTGCAGTCGGATAGTTACAGCTCGCCTCTTCAAAGATGGACTGAAGATATTTTATGTAACTGGGCCTGATCTGACGTACTGAAGATTCGTGGTAAGGTACGGTGTTTCTCCGTACTGTTTTAGGAGTTCCTTACTAATGACCAAACTAGTGCCTTGTATTTACAAGGTGATGACTTTATTCTTATATCTAACTTTACAATAACTCTATCTATCAATGTGACTTATACTGTCACTGACATAAAATGATACTTTATAATGATACGGCTAATATAATTATGGTCCTAACTATCTTATCTGATTCTAACTCTGCCTACTTCACTGCTACTGATTACTCTCAACACGACGGTTGATATGATATCTATCTAGCCTACCAATTCTCTCTTACTCCCATTTATTCAGAGAGACTACGTACACGGCGCGACACGTTTCGCCTTAGGTCACCAGTACCTGATTCAATTTTCAATAGACAAAGTGTCTATTATATATCTTTTGCAGTTTCCTAACCTGCATATCTATTATGATATATATATATCTATATATATTATAATACATAGATTTCTGTTCTCATTATACTTCTAGGCACGCTATAGTTACAGTTTGATTGGCCAGGACAATCTTCCCTCCAATCAACCCCTGCCTATCTCTTCCTAGAAGTTTCATCTAATCCTCTTGGTCCTTCTGACCAATCCGCTTCTTCTACCATTCGATGTTACTTCGAAACCGTATTCCGTTTGTTTATTTGCCACAGAGTTTGACTAGATGCTCATTGATTATGACGTCATCTCGGCCAATCAAACTCTGGACTTTTCTTCTAGGGATTCATTACTAAACATGATATATCTACGCTTCACCCTGGTAAAGCGGTGTTGGCTGGTTCTGCTTTGATGCGATCTGTCGGCTAACTAACAACATTACGGAATGTGTTGTTGTAGCATGCCTTTCTTTGATTGACATATAGTTGATATACAAATTTCGATTGTGTTATTAATTCCTACAGGACGCTACAATGCCTCTGTCCTGTCCCTTGCCTATCTCGGATAAGCCTGTAGGAAACGAACGTTAATAAGCACATGAGCTGTATGATCTCATTGCCAGCTGGTGTTGTTGTACTTGCTTAAGGGAGTCGGAATGCCGACCGTCAACAACTACATGTCAGTCTGTCACCTATAATTTCCTATAATCTCTCTCGATTCCCATCGATTCTTATCACTCGAATATTTACTAAACTAACTGCCGAAACGACTGCTGAACATTATAAAAGTGTGTGCCGATCCCACAGCAACAACTTTTATCTTCAACTATTGACAGATATCATTAACTCAGAACCGTCGGCCCTATTTCAATCTATTCCAATTTCTAACTTATTGGTCTGAATTTACTGCTACAGTTTCAATATAGTTTCTATTCAATTTCCGCGAAACTGTATCACTAGCACTGGTCAAAGTCAATCAGTGCATCTTCCTACACTATACCTAACTACTACGATTCTGATTCAGTTCTTAGCTCACCTGGTATTTTCAAACATAAATTTCACTGAGGTCTTACTCGCAAATATAAGACGTCTAGCGGGGTCATGAATTCCCATAAGACAATCCGATATCTACAATATGATGCATAAGTGCATCTCTGATGAATAGTTCCATAATTTTGAAGATGACGGATGTTAGACTGACAGGTCTATAATTGCAGGCTGTTAATTTCTTCCCCTTTTTGAATATTGGTGTTATCTGTCCCATCTTCCAGTCATGTGGTAATGTCTTTTCCCTAAGGGATCTATTGAACAGTAAGGCTAATGGTTTTACGATTATTCTGCTGGTCTCTTTTAGACCTCTGGGATGCAATCCATCTGGGCCTTGGGACATGGAGATTGGCAGTTTGTTCAGGCGTCTGATGACATCCTCTTCTTTGATGGTGATTTATTCTAAGTGATCTAGCTATATGGTATCGAGCAGCTGAAGAATGCATGTTGTATCCTCACGGGTGAATGCACTGTAGAAATATTTGTTCAGTTCCTCTGCCTTCTCTGTAGCTGATCTAGTTAACGATCCATCTTCACATTCTAGATCGGCTATTCCAGAAGTCGTCTTTAATTTTGACTTTACGTAACTATGGAAGACCTTTGGGTTAGTTTTAGACTTTTGTGCAACCTCTCACTCATAATCACATTTCACCTTTCATACCTCCTACTTCAGGTGGTTATAACATTTGGCGTGAGCCTTGTAATCTGCTGCATCGCGTGTTGCTCTGAAGGTGGTGAAAGCAAGTCGCTTATTATTCAATATGGTCTTGAGTGTGGTGGTCATCCATGGACTTCTTTATTTCTTGGACGTAGGTGAGCTCCTTATAGTCTTACATGGGAGACTTATAGTGAGAGCATCTAAGATCTTGGTCTTGATTACATTCCATGCCTCTTCTGTGTTCAGACCATTCAGTTCATTTTCTCAATCAATTTCGGCCAGGATATTCTGGATCTTATCATAATCGCCTTTGTCATATGTTAACGTTAGTGTCTTAGTCAGGGTAGCTTGTACATAGCAATTCAATGTGAAGAAGTGGCACACATAGTGGCTCTTTCCACGAGGGGATAGGCGCGTGATCTTGCTTACCATATTTTCTTCATTTGTCAATACTAGATCTATAGTGGTTGGATTCTGATTACCTCTGTAGTGGGTTGGCAGCTTAATATGTTGGTGATGAAATGAATATCTCACTTTTTCAAGAAACAAACTTTCTGGATGGTTAATGCCTCATGTGGAGCTGCAGTTGTCCCAGTCAATTTCTGGATGATTGAAATCCCCTAACATAATGATATGGCTGTGCTTGGATTCCGATGCTTGCTCTATCTGTTTTTTAATGTTCGCATCATTTTCAATACTGCTAGATGGTGACCTGTATATACACCCTAGCAGAATACTACGTCGTCTCTGAGCTGCGCCTCAACCCATAACGATTCGTCAGTGGTATCAGGTTTTACATTAGATTCAATAAAGTTTAACTGTTGTCTACTGTAAAGACAGATATATCGTTTTCCACTGGAGTCTACGTTTTACGATAACACGTTTGTTTACTAACATGTAGTGTTGAAAGAACATAATCTATGTATTTGCAGAGTGCAAACCATAATCTGTGTGACCTAAATTTGACGCAGCATACAAAATCTTGAGGTATATCTGTAATGCTACTATCTAATAAGAAGCTAGTTAGCTTAATAATTTGTCCTAATGAGTTATTTAAGGACATCAGTGCATCCACCAACTCAGACTCAGGACACAACTGCTCACAACACAGGTTGGTAATCTCTTGAGCAATTGGCTGTCTAACATGTTGGCTTGCAGGACAACACAGCAAGAAATGTTATATGGGCAGGAATGTTCTATGGGCTCACCTGTCTCTAGGCACAGTAAGCATCTGCCATCATAATCACCATTGCTGGAATAACCTCTCTTTGTTTGCAACTTCAATGTTCCGGTCACCATCCAGATTTTAGTTACTGCTCTATAGGCATCTCTAGGACTGCTTAAAATTCTTACAATAACAGGGTGAGGTTCTGTTAATTTAATGTTTTCAATAGAGAATCGCAATGAAGGATATAAGTTGGCCTGTGACTTGATATGACAGCCAATAACTGTCTACTACCATTATCAAAGATGAGGTGAGCTGATGGTACAGCGTATTTCGCAACCAACCATCTCACCATGCATACCCAGCTGCTCTTATCAAACCCCTTCAGCGCCAATTGTCTGCTGATTATCTGTAATTCTGCATCATTACCATGTCTGCATAGGTTCCCAAATAGCACCAGTACATTTATGACAATAATAGCTTCAATTGGTTTTATACCCAATAAAGCATATGCTGCTATAAATGCTACTGTAGCAGGAAGTGTCATCACACAGATAAGCAACCCTCTAAATTTCTTTTCTAAGAAGTCAATTTCTCTTCTCTGTGGCACCATAATCTCTATATGTTATATGATCCATTATAGCTTTACCTCCTAGTTCACAGTAGAACCGCATGGATGCCTAGTGTAGCGAGGAGTGGCCGGACGGATATTGGACCATCCCAGGGTACGGAACGACTGCTCCGGCTATGTTCCAAGCATCCCCCACCAGGGTAGGATAGTATGCATGTATAGAGCCATATGAGAGAGGTTTCTATAAAACGACTAAGTCCATGAAATCGTGTGGCGCGCATGCGTCCACGTCAGAGCTTCCCTGAGAACTCGTGTCAGCGTTGGGAGAGAATGCATATTGAAGTATACCGGGTCGGTGCACATAATTGCTTTAAATTACACCACTCTCGTCAGTCTTGGTACCTGTCCAAAACTATTTACCTCTTTAAAATTGGACCAGAAATGGCCGAGTTATCCTAAAATGGCTCATTGAAATTATTTTCAAAATATTACTAGGACGTCGTGATCGCGTGTATGTATTAAATGAATGGGGAATGTGCCTATCACGTGATAGTGTCCTCACCCTTCCTTGCTGCACACTGATTGTCTACAGATCACCCGTTGATTGGCTGGGCGTCCTGCCTCTGACATCACGACTAGTATAAAAGGAGCGAAAAATCAAGAATCGAGACCACACTTCGGCGAGAGAGAACAAGTGATAGGTTGTGTGGCCAGAGCAGTGCTACACGTGGGCAACTGCTTACTGACTGTGGCTCCCTATTAGCCATAGCAGTGCCTTTCTGAATTCAGTTCCCACTCTCTGGTCAGCAATCGAACATCCGCATCGCAGTTTTTGTAAACGGTGTAATTCTGAAGCTGTCACTCCGCAACATGTCCGCAGGCTGCCTTTCCGAGGGAGATGCTCTGTAAGCTGACCTTCGGGAAACAGAGCATCTTAGCCAGTTAGGCTCATGTGTCAAAAGATAGGTAGAAATCACTTGCGGCCAAAGCTTAGAAGCAAATCTAACAACTAAATGGTAGGTTACAATTTGGCAGAAGAACCACATAAATAAAGCGGCAACTATCAATGAAGTATCTTGCACCTACAAAAATGATGGTCTTTGAATTCTTCGGAAATCATCCGCCCCATCTTCACGTAATACAGCATGCATCACATTAATTATAATTTCACTAGGTTGACTCACACCACACTTAGCTTATGTTTAAACAAGAGTGTGGCCCTTTTTGCCAGCTCTCTCCCTCCACTTCAGCATCGAAGGCATTTTCCTGTGACGGAGGCCCATGCGAGGCACTTTCCTCTCGCAACAATAATATTTTTGTTATGGGTATAATGGTTTATATTAAACTACATAAGTAGCCTCGTTAGGACGCTCCCTTGAAGGGATACCTCACGGATATATACGGTTCGGTGAGGTACCTCTGATGAAGCCACGTAAACAAGACACCAGCTTAGTTCATGTACTTTATATTTTCTCTCGTCTACTAGCAAACGAGTATGATTGTTTGTATAGTATATATATTTAGAATAATTATCATGTCCAGACTTCTAAATTAAGTTATGGATCGCCATACCGGTGACACTAATAGTTGGGATGAAACAGTCAGATTCAATCTCGGCGGCAATGGTCGCATGGCCCCATTGGAACATTATCATTCAACCGGCTCTAGAAATCGATCTTTGTACTTTTTGGAGTGTCACAATACAGGATCCGTTACCCCGAGAACCACAGCTAACCAGCCCTCTTGTGCATCCTGTACATGCGGTGCAACAGAGTGGAGCAGCAGAATGGACCAGTGCATACCCCTGCCAGCTACACCCAGCAAGTTGTGGTTTTAAGATAGCTGTATGGTGTCCAGACCATATATAAGATATGGGATTGACATAGTTGTTTAGAAGATGATTTGGAACTTCCGGGACAAGTCAATTTGCCCCATGAAGGCCTGAACTCATAAGTGTATATACATTTTTTCTTGCAGTAGTTATTCATTCTGCGATGACTCTTTCTGCTGCCATGTTTGGATGTGTTGTCACTGGTAATTCCTAGGTTCTCTACCGGTATATGAACTCAATATCTGGAAGAGAATTGTTGCAGTTAAAGCAGACGACAAACGATTTGACTTCCCCCGATGATATATTGTTCACATTTCACATAGTCTTCATTGGTATAGATGAATGACTGCAGATCTTCTATGTTGTCAGCTAAGATACACAAATCATTCAAAAAAAGTCAGGGAGCTGCAACAACATAAACCAATGTTACCATATTCTTTCTGCGCGCCATCATTGATTGGAATGCCTGCAGTCAGACCGAAATCAAGGTCACAGCGCAAGAAGCATCCAACTAAGTTCTATCGCTCCCTGCATTATTATGCACATTGTGGTCAAACGTAGTATTTTATTCAGATTCAGAGCTAAATATGCTTTGTTCCAGAATCGGTCAAGCAATGTGGTGATGGATAGCTTGGATGCAGTCAGAGACCACACACCTTGTCTTACTTCATTGTTCCGTAAATCTCGCTGATAGTGTTCCATCTCATTTCATGCAAGATGGCATGTGTGTGTATCAATCCTTCATTAGGAACTGATTGCCCCATTCTATGTGCATTTGATGGATTTTACAGAGCATAGATTCATGCCAGACGATGTACAGCTAGGAATGCAATGTAGAGGGATAGCCTTTTGCCATTACCTTCACGAACCAGTTCAGTTAGGGTGGTCATGGTTTTTGAGGAAGATGTACCTATAGTGACACCTCTCAGGTGGATTCTGGGAATTGTTTACAAGCATTTCGACTTTCTCTACAATTTTCCAAATTATGCTGGTGATAGTATTAATCTTCCTGTCGGAAATAGAATGTTGCTCAGGCTTACTCTTCTTTATGTAGATTGGTGTTATACGTCCTATCTTGAAAGTTTCTGGAATTTTCCTTCAGCTGACGACTTGGTTGATTATTGTGGTTATTGTTGTTATGGTGATATTATCCCCATATTTTCGGTGCTCACTGGTGATATTCAGGAAGGAGCACCAGATTTCGCAACCTTGATTGCAGATGACTGGAACACACAGGAACTTGGACAAGAAGACCTCATTCGGGGGAACATGGATAAATGATTGACCAGTCCAATGTGGCCCCAGTCTGGAGGAAGTCTTCCATCTCTCCGCTGGTGTGAAGTACTATCACCAGCATTATGAATAGTGCCAGCTGATGGACAACCTCGTCTGTGCGGATCACCTGGTCACACCGCAGGAGTACCAGATCATGTGTTGGAACAACTAGCGGGCCTCCCTACATTTCCATTGAATTATTGTGAAGCTGAGTATTGCGCGGTCGGTCTTCAGTTGGGGCTACTGCCCAAGGGTACAGTTGCAGACCAAGATAGTGGGTGAACCTTTTAAGCATGTGGCTATCGATATGGTTGGCCCACTCACCATCTCCGACGAACTTCATCATATTGCCAGACTACTTCACGAAGTAAGTGGCGTGCTTGCACTATCAAACCAGGACGTCGCTGTGGTCGCCGAGGTTCTGGTCAGCAACATTTTCTGCCATCTTGGGATATCTCAGGAACTCCATTAGAACAATGTCTTGAATTTCGAATGTCAACTATTCCATAAGGTGTGTAACCTCCCGAAAGTCTATCAAGACATGCAACCCCTCTATTCCACCCGAGGGGCATCATCATCTAGTGATGGTTCGGGCATCGATGCAACCATGATACCAATGTGTCTCCCAACAAATCAAGCGTTCATCATTTGTTTCCAAGCCTGGACGAATGCCAACAAAAAGATTATATGTTAACAGCCAACTCCACAAAATGGCTGGGAGGGTCAAGCATAAACATATGCAGAGCCAGATTAAGGGCTCACAGGACAGACACTCTGGGCCTCCGAACAATAAATGGAACCCAAATCAAAAACATGTATCGCATTTTACTCAGTTGAACCTGTAATCCCATTATGCCACTTTTACAGTCATAATATACGAAACTTGTTAAATATTTTGAAATCAATTTGACAATCAAATGAGTTGCAAAATATTCAACAGAATTTTGACATATGTACATAATGAATTTATTATATTTGGTGGTAGCAGTAGTAGTAGTAGTAGTAGTAGTAGTAGTAGTAGTAGTAGTAGTAGTAGTAGTAGTGGTAGTAGTGGTAGTAGTAGTAGTAGTAGTAGTAGTAGTAGTAGTAGTAGTAGTAGTAGTAGTAGTAGTAGTAGTAGTAGTAGTAGTAGTAGTAGTAGTACTAGTAGTAGTAGTAGTAGTAGTAGTAGTAGTAGTAGTAGTAGTAGTAGTAGTAGTAGTAGTAGTAGTAGTAGTAGTAGTAAAAGCAGCAACAGCAGCAGCGGCAGCAGCAGTAGCAGCAGCAGCAGCAGCAACCACAGCATCAGTAGTAGTAGCAGTAGTTTTTATTATTGTTAAGAATTATTTCTAGGAACCCTGCCATTTATGATGCACTGGCACTAGGGTATAGTACAGTCATCATTGGAATGTAATTTTTAGCGAGATTCAAACCTAGGCAATTCTCCGGCTCCTATCGTCTAGCGTTTGGGAGCCGAGTAGTCTGCACACTGGCCCACCATCCAGAGGACAAAAATCCTCTTTCACCAGATCAGCTTTCAACTACCCGGCTCACAACCACAAGAATTGACTGGAACTGATAGTGTACATTCCAGACTTGCCATATCTCTAGGCACTGGCATGTATGTAGTTTTTATTATTGTCAAGCATTAGTTCTAGGAACCCTGTCATTGACGACACACTGGCACTAGGATGTAGCACAGTCGTCATTGGAATGTAATTTTTCCATTTTTCAAATTTCGACATGAGCGAGGTTCAAACCCAGGCAATTGTCAAGCACCTATCGCCTAGCATTTGGGAGCCGAGTAGTCTCCCCACTATCCCATCATCTAGAGGACAAAAATCCTTTTTCAACCGACCAGCTTTCAATGACCCGACTCACAACCACACAAGTTGACTAGAACTGATAGTGTACATTCCGGACTTGTCATATCTCTAGACATTGGCATGTATGTAGTATTAATTATTGTCAAGATTCAAGATTCAACATTATTTATTTGCTTCTTGGATACCAATTTACATACTTCCAATACAGGTTGTCCGCCGAAGGCATTGCCTATAGTGGTGGCGGACACCTAACATTAAACATACATAGACAATTATATACACAGCTTAGCATAGAATGTGAGACATACTTGTGAATGTACAGATACGGTACTGAGCTAAGTAGGCATAGAAAAAAAGAACAAACGATACAATACATCTATGTTTTTCCTTTTAGTTATTGAGATTAGAGATTTTTATTTGGAGGTGGGGGGAAGAAAGGGGGGTGGGGGGTCATGCATGCTAATTACCCCAGCTCAACCCATAGGTTGCTATTTAGTAGGAGCACTTGTTGAAGTGCGTCAAGCATTAGTTCTAGGAACCCTGTCATTGACGATGCACTGGCACTCGGATATAGCACGGTCGTCAATGGAATGTAATTTTTACATTTTTAAAATTTTCGACCGGAGCGAGGCTTGAACCCAGGAAATTCTGCGTCACCTATCGCCTAGCATTTGGGAGCCGGAGAGACGAAGTAGCCATTCCCCTCCTTGACCCACCTGACCAGGGGGACCAACAACTAATTAGCTATGTGACCCAAATAGGTTTAATGCGACTCCGAGCATATTTCGTCCTATGTTTTAATGGCCTACAGATAAACGAGGAACTGTATAGTATGATGAAGATGACAAACAGTCACTCTTAATTTCAAATCTATGTATGTTTTTCATTCAAGATGGCAAATCCATGCAACAATTTACATTATGTATCTAGCATTTTAACCCATAGGGCTGCATTTAATAATTGGTTTGTGTGTATGAGTGCTTTGTGCATGAGCCTTAAGCAATCGGTTAAAAACTGCTAATTGCCATGTTCTTAAGTGACTTTATTCTACGCTTGTTGTTTATGGATGAGTGGGCCATTCTCTGTACATTGGCATTTTTGCAGCTTATATGCCTAATAAAACTAGTTCAAATACCATTTAACGCAAATTAGCATTTTACCGGGTTTAACTGCAAAATATTTTGATTGACAGCAGACAGAAATGGCATTACTATCACCAGCACAGAAGATAAAATGAATCAGAATAACATAAAAGCATCTAAATGACTTTAATATAGCTCTTAATTGACACAGGTTTTTGGCCTGTATGGGAACCAGTTGATGACGCCTAAACGAAGAGATACAACTGGTAGTTAGCTTATGTGTAATCACTGTTATGTTGCTATAACACTGATCTACGAGTCTATCTGCTACATGCAGAAATGCTATATGTAACAATAGTAAGTATTAAGTTACATTAATTACGTCTCCCGGTTCTGCTCATTATGGTGCTGGGGTTTACCTCATTAGTTCTTCCCGGGTACTACATATTGTAGTCCCGGGTTTTATAGTTTGTTACCAGTATTTATAAATTAAAAACGCTATTATGCTTTATTAAGTAAATCCCGCCTAACAAATCAAAACACATATATCTTAAATTATTCTGAAAACAATTTGAAAGAACATCAGTGGTGGTGACAGCAACACATTCTAGTCGAAATGCTTTCAAAATATTTTGCTGATATCATTTTGGACCGTAGAAACAATACGTGAAAATCCACCTGAGGTGTTTGGAAAACGTTTGGACTGAAAATAACTGGTGGCCGGGCAACAGCTTCAAGTCTAATTGTTTTCAAATTGCTATACAAAAATCAGCAAAATATCAAAACAAAGGAAGCGATTTGACAAGGCTAATCATGCAGAGGCCACGAAGTCACTAGACACGGTAAAATGGAGTGAATATCGTCTTCTTATTTGATTATACCTCCAATTGGTTGGGAACCCACACTAATGTGTGTTAATATCAAACAAGAGGTATCAGAAGATACCAAATATATCGCCTTCTTATGTTACCACAGGACCCGGTCTGACCTGGACTAAATATTCTGTGAAAAAATAATGTCCAAGCCATGTACATATATAGAATAAGAGCTATCAGAAAATTGCAAATACCGTACATGTATATTAAGTGTACATCACACGATATGATGGACCATTGGATAGTCTCATTTTCTAATTTGACAATCCACCTGTCAAATAAAAATACCCATGGTACTACTCAACTATCTAATGGGCTGAGCTTGGAGACTGAACCATAAAGCCTTTCTGCCTGGCAGTAACCTGCAAGACAATGACTACTAGTGTCACACCAAGTCTCACCGAAAGGCAAATAATGATCCAAACATAAGCAAAGTTCATATCATGGAAAAGGAAGAAACATTTTCAAACGCAAACAGTACATTAATATGATGCAGGCTACATTAAAGAAGCCTATATAGCAAATCGAAACATTTCATCGAAACTTAATAATTCTTTGCTGATTAACTTGTCATTTAAAAACATGAATGACAGTGTAGTAAGCATAGACTGGATTCAAATCAGCCCTAAAATAATCAAAGTCTAAACCCAGTAAATATGTTAAAATTTTCTAAATCTGTTTCTTTTTATGTGGACTAGTCCAAACCACATCATAGAACAAATCTGTGAAGTTTTATTCAAATCAGTTAACCTGTTGATATAAATATTGGTTGAAAAACCTTAACCACAGCATGAGTATAACCTGAATACAAATCAGTCCTAAAACAATCAAAGTGCAAATGCTGTAAAATTAGGGGAAATTTTGGAAAATTTATTTCTTTTGGATGTGGACTAGTCCTAAGCATCGTATAGAACAAATCTCTAGTCTTATTCAAATCGGATAACCCGTTGTTGCGTAAATTGTCATTTGAAAATAACCTTAACCACAGCATAATACATATAACCTGAATGCAAATCAGTCCTAAAATAACCAAAGTCCAACCGATGTAAAAGGATGGAAAACTTTTGAAAATCAGTTTCTTTTTTATGTGGCCTAGTCCTAGCATAGAACAAATCTGTGATGTTTTATTCAGAATCAGATAAGACCTTGTTGATGTAATTGTCAGTCGAAAAAAACTTACCCACGGCCCTAAAATAATCAAAGTCCAAACACATGTAAATATCACAGCAAAAATCCATAACCTGAAGTCAATAAATTGTCTAAGTTAACACCCAAAAACTATGGAAAATATTTTAAAATCTATTTCTTTTTGGTGTGGCCTGTTCCTAAATGCTAATCATCCCTAAAATAATCAAAGATTAAACGCAGGAAAAGTATGGGGAACCTTTGAAAATCAATTTCTTTTTTATATCGACTAGTCCTAAACATCACATAGAACAAATCTGTGAAGTTTTATTCAAATCGCATATATCCTGTGGGTGAAAATGTCATTTTAATACAGCTTAACACAGTCAAAAAAGATAACACTGAACCCCGAAAGTATTCCAAGTTCAAACTATGTGGACTAGTCCTAGGCATCGCATAAAACAAATCTGTAATGTTTTATTCAAAATCAGATAATCCCTTGCGGGTGCAAATGTCGCTTAAAAAAAGCTTAACCAAAGCATAATGAGTATTACCTGGATACAAATCAGGCCTAAAATAATCATAGTTCCAAGACAAAAAAATATTGAAAAAATTTGAAAATTGGTTTCTTTTTCATATGGACTAGTCCTAAGCATCGTATAGAACAAATATGTAATGGTTTTTCAAAATCGGATACGCTCTTGTGGGTGCAAATGTCATTTACATACATAATACATATTTTAAATATTTAGGCAGTGAAGGAAAAAGTTAATCTGTTAATTGGAGTTATCTACTTTGGCAATAAAATCTGACATGGTGATAAATCAGTGGACGGTGGGAACAAATCTGTATTTCCCCTATGAAAGTGAGACTGTAAATATTTAAGGCGTGATAACTCTGACGTTTGACGTCCTATCAGTTTCATTTTCACAACACAGATATTAGATGCCCACATTAACATTGTGACCAAGTTTGGTGTCAATCTGTCAAGAAATAACAAAACGAGCCACCATTGTTGGTGATGAACAGACAGATGGATGGATGGATATACAGAAAATGGACGGGGCCATTGCTATGCGACTGACAAGTCAGCTGAGTTAAGAAAACCAATTTCGGCTTCAAAATCCATCAAATAAAAAAATTGAATGTGGCAGCCAAACACGCTAAGATTTGATTGGTCCACAGTGGCCAATTTTTTTTAACCTATCAACTTCCCATGAACAAACTTTAATGGCCCTTAGTCCATAATCATATCCTCTAAATTTCGGCCCGATCTGTTCAGCGGTTCTGCAGAAATTGTTTTCACAAAAACTAGGTCATCCAAGATGGCTACCGAACCATTTGGCCAATCAAGTTCCTTTGAACAAACTTGGTTTAGCTCTTGTCCTATATGATATTTCGTGAGTTTTGAATTGATCCACCCAGCGGTTTTGGAGATTTTTAAAGAGGTTTCTAAAAATCGGCCAAAGCCCAAGATGGGCACCGGCAAAATTTGCCGATCGACTTCCTTTGAACAAACTTAGATCTGTATGCCCTATGGATGCTTCCTGCCAAATATGATTGAAATTGGCCTAGCGGCTCTTGAGAAGTTGAAAAAAGAAAAAAGTTGACGGACGGACGGTCGCCATGGCATAAGCTCACTTGGCCATTCTGGCCAGGTGAGCTAAAAAGCTTAACTACAGCAAAAACCTCAACCCTGATCCAAAAAATATTCTAAGTTCAAACATGAAAAAATTATGGCAAAATTTCAAAAATCAATATTATTTTGATGCAGACTAGTCCTAAACAGCGTATAGAAAACATCTGTGAAGTTTTTATTTAAATCGGATGAACCCTTGTGGGTGAAAATGTCATTTTAAAAAAGCTTAACCAGAGAGGACGCAGATGCCGACATTTTTCCCCCCACTCCCAAAATCTCTTTTTCACTTTGTGAAAGGTGAGATAATGAGTTGAGGATATATGCTCTTCCGCAATGTATGTCGTATAACAGTTGTCTCGAAATGTTTTCAATCTGATGGCAGAGGTGATAGTTATCTGGGATTATTCCGGGGTCTATTAGGCCAGTGCAGTCAATGACTAGCTGGGACTCCAGAAATCTCTGCAAAGAAGTATCCATGTTGCATCGACAAGATGTCGCTTAATAAGTATTTTTAGCTTGGTTAGAGTCTTTTTCATGTATCTAAACTAGGTCAAATACTTTCAAAAGTATTTAAATACAAATACAAATACTTTGGAATTCTTCAAATACAAATATTTGGTTTTTTACTTAGGGTAAGTATATGAAATACTTCTCAAATACTTCTCACATGTCTTATAAAAGACCAAAGTATGGTACAGATGTGACTCTAGTGATGGACAGCCAGACCCTCAAATTTACATGAGCACGGACAATCACAGATACCAAACTAAGGGTGCAAAACGAAACAAGTATCATTTTATGAATGGAAATATGTAAGGAAAATATATATGATATCAGTATCTTATTTTTAACATATTTGTGGATGATATTAATTGTATACCATATCTAGGGTTAAGTTCGACGGGCTAACCATAGTTAAAATAGTTGACTAGATCCCAGCCAAAGTTGAAACAGTAAACTAGTTAGTAAAATTAGTCAACCAGCATCCTTAATGGTTAATGTAAAATTATATCAAATTCAAAATGGTAGATAAACTTAGCTTTCCACCTTTAAATGCACATAAGCATGTAAATATTTCAATATCTAATTTAAGTTTGATGGAATTATACTTTCCTGATGCATGGCAATGTTCTCAAGGCCTATTCCCTTCCCACTGTATCTCAAATTGACACTGTTAGATGCTTTAGCATGCTACATGCAACATACTCATTCTCATAGCATTATAGCCCACAAAATAAGCCATAAATCTTGCTTTGCTGTTGAGGCTTTCATGATTGTGGGTTTTTGTATAACTGAAAATTGTAGTTGCAAAATTGCAATTCCTAGGGGAGAGTATAGAGAATACATATTTATACAAAATCATATGATTATTTTGAAAACAATTTGACTGATAGTTGTTGCTACCTATGACTATAACACGTGCAGTCAAATTAATTTTAAAATACTTATTAATTTCATATATATATTACCTTTGAAACCAGGTTTATTAACACTTTCACCGACAAATCCCTGAAAAAGCAAATTCTTTAGGGTATAAAACTTATCTGTTGAATATTTTGAAATTCATTTGACTGGAAGAATTAATTTCAAAATATTCAACAGTTTTTCTATATGGTTGCCTTCAAAATGAGAAATCCATCGGCGAAAGGGTTAAAGTTCAGACAGAAATGGAATAAGTTAAACAAGGCTCATTATTGATTTTGTTCATTTATTTAGATCCTTGCTGATTATTCTTAAGACTATCTACTTTAAGAACTTACATTCAAATTGTTGCCAAAGATATTCCGGTCTTTATTTAATTTGAAAACCAATGTTGTTGTATCCGGCTGGTGTCTAAGAAAAGCAACACTATTTCCCAAATGTACACCAGTATTTCTTCTACAATCAATCTTTTAACATCATTATGCAAAGGGATAATTAACCGCCATCTAAATGAATGCTATGAATTTAAAATTCATGATGAAAATGGTTAACACTCAGGTATAGAGTCAAGCAAGCTAGTACAATGGAGGTGTTGTTAATACCTGACCAGCGCTACCTAGGCTGCTTTGAAGGGAAATAATTGTCCGATCAATTATTGATAAGATGTTCGAGATTTAGACCAGCTAAACAAGTTTCTTACTCAGAATCAACTATCTATCACAGGTTTATGCTGTTAACCCTTTAATGGTCAAGCCCGCCCAAACTTGTGGCTACATTGGTCTTGAGTATTGCCTATTTACAAGCCAAGAGAAGGCTGTTTTTTAAACTTTACCTATGGAATGACTGGCTTTATAAGCAAGCTAGTCATTCCAGGGGTCTGGGATATGTTTATTACCTTTGAAATAAGGTTTTTAAATTTTTCGGTATGAATGGGATAGCAGGGTTTATTTTATTCATTTATTTATTTAGATGTGCTAAAACTATCTAAAGTTGTTTTTGGAAATACTTGTATTCAAATTATACCCAGAAATATTCAGAACCTATTTGTAAGTTTCTGAAATTTCAGTTTCCTAACTTTCATTAATTTTCACATGACAACTGGTCTTCATACTGAAAAGCAATGCGTATAGGCGGCTGCTGTCTAAGAAAACAGCACTATTTCCAATATCTACATGATCGTTTCTTCCAAAAATGTTAATCATTTGACATAAGTGTGCAAGAAAGGGTAATTAACTGAATTGCCACCCACCCACCCAAATTAAATGAATGATTTTAATATCAAATTCATGGTGAAAAGGGTTAAGACTCTGGTATGAGTCCTGCAAGCTTGTATAATAGAGCTGCTGTTGTTGTAACTTGACCAGCTCTACCTAGCTTCCTCTGAAAGGTGATAATTGGCCATTTTACTACAGTATTTGAGATTTAAACCAGCTATACAGTAGGAGTCAGTTAGAGAGCAGTACAGTACTATACATTGGCAAGGAATAGAGATGTAATGGCGAGCAAAGGCCAGACTGGAAGCAAAGCTCATTTCATTCTATATATGCATTGATATTGTGTGTTATATAAAACAGAAAATCATGTATATATTTTGAAAGCCATGTGACTGAAAATTGTTGCTGCCTAACACCACACCACAAGCAGCTAAATTATTTTCAAAATATTCTAATGATTTCATTTCCATCTTTAAAACTAGGCTGCTTAAAACTGAGGATAAGATGTGTGAAGTGTACAAAAAATAATTTTAAAAATAATTTCAAGGCAATTTGCAACGTTCTATTTATAAAAAGGATTAGCTCTATTCTTATTAGGTCATATTTTTAACACTGTATCCCTAGTAACTATATTTCAAGACAACCATACTGTTGATTATTTTGATAAAGATTTCACTGAAGATTGTTGCTTCTTAAGGCAACAACTGTAACAGTTAAATTAATTTTTAAATATTAAACAGAGTATGACATGCAAAGAGTTACAGAAGATGAAAAATCTGTATTAAATTTTAATTTGCACTGTGCATGTACAATTTTATCAGAAATAGACAGAGAAGTATTTTGAAAAGTATTTGAAAATACTCAAATACATTGACAATATATTTAAATACAAATACTTTTGGCTTAAATACTTTTCAAATACAAATACTTTCAAATACCTGAAAAATGTATTTAAATCAATTCAAATACAAATACTTTTGTATTTGACCCAGCCCAGATCTAAACAGGGCCCAAAATATGATAAGCATACGAGGATAATCTTCATGTTGTTGTTGTTGTTGTTGTTGTTGTCAGCGTGGACATGTTCGATCTATTTGATTTGATTTGATATTATTGCACTGGACTAACTATATTCAGGTGAGAAATTGTAGCCTTATGTTTGCTTGGCGTACATGTTTAACTACGGTCTGAAGGCTGTTTATGGCAAGATGAATATTTCCTACGGAGAGTTTGGCAGTGCAGCAATAGGAGAGCGTCGTCTTTGCAAGAGATAGCTGACTGAGTTCATGTGGCCAATGTTTATTCAAAGCCCTCGTGACTATGTCTTTCCATTGTTGTTTACATCTTAGTAACATTACTTGTGTGGATAGATCATAACTTTGTAGGATTATCTGTACGTAGATGAACCAACTTTGGAATTTTAATGTAATTCGGCTGATAGACACTTGTCATTCCATTATTTCAGCTAATTTCACATTTTTTAGTTCTAATGAGAAGTGAGAGCTGTCTAAGGTGTAATTCCGCTATAAGTGGTCCTGTCCTGATAAGTAAAGGGATTCCACATTTAGCTGTGCAAATTGGTAATGCAAGTATCCCTCTCAGCATGCTAATCTGAAGATTCCAGGGTATCCATTTGTTTAGATGAGAGTAGAAAAATCTCTATAACACATAATAACCTGTGTAGGATGTACACCACATACAATTGATGGCAAACTTTTGGAGATAGACCATTGGAGTCAGGTACCAGTCATAGAATAGAAAGTTCTCCTGGCCTTTGAAAGCTTTTCTTTGATGTTAATAGAGGCTTCAGTCTTAGATGCTCATACCAGTCCAAGATGTGTTGCTTTTTTACTCATGGGTAATCTTGATGTACCTAAATTCCAGTATGGTCTTTGCCATTTTGGCATTCTGTTATTAAGTTTACTGATAATAGTTGACTTTTCAGGGTGGACGTTGCATTGCTCGTGACATGCATAGTGGTAGGATTGATCGAGCATGACTTCTAACTCTCCAGCCAAGTTGCTACATAGTGTAAGATCATCTGCAACAGGACTCCCGGTATGTGCAGCTCCCACATGCATTCCAAGTTGTTGTGCTTGAAGATTAATCAGGTCATTGATATATGTCTTGTACAATCATGTTGATAAAACTCATCCATGGTGAACACAGTTTTATTTGAATATTCTCTATTAACACATTCTTCCGCTTTATTTTGGCAGTTAGATATTCATGCATGTTGTCAATGATTTGCCATAGATGTAGGTGGATGTTCTGGTCAATTAAATGTTGTTTCAGGGAATTATGGTCGACCACGTCAAACGCTTTTTGACTGTCTAGGAATGCAATATGAATTGGTTGATTTATTTCCACTGATTCTGATATTGTCTCTGATAAAACCAGGACTGCCATAATTGTAATAATTATGTAATTATAATTAGATAATTGTAAGAAAGTTCTGAAATGAAGACATGCTAAAGTGAGGATTGGTTGCCTGGGAGAATGTTTTGCAATCTGTCCAGTATGGTGTGATCAAATATTTTACCAAGTAAAGATGGTACAGTGATACCTCAGTAATTGCTGGGGTTTGAAGGATCTTTGTCTCTCTAATGCACTGGAGTGATTATGCCAGACTTAAAGGCAAGCGGAATCTGCTTTGTTTGAAAGATAGTGTTAAATATGTGTGCCAAGATGGTAAGTAGTACATCAACAGAGTGAGTTATATGCTCCAATGTGATTCCAAACTCGTCTGCCACTTTATCCGTGTACAACCTTTAAACAGCATTGCCCACTTCACCAGTAGGTAGTGGGTTACCTGGATGCGCATTCTGGAGAATGCGCATTAACAAGAGATCATAATGAGTTCTATCTATGTAGACCAAGTCAAAATGGGGCTTGGCTTTGGGACCCGCAAGGTCTTCATAATAAGCCGGGAATGCTTGGCACTGTTCGGCTGGATCGAGCAACGAGCTTCCATTTTACATTCAGTGTGCTTGTGGTTGCCGTCCTACCCTTGTTTCGCTGAATAAGTCTATAGAAGTTTGCAGATGAGTAGGCTTCCATTATTTTGTTGTAGAAGTCAACATGCTCCATAGCCTGATCAGTCCGCTGCTGGGATCTGCTCCTTCAGTGTTTTTCATTCTCGTGAAATAGGACGATCAGAGCTTGGTCTGCCGTCAAGGTGTCAGAGGCGATTCAATTCTTTTCCTTTAAATAAGAGTGCCTTGACTGCTGAAGAAGCTTTCAACCTGGCATTGTACACATATGTCACTTTAGACGGAATAACCTTCGAGGCTGCCGAGGTCATGGTGCGTGCGTGTGTGCGTGCGTGCTTGCGTGCGTGTGTGTATGTAGTTGGCAATCCTTTCTGTGTTGAGGCTAAGTTGCTCCTGGTAACCCTTAATATCACATTATTCCAGAGCAGCCTTGTAGTCCTCTGTACTTGCTTAGCAGATTTAGTGGCAACTAAGATTAGAAGAGGTATTTCACAATAAACAGGAAAGCCTGCTAATATATTTGAAGGGTCCATATCATAACTTCACCGGAAGCCCAATGACATTCTTTGCCAAGGGAATAGTCACACCACACCAGAGGAGCTTGTGGGTTACTTGATATTTCTACGGAATAGATGGGACTAGATCAAGGCATTCAGCATAGCCGGAAGTAGGCATTTAAGTGTTCAGAAGGCATACTAGTTGGGGCTTTGTTAGAATCCTGATTGCAAGTATAAGTCCATTCCAATCATGTAGGTTTCATCTATATTATGAAAATGATATACATGCTAACTGGGCACTACTTCTTAATAAAATTAAGGTAATTGAAGAAACATCTCCCTACGAATGTCAACAAACAATGATGAACCAGAGATATGGAATTCCAGAAATACTGGTAGTCTGGTACAATTGAAAGGATAAAGTTAAAGAAGACCTTAGCAAGAAGGGTGTTATCGAGTAGTGACCCAAGAATACAAACAGAATATAGAAGAGTGAGGAACCAAGTGAGAAAAATAACAAGGAATATCTGCAAAACATTTGAGATAGATTTATCCCAAAAGTCCAAGTCTAACTCAAAAGCAATCTGGCAATATTTAAAATCTAAGTAAAAAACGATCGGTGATCTATATGTAGACCCAACATCTAAGAAGTGAACAAGAGGCCCAAGGGCCTTAATGCTCACCTGGACCATTAGCATTTGATTTAAGGCATTTGAACACACATACTTTAAATTCAGCAGTAACAGGGCATACAATCCAAAATCGGAATTCAGTAGAAATGATATTTAGTGGGAAATTAATGATGAACGCTGACCACACAATCAGATTGAACCTTAGCTTTTGATTGGTCCATGACAACCATATTTTATCAAGGAACAAATTCTCTTGAACAGACTTTAATTACCCTTCAGTATCAATGAAATTAAATGTAATGAGTTTAAGCCTTCTCCGTACAACAATCCTGAGATGTCAGTTTCGAGAACAAGACAGTCACTGAAACAAGCAGTTAATGACAAGGACAAAAGAGAAATAATGGCAACTTTTTTAACAACGTCCTTGTACAGGAGCCAGCAGCAAAAATCCCATGCATACCAGTGAGAGGTACCGCTTGACATGACTAAACTTGTGATTGAAACAGAGACATTGAGGAAAACCTTAGAAAACCAGAAAATTGATAGATCACCAACATTGGATGAACTAGACCTCCTATTTCTATGGGGAATGGCAAGAGCTATAGCTAGTCCCCTCAACATGATTTTTAATCAATCACAGCAGGCAATAGTGATACCACATGAATGGAAAAAGCCCAGATAACAGTAATTTTCAAGAAAGGTCATTGATGTTAAGCTGGTAACTATAAAGCAGTAAGCCTTACCTCTGTTGCATGCAAAGTTAGGGAGATCTCAACCAGAAAACACATTATCGATCATATGAAAGTGAACAGCATCTTTTCAGAAAGACAATTTGGTGTTATTTCTTGGATATCTATGACACTACAGCTATTGGCATTATTAGACAGACTCGGACACTGAATCAAGGATACCCAACAGACTGTGTATATATGGACTACCAGAAGGCTTTTACACAGTGCCCCACAAAAGACTTATAAGCAAACTAGCTGCATATGGAATTAAAGAAAGTATTGTAAAATTGATAGAAAACTTTCTTGAAAATAGAGTCCAACGGGTTTCCATAAATGGAAAACATTCAAATTGGATGGATGTTACCTCAGGTATCCCGAAAAGGTATGTACTGGGACCAATCCCTTTGTAATTTTTAAAAATGACCTCCAGGCGACGTGGATTCAGAAATCTACCTTTTGCCAATGGCACCGAGATATTTAAGAGCATCAAAGATGACCAGTTGAGCTTGCAGAAGGCCCTTGATGGAATGGAGCAAGACATGGGTACTACAATTCCACCCAGACAAATGTAAGCACATACAAATTGGGGAAAAAGCTTTAGAGCCACAAAGGAATATACACTACATGGCAAAATACTACAAAATGGCAAATATTGAAAAGGATATTGGGTAACCATTGACTCAGTTCTGTTTCGAAGACATTAGCCAAACTAAATAAAGCAAATTCTACATTCGCACTAATAAGAACTTTCCAGTACCGAAATAAAGAAACATTTATACCCCTATACAAGAGTCTAGCCATAACATACCACGACTTCGAGAGGCCAGTGTGGTCACCCTCTAAAATGAAACATGTGGATAAGATAAGAGTACAACAAAGAGCCACAAAAAATACCTTTCATACCCAGAGACACTGAGAAAATTGAGATTTCCAACACCAGCTTACACAAGGAAGAGGGGTGATATGAGAGCTGTACAAAATCACCAATGGCATGTATGAAGAAACTTGCACTTTTATTAAACTACAGTGTTAGGTAGTGGAGAGACAAAATACACGAGGGAATAGCAAGATACTATATTTACAGCCTACCACATCATCACGAAGGCAAAAATACTTCTCACTGAGAGTAGTGAAAAATTAGAATGACCTACCAGATGAGGTAGTGTCTGCACCATCAGTAAGCTCATTCAAGAACCGGCTAGATAAATATTGAAGCACATATAATTACAAGGCGCAAATCGAAAATCGCAACAAAACACAACAATGGGAGAAGTAAATGGAGTCCGGTGAAGAGGACTGGAGAGGACCTGTACTAGAAAACATCATTAAGTATCACTAAGTAAGTAAAATAATTGGCAGAATTTCACCAGTATGTACGATTATTGTATTCTGCGGCTGTAGTAGTATAAACATCCTACAGCTGCAATCAGTCCTTCTTCGCTTTAGACCAATGCGTCTTGTCCTCAGACAAAATCCTTAGCTTCCTCAGGTCCATTCTTGATTTGAGTGTACAGAGTACTGCTTTCTTGAGATTACCTCGTAGCATGCTTAACAGATTTATGCAATGGTGTCCTCTCCTGGATTTATATTTGCTGGCTCCCAGTAGGGCGAATTCCAAGGCTCTTTGGGCTGGTGTGTCTTCTGACATCCTTAGCATATCGCCAACATTGATAATCTTTGCTGGCCAACTTTCACGGACACCGGCAATGTATCACACATCTTGTATGGTGCATCGTTGGAAATTATGCTGTCTGGCGGTGTCCAGTGATTGTGCGTAGCCGTTTGCAATGGCAGGCATCAACTGCCATCAAGTTTGTCTAGAGCTGCCTTTGGAGCTGCCTAGCTGTTACAGCATCAAGGATACACAGGTTGCGTTGTATAAACATAGTCTTTTTGTCAAGGGCATCTTTGATCTACGAATCCATAGCTTCCAGAAGGACTGGAAAGCTATGTTCCCCATGATGCAGCATGCAACAATATCAGCAGTACTACAAAGCACTGTACTTTATTTTTCCTCCACGGTTCGCCGCTATGAAGTGGGTCGTCATTTGCTTTGAGATTCTCAATTTTTAATTTGCATCGAGCTATTGGGAGAAGTTCGTCAAGGGATTTCTTTTCCTCATCTATGATGTACCCATCATCGGCATATTTTATCTCTAGCGGCATGCCCAGTATTGACACCGGGGGTGTGTGTTTGGTCTCGTGGAATTTCCCCGCACAGATTTCAATGCAGCAGCAAGGCAACAGGTTAAAAGCACAGGGGATAGGACATCCCCATGTGGGGAGCCAATTGATGTCTCAAACTCTACATAATTCACTGACTTGACTCACACTTTCAGCTTGGTGTCTGGTCTCGCTAATTGTAACTCATTTTCATTGCAGTTGGCCTGGCATAGTACATCTAGGATCTTTGAGCGTTTAATTGTGTCGAAAGCTCATGACATGTCACTGCTCATTTTGTGAAAATTCCAGCATTTGGACATGAATACTGACACAAGGATGCGTTTAGCCCATATAATGTCTACACAGATGCGTTCACGTTTAAAGCCACTTTGACATGATCTGAGCCAGTCATTCCAGTTGCAAATCTTCAAAAATAATCCATTGGTTTGCACTTTATGGATATTTTTTATTAGAAAATTGAAATTTTAAAACCAAATGCAATCATTAAACAAAAACCACTATATTTTGCTCCAAAAGGCAGATGTTGTCGTAAGCAGGTTTGGGTGCATAACAAAGAACTTACTCCTGTATATAGAGTCATATTGTTTTATTAAATGATTCATGTAATGATGAAATGAACAGGTATGAAACAAGAGACCCAAGAGTCCGTGTACAGCGGAGGTCAGAATTTATAAACTGAGAATGTTTCCAAAACAAAAACATGTTAGTTAGTACAATTTTGAACACGACGTAAGAAATGTTCTGTTAAATATTTTGACATAATTGGATTGGAAGCAATGTCTTCCAATCCAATTATGTTCAAAATCGTCAACAGTAAACAGTACATTCTGTTATTTCTGAGCAGTACGGTACCGCTCACCTCAAATTGCAGTATTAGAACAGACTGGAATCTTAGTTTACTAATATCGGAAACCTACATCTACTTTCTTCCATCAAAGCTTGGTTACAATGGACATTTCCAGTTTATCCATCCATATGACATCATAATCAATAACCTTATGAATGATGTAGATAAGTTCGTCAAGAACGCATAATTGGTGACAGACTAAGTGGTGTTGTACAAATTGTATGTCTTTACTATTTAATAAACATGCTGTTGAATATTTTGAAACTAATTTGAATGGGCGCTGTTGCTGCCATAGGCAGCAACAGCACATAGTCAAATTAGTGGCAGAATATTCAACAGCTTACCTGTATAGTTTTTTGGAAATTGACAGTCATGGAGTCCATGGATCGATCGATCCCAACATGAGCGAGGTGGGTGGAGCATAGGTAGAGATGGGCGGGGCCTAGCTAAAACTGGAAAGGTCTATTGGCCATGTAATCTTTTAAATAATTTGCCCGAACTCTTAGGAAATACAAAATGATCACCGAGCAAATTGACCAATCGGATTGCTGCATAGATGTTTTGAAGCGTACCACCCTATGGGTCCTTCAAACCAAACCCGTAAATTTTTTCAAGAAAATTTGCAAACCAATAGATTATTTTTGAAAATTTATCACTGGAATGACTGGCTCGGTTATCGAGCCAGTCATTCCAGTGATAAATTTTCAAAAATAGTCTCCTCTTGGTCTGCAAATGGACATTTCTAAAGCCCACTGCAGAGGTCATTTTTGGCTGATATGAGTGTTAAAGGGTTAATGAGATGTGGGCTGCTAAAATCTTTTCCCGGACGCTTTCAGAAGTCTAAGATGCTAAAAGGAAAGAGCAAGACCAATGCTACAAGATAAATCAAATTTCTTTTTTTCAAGTCTACCACTATAGGGCCCTTGACTAAAATCGCCTAAGGGATTAATGAGGAGCCTGCTAATTAATTTCCTGGACACTTTCAGAAATCCAAGATGGCTACTGAAAGTATTGATTAATCAAATTTCAGTAATCAAACTTCTGAAGCCTACCACCATATGGTCCTTCAAAAGAAGATTGCTTGAAATTGGCACAGCAGCTAATGAGTAGTCGTTTAACCGATTCATTAAACATTTTCTGAAGTCCAAGATGGCCACCAAAAAACATTAACAATCAGATTTCTGTATAAAGGTCGCGAAACCCACCACATCCAAATATGATGACAATCATCACATCAGATAATGAGTTATCTTTTAAAGCAGTTTCTTTCCAGTCAAATTAGGTTGAAATCAGCCAAGCAATTAATGAATAGTCGTTTAAATGATTTCCTGGATGTTTTGTAAATTTGAGATGGTCGTCCAAAAAATTGACCAATCGAATTTCTGTATGTATATGTTCTAAAGCGTACCACTCAAGGGTCCTTACAGCCAAGTTTGATCTAAATTGGCTCCAAGTGTATTAAAAAATTTCCTGGACATATTCAGAAATCAGCTGAGAGAACTGATCAAGCAAATTTCTGAATAGGTCTTCTGAAGCCTACCACAATAGGGCTCTTCCAGACAGGTTTGTTTGAAACTGACGTAGTGATTAATGAAGTAATCTTTTAAGCAATTTATTAGCAAATTTTGGAAATCCAAGATGGCCACTCAAAAAATACTGATAAATTTCTGAATACATCCGGTGGTTAGCACGCCAATGTTGTTCCTGCCAAGTTTCATTAACATCAATTGGCCATGTGGTTAATGAATAGTTTTACGTGATTTCCTGGAGATTTCTGGAAAAGCTAAAATGGCTGTCAAGCAAATTGACCAATCAAATTTCTGTACAAAAGTTCTGAAGCCTACCACCCTAGGTCTACTATACTGCAGTCCATCCAGCCAAACTTAATTAAAATCAGCCAAATGGTTAATGAGGACTATAGGCTTTTAAAGAAAAAGTTGACAGAGAGATGATGGAAGGATGACGGGCGGTCACCATTCGAGCCAGGTGAGCTAGTAAACGTTATATTCATTCCTGGACTGCACAAACTGTATCAATCTATCATGTTGCCATAGAAACATTATTATTACTACTAGCCAGCAGGAAGTGAGTATGTAGAACACTTTCACCGCTACCGTCTTTCACAATTCCTGTTACCCGCTACCTTCTTTCACGATGCCTGTTACCCGCTACCTTCTTTCACGATGCCTGTTACCCGCAACCTTCTTTCACGATGTTTTCACAATGTCTGTTACCCGCTACCTTCTTTCACGATGTCTGTTTCTGTAATCATCTTTTTCACTTCTACTATCCTCATAATAATATTTATCCTTTCTTCTATCTGCTGAACGATCGTCATATCGCTTTCCTTTGTCTCGTCTATCATAGGGTGATCGAGATCTACTCCTTCTCTGCCCTTTCCATCTGTCATTCTGTCGATCTGGAGAGTGGGACCTACTTCTGTATCGATTCCGAGGTTTTCCTTTATCAGACCTTGTGAAATCATTATTCTTTTTCTGATTACTGCCCTGAAAGTCATTATCTTTGAGGGCATATTGATCACGATCTTTAAAATGATTGTTTTTATTTTTATCGCTTAATTTTGCTTTAGACTTTTCATCAGATGATGAGCTTTCAGAATCACTGTCACTCGATGATTTTTTGTGTTTCTTCTTTGCTTTTTTCTCTTGCTTGTGCTGAAAAATTAAACATGAAGAAAAGTTTTGACAAAATAAATAATTAGTTAATTAATCATTTATTATTCAAAGGGATGCTTACTCTTAGCAAATATATGTTAGTTACTTCATATTGAGACTTTCAATGCTGCCATCTACCTTTTGTATCTGAAATTTGATGTAACAATACAGGACAACTTGAATATTTTGAGTGTTGTTTCAAGACTGATGTCAGTTTTTCATATATCCGCATTAGACAATTTTTGAAACAGTAATTGATGAATTAAATAATTTATCTATTCAGCAGATTGCATATTTACATGTAGGGCTATTATTCACCCATCAATGGTAAAATCTGGCCAGGAAATGTATAAATATCTATTCATAGCAAGCCTCACAGCGAGACTGAGAAAAAAAAGCACCTTACACCAAGAGGCCTTGACTCTCTGATGTCTAATGCCTAGCAATCTGGAGCCTAAATGTGCTTGATTCCAAAGTGGTATTCACCCCGTCTAGTTATATGCCAATAGCTCTAAATTTGACAAAATATGGCGCAACTGTAACATCTGTCCCCATTGAGCTACATAGAATAGAAAATGCTGAAGGGCCATAACTCAGGAGGTTTGAGACTGGATGAACTTCATTTAAATGGTGCAAATATTAGACGCACGTAAGGTCAGTTTAACCAGATTTGGTATAAACAGTGGTATAGTGCTAACAGTGTGCACTAGAGCTTTGCTTCAATTGCTTGCAAAGATGCCCCATATGAACAGTATAAAACTATGCTCTTACTGAACCTTCGCCCCTCAAAATTTGCTAATATTTGATGGGGTATGAATCGCTCAAATGACAAAGAGGGATGACTAAATAATTTTGAATTGGTTCCAATGGAAAAATCCACCTATATTACTCAGAAAGTATGTCAGACTGACCTAGTTTTAATATGGATGGTAGCTTGTCCCCAAAGATACGCACTCACCAAGTTATAAGTCAATATCCCTAAATACGACAAAATCATCCCACCACAGTAATACCTTTCCCCATTGAGCCCTGTACTTCAGAACATCTTTAACCCTTTAGTACTATATCAGTCCATTTGCAGACCAAGTGAAGACTATTTTTGACAATTTACCACTGACATGACTGGCTCGATAACCTCGCCAGTCATTCCAGTGGTAAATTATCAAAAATAGTCTTCTCCTGGTCTGCAAATGGACATTTTCTTCAAGAGAACTGAAATTTTCTTGATCAAATTTGAGAGTTAAAGGGTTATTAAGCGGCTTAAGTCTGATGTTTGAGATTGACTGAACTTCATTTACACAGTGCAAATAATAGACTTCTATAGGATCATTTTTACCAAACTTGGTATAAATTGTTACAACAGCTTTCAACAACATTGTTTATAAAATGTCCTGCCACCTTTCCTCATGTGTAAAGCAACATGATTGACAAATTAGTGGTTTGGTATACTAGAAGCACATTACTAAATGACAATAATACATCTCAAAAGTACAAAGCTTGCCTAAGTGTGTGCTTACTCTGCGTTTAGTAGTAGTAGTAGTAGTAGTAGTAGTAGTAGTAGTAGTAGTAGTAGTAGTAGTAGTAGTAGTAGTAGTAGTAGTAGTCAGTAGTAGTCAGTAGTAGCAGCAGCACCAGAAGTAGTAGCAGCAGCAGCAGTCATAGTTGGCGTGGCGTTGGAGGCAGCGGTGGTGGTATAGTCACCTAAAATCAGCGATTTGGAATTCTTCCTAACATTTACTCTTTACATATATATTACACAGGAGTTTTTACTTATAATGTTCACTATTTCAGTTAATTTCTTTTCAAATTATTTTATTCAGCTAGTTATATATTCCAACATTAAAAAACATAGCCTAAAAGAAATGTTATAATATTTGTAGATTTATAAAGCTATGTTGAAACCTTGTGCTTATTTTTGTGACCATGGTCCTCATCTTTCTGCCTCTTATCTTTCCTCTTCTTACTGTGTCTGTCAGATTGAACCACATCTTCACTGTCAAACACTAGATCATAGTTACTGCAAACTGGTTAAGGAGTGCAAAAGTGTCTCTGTTTTGAAATTGCTTTTCATCTTTCAAACCTCCACCTACACAAGGTGAACATCTACTCTTTCAAGCCTCCTCCCACACCAAGTAAACCTTTAACCTATCAAACTTCCACCCACAGCAAGTAAACCTTTAACCTATCAAGCTTCCACCCACACCAAGTAAACCTTTAACCTATCAAGCCTCCACCCACACCAAGTAAACCTTTAACCTATCAAACTTCCACCCACACCAAGTAAACCTTTAACCTATCAAGCCTCCACCCACACCAAGTAAACCTTTAACCTATCAAACTTCCACCCACACCAAGTAAACCTTTAACCTATCAAGCCTCCACCCACACCAAGTAAACCTTTAACCTATCAAACTTCCACCCACACCAAGTAAACCTTTAACCTATCAAGCCTCCACCCACACCAAGTAAACCTTTAACCTATCAAACTTCCACCCACACCAAGTAAACCTTTAACCTATCAAACTTGCACCCACACCAAGTAAACCTTTAACCTTTCAAGCTTCCACCCACACCAAGTAAACCTTTAACCTATCAAACTTCCACCCACACCAAGTACACCTTTAACCTATCAAACTTCCACCCACAGCAAGTAAACCTTTAACCTATCAAGCTTCCACCCACACCAAGTAAACCTTTAACCTATCAAGCTTCCACCCACACCAAGTACACCTTTAACCTATCAAACTTCCACCCACACCAAGTAAACCTTTAACCTATCAAACTTCCACCCACACCAAGTAAACCTTTAACCTATCAAACTTCCACCCACAGCAAGTAAACCTTTAACCTATCAAGCTTCCACCCACACCAAGTAAACCTTTAACCTATCAAACTTCCACCCACACCAAGTAAACCTTTAACCTATCAAGCTTCCACCCACACCAAGTAAACCTTTAACCTATCAAACTTCCACCCACACCAAGTAAACCTTTAACCTATCAAGCTTCCACCCACACCAAGTACACCTTTAACCTATCAAACTTCCACCCACACCAAGTAAACCTTTAACCTATCAAACTTCCACCCACACCAAGTACACCTTTAACCTATCAAACTTCCACCCACACCAAGTAAACCTTTAACCTATCAAACTTCCACCCACAGCAAGTAAACCTTTAACCTATCAAGCTTCCACCCACACCAAGTAAACCTTTAACCTATCAAGCCTCCACCCACACCAAGTAAACCTTTAACCTATCAAGCCTCCACCCACACCAAGTAAACCTTTAACCTATCAAACTTCCACCCACAGCAAGTAAACCTTTAACCTATCAAGCTTCCACCCACACCAAGTACACCTTTAACCTATCAAACTTCCACCCACAGCAAGTAAACCTTTAACCTATCAAACTTCCACCCACACTAAGTAAACCTTTAACCTATCAAGCTTCCACCCACACCAAGTAAACCTTTAACCTATCAAACTTCCACCCACACCAAGTAAACCTTTAACCTATCAAGCTTCCACCCACACCAAGTAAACCTTTAACCTATCAAACTTCCACCCACACCAAGTAAACCTTTAACCTATCAAGCTTCCACCCACACCAAGTACACCTTTAACCTGTCAAACTTCCACCCACAGCAAGTACACCTTTAACCTATCAAGCTTCCACCCACACCAAGTACACCTTTAACCTGTCAAACTTCCACCCACAGCAAGTACACCTTTAACCTTTCAAGCTTCCACCCACACCAAGTAAACCTTTAACCTATCAAACTTCCACCCACAGCAAGTACACCTTTAACCTATCAAACTTCCACACACACCAAGTACACCTTTAACCTATCAAGCCTCCACACACACCAAGTAAACCTTTCACCTTTCAAGCTTCCACCCACACCAAGTAAACCTTTAACCTATCAAGCTTCCACCCACACTAAGTAAACCTTTAACCTATCAAGCCTCCACCCACACCAAGTAAACATTTAACCTATCAAGCCTCCACCCACACCAAGTAAACCTTTAACCTATCAAGCCTCCACCCACACCAAGTAAACCTTTCACCTATCAAACCTCCACCAACACCAAGTAAACCTTTAACCTTTCAAGCTTCCACCCACACCAAGTAAACCTTTAACCTATCAAGCTTCCACTCACACCAAGTAAACCTTTAACCTATCAAGCTTCCACCCACACTAAGTAAACCTTTAACCTATCAAACCTCCACCCACACTAAGTAAACCTTTAACCTATCAAGCCTCCACCCACACCAAGTAAACCTTTAACCTATCAAGCCTCCACCCACACCAAGTAAACCTTTAACCTATCAAACCTCCACCCACACTAAGTAAACCTTTAACCTATCAAGCTTCCACCCACACCAAGTAAACCTTTAACCTATCAAGCCTCCACCCACACCAAGTAAACCTTTAACCTATCAAGCCTCCACCCACACCAAGTAAACCATCCACCTATCAAACCTCCACCCACACCAAGTAAACCTTTAACCTTTCAAGCTTCCACCCACACCAAGTAAACCTTTAACCTATCAAGCTTCCACCCACACCAAGTAAACCTTTAACCTATCAAACTTCCACCCACAGCAAGTAAACCTTTAACCTATCAAACCTCCACCCACACCAAGTAAACCTTTAACCTATCAAACCTCCACCCACACCAAGTAAACCTTTAACCTATCAAGCCTCCACCCACACCAAGTAAACCTTTCACCTATCAAGCTTCCACTCACACCAAGTAAACCTTTAACCTATCAAGCCTCCACCCACACCAAGTAAACCTTTAACCTATCAAACCTCCACCAACACCAAGTAAACCTTTAACCTATCAAGCTTCCACCCACAGCAAGTAAACCTTTCACCTATCAAGCTTCCAGCCACACCAAGTAAACCTTTCACCTTTCAAGCTTCCACCCACACCAAGTAAACCTTTAACCTATCAAGCCTCCACCCACACCAAGTAAACCTTTAACCTATCAAGCCTCCACCCACACCAAGTAAACCTTTAACCTATCAAGCTTCCACCCACAGCAAGTAAACCTTTCACCTATCAAGCTTCCACTCACACCAAGTAAACCTTTAACCTATCAAGCCTCCACCCACACCAAGTAAACCTTTAACCTATCAAGCCTCCACCCACACCAAGTAAACCTTTAACCTATCAAGCTTCCACTCACACCAAGTAAACCTTTAACCTATCAAGCCTCCACCCACACCAAGTAAACCTTTAACCTATCAAACCTCCACCAACACCAAGTAAACCTTTAACCTATCAAGCTTCCACCCACAGCAAGTAAACCTTTCACCTATCAAGCTTCCAGCCACACCAAGTAAACCTTTCACCTTTCAAGCCTCCACCCACACTAAGTAAACCTTTAACCTATCAAACCTCCACCCACACCAAGTAAACCTTTAACCTATCAAGCTTCCACCCACACTAAGTAAACCTTTAACCTATCAAACCTCCACCCACACCAAGTAAACCTTTAACCTATCAAGCTTCCACCCACACCAAGTAAACCTTTAACCTATCAAACTTCCACCCACACCAAGTAAACCTTTAACCTATCAAACCTCCACCCACACCAAGTAAACCTTTAACCTATCAAGCTTCCACCCACACCAAGTAAACCTTTAACCTATCAAGCTTCCACCCACACCAAGTAAACCTTTAACCTATCAAACTTCCAGCCACACTAAGTAAACCTTTAACCTATCAAACCTCCACCCACACCAAGTAAACCTTTAACCTATCAAGCTTCCACCCACAGCAAGTAAACCTTTCACCTATCAAGCTTCCACCCACACTAAGTAAACCTTTAACCTATCAAACTTCCACCCACACCAAGTAAACCTTTAACCTATCAAGCTTCCACCCACACTAAGTAAACCTTTACCCTATCAAACCTCCACCCACACCAAGTAAACCTTTAACCTATCAAGCTTCCACCCACACTAAGTAAACCTTTAACCTATCAAACCTCCACCCACACCAAGTAAACCTTTAACCTATCAAACTTCCACCCACAGCAAGTAAACCTTTCACCTATCAAGCTTCCAGCCACACCAAGTACACCTTTAACCTATCAAACTTCCAGCCACACCAAGTACACCTTTAACCTATCAAACTTCCACCCACACCAAGTACACCTTTAACCTATCAAACTTCCAGCCACACCAAGTACACCTTTAACCTATCAAACTTCCAGCCACACCAAGTAAACCTATTGAATGTCACTATTTACTGATCCTTGACTGTGGGCTTGTGCGATTATTGCTTTGAGTGATCACGATCCTTTCTTTAAAAATAATTGTGATTACTCGATTAATCAGCTTGGATACAAATTACCCAGTCATACCATCAAAAAAGATATCAATGACGAAGACTGCAATCATGTTTAGAAAGGTCCATTTGCAGGCCAAGAGAAGACTATATTTGAAATTGTATCCCTGGAAAGCCTGGCTTGATTCTCGAGCCAGTCATTCCAGTGATACATTTTCAAAAATAGTCTTCTCTTGGCTTGCAAATGGAGATACATTCACTGAGCAAAATGTCAATTTTCCTACACGATCACACTAAAAAGTCATTAAAAGGTAGGATTTGAAACATTTTCTGCAGTAGAAAATATTCACAATTATTTGATTATATAAATGTTAATCATGAATATAAATTACCGATTTAAAAAATAATTGCGATTTTTTATTTAATCACGTAATCGCACACAAGTCTACTCGACTGTGATATAAATCCTACCCACTTAGATACACTACAACTCACAAATAAATTAAAATGTTTCTAATATATAAAAAGAACCATGTTAGCCACTAAGAAATGTTCTGTTGAATATTTTGAACATAATTGAATTGGAAGACATTGCTGCCTAAGGTCTTACCTAGTTATTTCTGAGCTGTACTGCAATTATTATTAGTTCAAATAGATTGTATACATACAATGATGATTAACTTTCAAATAGTATACAATATTATATCTAGGATATAACAGTACAAGAGGGACAAAGTGTCTGTATCGCCCACCAGGATCATCACTATTGAAATCATATGAAAATTTTCACTGGACCTACCAACATTTTTTTCAGGAAATATAGAAATCTCATATAAGGAATATGAAAATTTTGACATGAAACATGCACATTCTGATCAGAAATGAAGGAATTTGGGTTGACCAATCAAATTTAAACATATCAACTTCCTATTCAGCAAGCCCCAAAATATATACAGGTACATACGATCATTTTAGTCAAGTTTAGTTGAAATTGCGCAAATTAATAAGAAGAAGCAATTTGACAATTTCCAGTAAATTTGTGCCCCAAGGATGAACCAAAATTCTGTATGGAGGTTCTAGAGCCCATCACCACAGGGAACAGGATCCTTTCAGCCAAATTTGGTTGAAATCACTCAGAATGGTAAGGAGAAGCAATTTGACAATTTCCAGTACATTTTTCATAATATCTAAGATTTTCATCCAAAAATTTGACAAATCAAAATTCTGTATGGAAATTCTAGAGCCCATCACCACAGGATCCTTTCAGCCGAATTTGGTTGAAATCGGCCAAGTGGTTAATGAGGAGTAGTGTTTTAAAGCAAAAGTTGATCGGCGAGGGACAGTCACCACGGCATCAGCTCACTGGGCCAGGTGAGCTGGAAATCCATCAACTAACAAAACCAATTTTGATTGGTCAATGGCAGCCATACTTTTTCACATATAAACTTCCCTTGAACAAACTTTAATGGCTTTTACTGCCCAATTAGATTTGCCATGTTTGGGATGTATCCCTTCAGCAGCTCTGGTTGAGAAGTCATTTTTATAACAAGAGACCCAAGGGGGGGAGGGGGGGGGGGGACTGTTACACTTAGCTGGACTATTAGCATTTGAAACATTTGCATTTACGCATACATGATCCTTTAAATTTAGAAATAAGACACCAAACACAAAACTAGAATTAAGTTTCAAAGCGATCTGACAAATGGTAGCAGTTATCATCCGGAAACCAATCTTCAAGATGGCCACCAATGGCTGGCCCCCATCTTAGATTTCATTGTCAATTTCAATAGGTTTCTTCCCCTGACCTAGTTCAATCAACTTATGGAGTTTTATGATCTCAAATATATCAACGGAAAACTACGTTGCCACCTGCAGAACATCTGAAATGGCAAATTCATGTTTGATATATTAAAGCCTACTTCCAGAGGATACTTATACACAAGTCCAAGAGAGCCATTGCAAAAATGGACCAATCAAAATTCTGAATCGAAGTTCTGAAGCCTACAGCAATAGCATCCTTCCAGCCAAATATTATTAAAATCTGCCAATCTGTTTAGGAGGAGATATGTTTTTCAAACAAAAGATGGCAGATGGATGGTCGACAGTCGCCATTGCATAAGGGCAATTAGCCATTATGGCCAGTTGGGCTAAAAATTTACCAATCAAAAGTTCTGGAGCCAATCACCATAGGGTTCATCCACCAAACTTTTGTTGAACTTCACCAGGTAGTTCTTGAAAAGAAGTTATTTAAAACTGCTCCAATTCATTTCCTATAGGATTTCAGGAAGATATGAAAATCCAAGATGGTTGCGCAAAGAAATTTATCAATCGAAAATCTGAATGAGAGCTCCTGAGACTATCATCATGGGGTATTTGTGGGGTTTTTGTTTTTTTAAATCGGGTTATTGATTAACCTTTTAACACCAAAATCGTCAAAAAATGGCTTCGGCAGGGTTTTCGCGAAATGTCCATTTGCAGACCAAGATAAAGCAACCGATAATCGAGCCAGTCATTCCAGCGATAAATTTTCAAAAACAGTTCTCTTAGTCTGCAAATGGACATTTTCTATGAGAAAATTAACATTTTCTTGAACAAATTTGAGGTTTAAAGTGTTAAGAATACTTAGTATTTTAATGAACTTCTTAAAAGATTTTCTGGAGCGCACCATCATAGGGAAGTTCTAGCCAGATTCGGTCGAATTCTACCAAGTGGATAAGGAGATGTATTTTGACAAGTTCCAATACATTTGTCATAAAAGATTTTTACCCCAAAAATGGACCAACGAAAATTCTGAATAGAAGTTCTGGAACCATTGAGCTCTTCCAGACAAATTTTTAGCTAACATTTTTGTATGAAACATAGCTAGGCCTATGCCATATACGTTATCCAGGTCTAATGTGAAATATATTTCCAAAGAGGAGTAGATCCGCCAGGCACATGCACGAGCTGACATGCAGTGATAAGAAATGACATGATTACAAACTGATTGACACTGAAATGAACATGACTACAGCAGTTGCTAACACATATCACACTGGATTTCGATAACATATATGGTAAATGCTAATTGTACCTACATGTGTTAGCTAATAATACTGAAAGCCATGAAATGATTATTCTTAGAATACTTTGACAAAGTTGTTGCTGCCTTAGGCAGCAATGACTGGCAATCAAATTGCTTGGAATATCTGCAGTAAGTGTTACTATATTGCTGCTTATTTTGAGAAAAATTTGATTGAAAGTTGTTGCCACAATGATTGCGAGTCAAATTGTTATCAGAACATTAGCTGGTGAAAAATATTATCTGTTAGATTATTTTGAGAACAATTTTACCCAATGTATTTGCTGTTATAGGCAGCAAAAATTGTCAGCCAATGTGCTCTAAAGATAATTAGCCTAACATGTTGCAAACTAACGACTCGATGAGCACCGCTCGACTAAAATGTATTACCTGACTAGTCCGGTATATAAAGGAAATTTTGACGCCACAACTCGATACACGATTGCAGAGCAGCTCTTAGCAGCCGAATTCTGATCGTTTTTCTGTAATCTGCCTAAAATAATTTCCCAGCGGCATATCAAGCCCATATTTCTTGGGCTATCAAGGGAGGTAATGCAGTGACAACTTTTCCACATTATTTTAATCTTGATAATATTAACATTATCACAATTATAGCATTTAAAAAAAGAAAAAATCATACCTGGTCCTATTGTGATAAACTCTCCATACTTTATACACGCATAAGAACAAAAATTTGTAGACATTTATAAAATCAAAAAATCAAACTAAATCAAGTTTAATTAACCATTGCAAGAAATCACCAAATTCACATAATATGATTCAAACATGTGTTTTCTCGTTAACTCTGGTTTCTCTTCAAAGTCCACGAATAAATCTTTCGCCTTTTACTAAAGATTTCCGTGGAGAGGAACAAATAATGAGTCTATAGACTAATTTTTAAATTCCTGCAATTGTGGGATAATTTAAACAGTTGTATAATGTTTTATTTTTTAAGTGTTGTAATTATATTTATTTTTCACAATTTTCTAAACTGTTTTACACTTTTTTTTTTTTTTTTTTTTTTTTATAGATTCTGATATATGGAATCATGTTCATAAAATGCTTATCAGCGAATTCTTATGCTCACTCAATATCCAAGATGCAATTAATGTATAAATTCCACAAATATTATATTTGCAAACGCAAACCTGACAAGGGTAATTTATTATTGTTTCACAGAGAAACCAGAGTATTTACTATTTAGTGAGAGCTTGTGCTTCATCGCTAGATTTGATTAAACAATTATTATTATTATTATTATTATTATTATTATTATTATTATTATTATTATTATTATTATTACGGACCTGATTTGTTTGATGTCATTGATAAAATGTTGTTAGTTTTTATTCACCCCCGATTGTAGTCTTTGATGTATTGCAATTTGGGCATTATGGCGCTAGTACTTTGTCTGAAGCAAGTGAAGTGTTAGTGAGTTGGATGGTTTCGTAAATATAACAAGATGTCCGCCAGTGGCTGGAGGCCATCTTGGATTTTGGATCATTGTCAATTTCAATAGGTTTCTTCCCCAGATCTAGACCAATCAATCTATCAAGTTTCAAAGTTATCATCCGGAAACCACTATGCAGCCTGCAGAAAATCCAAGATGAGCGCCCAAAAGATATTACCCATCAAAATTCTCATTTGATATGTTGAAGCCTAGAGCCACAGGATGGTTTAACCCAAGTTTCGTTGAAATCAGGCCATTTATTAAGGAAGAGTAGCGTTAAATATTTCCTGAAAATTTTCTCATAGAACATGTTATTTTGCAGACCAAGACCATTTTTGAAAATTTATCATTGGAAAGACTGGCTCAATTATTGAGCCAGTAATTCCAGAGGTAAATTTTAAAAAATAGTCTTCTTTTAGTCTGCAACTGGACAGTTCTCAAGACCTGTGCAGAAGCCATTTTTGGCTGGGTTCATTTTTAATCGGTTATCATCAATATTTATAAAATGGCCATCAAACTTTTTTCCACAAAATCGTGCCATCCCTGTAGCCACTGTAATACAATTGTTACAATAAAAGGATACTCATTCTTCTTTGTTGTATCTTTAATTGCATAACCAGCAGGTACACCTTGCTTAGACTTCAGGTAATCAGCCCATTTTCCTGATGAACGAAAACAACAATTAATTAATTTTACTAATCAAGATTAGTGAAGAAAATCTACATTTTTGCTTAGTGAATACCAATTTACAGGCTAAGATATAGCTATTTTTGACAATTTATCAGTGGAAAGACTGGCTCGGTCATCGAGCCAGGCTTTCCAATGATATATTTTCAAATACCATCCACTGATGGCCTGCAAATGGAGATTTGAAAGGCTGGTTTTGGCCGGCTTGACTATTGACACTTTAACACTCATATCAGCCAAAAACGGCTTCTAGTGTTCTTGAGAAATGTCCATTTGCAGACCAAGAGAAAATTTTTTTTGAAAACTTACCACTGGAATGATAACGGAGCCAGTTATTCCAGTGGTAAATTTTCAAAAATAGTCTTCTCTTGGTCTGCAAATGGACATTTTCTATGAGAAAATTTAAATCTTCTTGAGCAAATTCGAGGGTTAAAGTGTATGTGGTGATTAGAAGTGCATCAAGTTCTGTGAACAGCTGTTTTGCTACTGAACTGTACTATACATATGTACATTTTGAAATGGATCGACCAATTTAGAGAAATGAAACACAGATGGTAGACATGTGTGAACACGATATAGTTGTGACATACGCGCCTTTGTACGAAATGTAAAAGGTTTGACCAGCTGACTTATATTATTTGCAAGTCACTGCAACAAATAGCTTTCAAATAAACCAATCAGATCAGCACAAAACAAACATATCTGCTTAATTTGGTTCCAATAAATGTCTATTTCTCATAAAATTAGGATAGTTCTTTGAATTTGAACATCTAATATAACAACACAAAAACTGAATGAAAGACCAACTCAAAACAACACATTTTAACAAGAGGCCCAATGGGCCTGTATCGCTCACCTGGAACATTTGCATTTCAACTAATCTTACGTAAGTTTTACATCCATCGGTGTCACTTCAAATGACTTTCAGTCAAATGGTTTAGTTTTCTAGAACAGCTGGTTTCTAAACTGTCTCACTGCTGCAAGCCAGTGCAGCCAATAATTTCAATTTTCAAAAACCCTTGACTTGTTGAATATTTTGAAAACAATTCGACTGAAAGTTGTTGGCGGCTTAGCCACCAACAACTTTGAGTCCAATTGTTTTCAAAATATTTATCAGGTTCAGAGATATAACCTTTGGAATATGTCGTCTGCAAAAACTCAGCAGTCAGATGGTTACTAGAGGTATAAATACAATTGAAGAAAATGGTCTCTAAAGGCAGGTAGGTCATCTTTATAGCAGGTTATTCCCCACCACCACACAATCCATTTAACACATGCGCATCTGGCTGAATCACAAAGTTAGCAGCAGGGCTAGGGTGAGCTGGAGTTGATTTAGAAAATAATTTGACTGAGTCATTGCTGCCTTAGGCAGCAACAACTTTCATTGCTGCCTAAGGCAGCAACAACTTTCAATCAAATACATTTCAAAATATTTTTAAGAGCATAGATGTCAGAGCACATAATACATATCTTAAATATTTAGGCAGTGATGGAAAGGTTAATCTGCTAAGTGGAGTTTAATCTACTTTGGCAATAAAATCTGACATGGTGATAAATCAGTGGACGGTGGGAGCAGACCCGTACTTCCCCTATGAAAGTGAGACTGCAAATATTTAAGGGGTGATAACTCTGGCATTTGACATCCTATCAATTTCATTTTCACAACACAGATATTAGATGCTGACATTAACATTGTGACCAAGTTTGGTGTCAATCAGTCAAGAATTAAACAAAATGAGCCGCCATTGTTGGTAATGGACAGACAGATAGATGACAGACAGGGTCATCGCTACACGATAGCAGACTGACAAGTAAGCTGAGTTAAGAAAAGCAATTTCGGTTTCAAAATCCATCAAATAAAAAAATTGAATATGGAAGATAAACAAGCTAAAATTTGATTGCTCTATGGCGGCCATGTTTTTTACCTATCAAGTTCCCATGAACGAACTTTAATGGCCCTTATTCCATAATCATATCCACAAAATTTCAGCCTGATCCGTTCAGCGGTTCTGCAGAATTTGTTTTCACGAAAACTAGGTCATCCACGATGGCCGCCGAACCATTTGGCCAATCAAGTCCCTTCGAACAAACTTAGTTCAGCTCTTGCCATATATGATATTTTGCGAGTTTTGAATCGATCCACCAAGCGGTTTCGGAGAAGATTTTTAAAGAGGTTTCTAAAAATCGGCCAAGAATCAAGATGGCCACCGGCAAAATTGGCCGATCGACCTCCTTTGAACAAACCTAGATCTGTATGCCCTAAGGATGCTTGCTGCCAAATATGATTGAAATCATCCCAGCAGTTCTTGAGAAGTCGTTTAAAGAAAAAGTTGACGGACGGACCATTGCCAGACAGAGGCCGGACGGTCGCCATGGCATAAGCTCACTTGGCCATTCTGGCCAGGTGTACTAATAACTATATATGTAGTACTTAATTCAATAAATAAATGTGTACCTTTCCATTTAACTTTTGCCACCGACTGGCTAAAGTCCACATGAATTCGTCGGTCATCAATGAGGACATTGTCCATCTTGAAGTATGCATTCTCACAATCGTCCTCCTGAAGACGACACTAATGCATTAATATGATGGGAGTGGCACATAATGCTGTCAAATCAGCCATACACCTCTTAGTTGCGGGCCATGCGAATACCATTTTTAGAAAAGGAATGACTGGCTTGATAACTGAGCAAGTAATTCAAGTTGTAAATTTAGTTAACTGTCTGACTCCTGCAAGTCACCAAACCATAATTTCAATGGGCAATAACTATGGACATACTGAATGGCAAATTGTTTTCAAAATATTGAGCATATCCAAAGTTAAACCCCATGGAACATGTAGTCTTAAAAAATTCAGCAGTCAGACAGTTAAGCCACATTCTTGAGTTACTTGACCAATCTTGACCATTAAAGAGCTAAAGCTTTAGTTTTACAAAAAGGAACAAAGAAAGGCTGCTGTATATCTTGAGAATGGTTCTACCAAAACCTGTTACCGTCATATACAGCAACAACTTTTGGCAGATCATTCTCAAAATCAACACCAGTTATCATGCCGAAGAGGACGTGACGATGGAATTCGACACATTAATCAGTGCAAAGGTTAATAGCGTGGACATTATAAAACAGAAATAAAGTCAGGAAAAGGATCTTCATAATACATGTTATTAAACCTGTGTGAAAGAACACCTGCTTAGGCCCACACAATGGTTGTTACAAGAGCCATTAGAAGATAGCAAATGGACTGTGTTGAGCTAGATTTCGTTTCCCACAATGCACATAATATGCTGTACAATGTTTGATTGCTATGTTGAACCATCATCCACTTCAACTAGGGCTCAACAAAAATTATCTTTTAATTTTATTTTTTTTATCAAGCGGAAAGATGGGAAATCGTACTTTCTGGGAACAAATATTCTCATATTAATATTTAAGACAAATCTGATTACTAGCATTTGAGAAACATGTGTGGTCAGAACTGTATGCAGGTACTTTCATCAGAAATGCAAAAATTTGACAGACAGACAAATTTATAGTAGTTGTGAGTCGCAGCTAAAAAATAAGCAACCAAATACATATAGGACTACAACTGAGGCGTCCATTTCTTGCTACGCCCCACCCATTTCTAACTAAGCTCCATACATAATGGAGGATTCCAGTTTATCCATCAATCATATGACATCATAATCAACTACTTGATGTGTAGGGTGACCTTCATAATCAGTTACGTTATGAATGCCATAGATAAGTTCATTACTAACGCTTAATTGATGACGGACTAAGCATTGTTGTACGTCTTTACTATTTACTAAAGATGCTGTTGAATATTTTGAAACTAAATTGAGTGGGCACTGTTGCTGCCATATGTTGAATATTTTGAAACGAATTTGAGTGGATGCTGTTGCTGCCATAAGCAGCAACAGCATCCACTCAAATTTGTTTCAAAATATTCAACGGCTTACTCTACAGTTTTCTGGAAATTGAGTCAAGGAGTTCAGTGATCGATCAATCTCAACACGGACAAAGCATGGGGAGCTTAGCTAGAGATGGGTGGGGCATAGCTAAAATTAAATTCTTTCATTTGACTGGAAGCCCCAGTACTTTAATGAGGGAGCTACATCATTCTGATTGTGATGTCAGCTAACAAGTTAGTGAATAACAACGTAGTCAGTTATATGAGCTACTTGTAGAAGGTTATTTAGCCTGATGCTTGGTCGCGATATGAAACCAAAAGTCTGAATGATCTGGACTGGAATTTTCGTCCCTTTTATACCCTTCCTGGGTGAGCCTGTGGATTGAGTCGATCTTGACTATATATATATGGGCAGAAGAGAACCAGATTGGTGGTTCCCCCATTTGAAATTTTTGGAGGTTTGGTGGTATGGTCCAACATTTTACCGGTTGACCTGTGTTTTACCACTTGGGGTCAAGTTTACCGGTTGTGACTTTTTTACTGGTTGTGCCTTTTTTGGCGGTTTGTGACCATTTTTTGGTGGCTGTGATATTTTTTGCAGGTTGTAAGTTTTTTGCTGGTTCTGCCATTTTTGGTGGTTGGGCAACTTTTTTTACGGTTGTGGTCATTTTTCCCGGTTGTGAATTTTTTGGGGTTGGAAAAACAATTTTTGCCAGTTTAGGTTTTTTACCGGTTGTAGGTAATCTTGGTGATAAATTTCTAAGGATTTCTGCGGGTCAACCCCCATGCCAGCTAACAAGTTATGTAAAATTAGATTATGACATCAGATACTTGAGTGACATATCGGATCCCTTAATACCCTCATTCCAGTTTCCCATACAAGAAATGTAACAATACAGACAATGGTAGATATAGATCAATAGAAAAACAGATGATGTCCTTACAGGGTTAGGGTTAGACATAAAACATCACTGTCTACCTTTTCAAATTCAACAAATGCATACTGTAAAGATTCTCCAGATTTCTTGTCCTTGATTACTTCACAGCTGTGAATCAAAAAATAGACTGATATACAAGAAATTATAATTTTCTGAAAAAGACCTTATACACATGTTATGCACCCAAGCAATATTAATATTATTTGTTAATGGAAGGATACATTTCCAGCTATGCCCCGCCCCTTTACAGCTAAGTCCCACCCACTTTTTATGCATGTTGAATCCGAATTTCAATGCAACTATGCAGCTAAGCTGTTGACTGTTTTGATACTAATTAGACAGATGTCTACTTCTGCATATAGCTACAATATCTCCAAGTTAAATAACTTTCAAAATAATCAAATAATAAAACATAATGTTAATTAAATTGTAAATTCATCCAAGACATACAATTTGTACACATTAGGGATGGACTTTTAAATTTTCATGATAAACCGATGTCCTTTTGATTGTGATGTCAGCTAACATGTGACATACTTGATTATGATTACAGATACTTAAGCAACAGATAGGGTCCCTCCATAATAACAGCATGTTTTAAAGTGATATATTAAAAAAACGAGCATCATGATTCACATACAGGTAAATGTTTTTCTGCGGGTTCACAAAGGATGGGGGCTTTTCTAGTACTTTTGAAAATGGACATAGCCAGTACTCAAGGCCAATACAGAAACTTTTTTGGTTGACTTGCCAATTACAGGGTTAAACAATTTTCAACATCAGAATCAATGAATCCAGTTTTACATATGCCCCGCCCATCTCCCGCCCCCCCACCCCCCCAATGCTTTGCCCGTATTGGGATCGATAGATCACTGCACTCCCTGAATCTCAATTTCCAGAAAACTATACAGGTAAGCTGTTAAACATTTTGAAACTAATTTGACTGGGTGTTGCAGCAACAGCGCCCAGCCTAATTAGTTTCAAAATATTCAACAGGATGTTTATTAAATATTAAAGACATACAATTCATACAACTTGACCGACTATCAAGCATTTATGACTTAATTACACTCATGACATAATTGATTATGATGTCAACCTACATGTACCATTGTTGATTATTACGTCATTATGATTGATCAATAAACTGGATTCCTCTATTATAAATAGAATTTTCAAGAAAATGTTGATTCGCCCGCGAAGAGAAGAGTATTTTTGAAAATTTGGTTATCGAGCCAGTCATGCCAGTAGTAAATTTTCAGAAATACTCTTCTTTTGGTCTGCAAATCTACATTTCTAAAGACCACCGCAAAAGCCATTTTTGACTGCTATGAGGCTTAAAGGGTTAATGGTCAAGCTGGGGTAAAGATTAGAGAATTTTTTAGAAAACTTACCGCTGGAATGACTGGCCCAAGCCTGACACTTCAGTGCTAAGTTTCTAAAATACTGTTCTCCTGGACTGCAAATGGAAATATCCTATATGGAAAATGTTTATTTTGAATGAATATGTACCATTATTATGTTAAAGTACTCTCATTTTTACTCAGATCAAACACTTTCAAAGGCCGGAAAAACAGCCGACAAATTCCAGCACATTAACCCTTTTACACTCACAAAAATGAGCGCCGACAAATTTTTTATGATGTAGGGAACATTATGTTGAATATTTTGAAACTAATTGGATTGGTAGCTGTTTCAGATTCCAGTCAAATTAGATTCAAAATATTCAATAGCTTTCCCATAATGCAGCCTTGAAATTGAGACAATGGAATTTCAAGGGTTAATGGGGTTAAAAAACTTTTGAAGAATCGTTAATACTTCTGTACAGCCTACCTGATAATTGTGCCAAATCTGGAAAAGATCATCTCAAGATCATCACTGGTGGTGACAGGATTCAGTTTACAAACAAACAGAACACTGTCTGGTGGCCTGACATCAGCTTCAGGGATATCACCTACCTACATACACAAGCAATGCAGGATATATTTCAATTTAACTTTTAAATGCTCAAGATTGGTCAAGAAAATTTAGATCTTTTGCTTAATGAGACGTGTTTCTCAGTACGTCTAAATTATGGAGGTCTCAGGGACACCACATCTAGAAATCTATGGGTCCCAAACTGAAATCTGGGGTCACAAGGTGAAATTTTGGATTCACATGCAGTTTTTTTTCTCATCCATGCTAAAAGTGGAGAGTACCATAGCCTTACAGATATTAATTATGGTGGTACAAAGCTAGATTTTGTGGGTATGTTTGTGCAGAAACCTATATAACCAATCACAAATTAAGAAAATGAATGACTAGTATGGTAAATCAAGCTAGGCATTCCAATGCTAAATATTCTTAAAAATCTTCTTGTGGCCTGTATATGGACACTATTCCTCAACACGACAGCAATAAACGTGCACAATGTGTAGGCCCTAGTTTCTTGTATAAACACAGAAAGAAAATAAATGATTGTGGATCAAACAGGTTACATCAATAACATCTACATGTAAAAAATTTTAAATTGTGTATTTTATTTGGTTAAGAAAAATTAAATATTAACCCTTTCACGACGAACCCGGCCAACAACGGCCTCTGTAATGGTCTAGGGGAGTGTAAATTTACAGGCCAAGAGAAGACTATTTTTGAGAATTTACCACTGGAATGACTGGCTCGATAACCGAGCCAGTCATTCCAGTAGTAAATTCTCAAAAAATAGTCTTCTCTTGGCCTGCAACTGGACATTCAATATGTAAATATTTAAATTTTTTGAACAAATTTCGTCGTTAAAGGGTTAAGTAAACTTAGACGGTAGTATTTTTCAGCTAACTGCTGCTGCTACTACTACTTATGACTTAGTTGTATTCACCACTTACCATTTCTAGAATCTGTGCATTAGCTTTGGCTTCCTGTTCTTGAAGCATCTCTGATACTTCTTCCGTGGTCATGCCTTTAGTGTCATCAACATCTTCATCCGCCCCAATTCGGCCCGTCTACAAACAACAGACGTCATAAAGAGACATCATCATATATATGCTTGGAACACACAAAAGATTAGCTTTAATAAATATCACAATAGATTTACAAATACGGGCCTTGTCAAACTAATATATAGCAGATAAATAAATTTATTACAATGAAATAAATTGCGTGTCCAATATTTGGAAACTATTTTCACTGGAAGCTGATGCCTATAAGGCATCAATTGGTCCCCATAAAATTATTTTCAAAATATTCAACAGTACTTTATTTTATTTGGAAATGTTCTAAATTATTTTTCAGCTATACTGTAGTTGCTTCTGGGCACTCAGCTTTGAAAATTCTGATTGCCATTTAGCATTATAGTTCGTGTATAGTGCCTGTCAGATTTTAACTCTTAAAACATTACAACACAGATGACATATTCTAAGGAATGAATTACTCATTAGCAAATTTATCCATCCAGTTTCTCAGTGAATTATATGATCAACTAATCAATGTAATCAACTACGTGATGCGTAGCTGACATCATAATAAATTACTTCATGAAGGACTCGATTTAGTCCATCTGAAACGCTTAAAAGTCTGTCAGGTTGTACAAATTGTATGTCTCTACTATTTAATAATCATGCTTATGGCAGCAACAGCACCCAGTCAAATTTGTTTCAAAATATTCAACAGCTTACCTGTATAGTTTTCTGGAAATTGATAGTCAGGGTTCAGGGATCGATCGATCCAAACAAGGACGAAGCGTGGATGAAGTTTAGTTAAAGATTGGCGGGGTATAGCTAAAACTGCATTCCTCCATTCATCAAATCCAAATAAAATATATCAGTAAGCAGGACTGGATAAATCCTTGGTCAAGCACTAAAATCATATTATATACAATTTTCAAATATCTTTACCAGTAAAATTAACTGTGAAGAATATCTTGGGATACATATTAATGTAATTAGAAATCATATAATCCTTTAGTCTGATCAAATTAACCATGAAATCACAATATCTCGATTTAAAAGTCATCATATTATAGGCTAAGTTCTTGATTATATTGAATGTAATTTGACTGGAAGCTGATGATGCATTAAGCAGGCAGCAAGAGCGTCTGGCCAAAATATTTTCCAAATATTAAACATAACCGTGTATCTGGTACACACATGTGGTGTTCAATTGAAAGGATTAACATGTGGTGACGGACTCACTGACTAGTAAAAAATGTAGTTGAATAAACCATTTGTGAATATTTTGCAAAACAAATTGCAGGTTAGAAATAAGTGACATACCTATAAGCCATTAACAAATAAACGCCTTATGCAAATTATACGAGAACTTGAAGAAAAAGTATCTTACATCTAGCTGTCCTTTTGTCGGTTCAGGTGACCTGTCTGGAACTTCTAAGCCTCGTGGATCATCAAACGGATCATCTAAAATTATTGTGTGCCAAATCCTGTAAAGATGCAAAATTCTTTCTCAATTCCCCCAAAACACACATCAATGCTGACAATTATGAAACCTCAGGAATATTTTGAAAACTGTTTGACTTAAGGCTATGATTAAATTCTATTCAAAATATTCTTCAATAAATGTTCAAGCCATATATAATTTAAAAACAAACAAAACAAATGTGAGGCTTATATCATATAAAACTGTACATATAAGCATGCTGATTTCATCATTAGTCAAGCTGATAAAAAAATGTCCTCTGCAGTTGTTTTGAGAAATGTTCATTTGCATGCCAATGGTATGTTTAAATCTGGAATGGATCTCTTCAGCTTACTCATGTTTAGACTTACGCGATTACGTGATTAAATCGAAAATCGCAATTATTTTTTAAATCATGAATTTATATGATTAAAAATTATACAATCGAATAATCGTGAATAATTTCTACTGCATGGAATATTTAAATTCCAACCTTTTAATTACATTTTAATGTGATCGGTAACGAAAATTCACATTTTGCTTAGTGAATATATGTCCATTTGCAAGGCCAAGAGAAGACCATTTTTTTAAATGTATCACTGGAATGACTGGCTTGAGAATCGAGCCAGGCATTCCAGTGATACATTCTCAAATATAGTTTTCTATCAGAAAATTGAATTTTTTTAAAACAAATTCAAGAGTTAAAGTATTAAAATGACCCTTAAACTTTAAAATCCTACTGCTCCATTGTTACTGAACGGACCTCAATAAAACTTTGGAGTGATACCACATGGGCAACTCTCAACACCATCGCTTCTTGATTCAACCCTGGTTGGTCTTAGATTGGCTTGGATTTTAAAATCACTACTCCTCCATTATTCACGAAGGTATCGTGATAGAACTAGATAAGGATATTGTATTAGTAACTGTTAACCCTTTAGCACTCATATCAACCAAAAACGACTTCTGCAGTGCCCTTGATAAATGTCCAAATTTGCAGACCAAGAGAAGACTATTTTTGAACATTTACCTCTGGAATGACTGGCTCGATAACCGAGCCAGTCATTTCAGTGGTAAATTTTCAAAAATAGTCTTCTCTTGGTCTGCAAATGGACATTTTATAGGAGAAAATTTACATTTGAGGGTTAAAGGGTTAAGCCCCCACACAGAAATTTTCCAATTACTCACTATTGATGAGCGGATCTTAATAAAACTTGGAGGGATATTCTAGGGGAAACTCTCGACATCATAATAGAGCCCGATTTTGTATTCATCTCTGGTAGCTTTTTTTAAGGATTACCCACCTTTAAATTTTAAGATTGTTACCTCTACATCATACATGTCACAGATGAATGGATTTTGATCAAAGTTGAAGGGCATATTCTAGCAGTAACTGACCTTTCCAGTTTATCCATCCATTATCTGACGTTATAATCAACCAAGTGACGTGTACGATGACATCATAATTAAATAGGCATGAATGCCTCGATTTAGTCCATCGTTAACGCTTAATAGTCTGACACATTGTATGAATTGTATGTCTTTAGTATTTAATAAACATTCTGTTGAATATTTTGAAACTAATTTGACTTGGCGATAGACAGCAAAAGTACCTAGTCAAATTAGTTTCAAAATACTTAACAGCTTACCGGCATAGTTTTCTGGAAATTGATAGTCAGGGAGTTCAGGGATCGATTGATCCCACCACAAGCAAAGTGTAGATGGAGTTGAGCTAGAGATGCGCAGGGCATAGTTAAAACTGGAATGGTCCAAGGTCCATTATATCATGATCACAGACCAATTTTTTTATGGTGGGTGAACTCAAATTCATGACAATTTACCCCAATACATAAGCAATAATAATTTGTGGCTACTATGCCTAACCTGATGTCTTTATATGGAATATGTTTCTCATCACAATAAGCTTCGTTAATCTTATCCAGCACATCACCACCTTCTGTCACCTCACCAAATATTGTATGCACACCATCCAGGTAGTCCAGATCATCACTGAGTGTAATAAAAAACTGCAAAGCAAATACTGCAGTAATATAAAATACATCATGACACATTGCATAAATCTGTTAAGCGTGCTACGAGATGACCTCAAGACAGCAGGACTAGGTACAGTAAAATCAAGAATGGACATGAGGAAGCTAAAGATTTTGGCTGAGGACAAGACACACGGTGGACAACAGTGAAGAAGGACTGAGTGCAGCTGTAGGAGGTTTCTAGTACTACAGCTGCAGAATACAGTAATCATACATATGCAGTAGAAACTGGAATTTCCAAGTGTAGGCTCATTATTTGAAGAAGGGTACAGAATACTTCCACCTCAAATCCCTACAGTAAAACTACCTAGATATGCAACATCATTGACATGACTGAGAAGTTACTAAATCACTAAAAGACGATTCTGTAATATTAATAATGAAAGGGACTCACTTACCCATTTAGCACACAAATTTGTGCAAGACTATTTTAATTTTTTCATAGAAAATATCGATTTTCAGACCAAGAGAAGACTATCTTTGAAAATTTACAACTGGAATGACTGTCTTGGTTATCGAGCCAGCCATTCTAGTGATAAATGTTCAAAAATAGTCTTTGCTTGGTCTGCAAACAGACATTTCTCAAGACCACTGCAGAAGCTGATATGAGCGTTAACGGGTTAAAAACTTGCCTTTAGCGTGGTTTTGAAAAAATATCCATTTACAGGACCAGAGACTATTTTTATAAATTTACCACTGGAATATATAGTGGTAAATTTTCAAATATAGTCTTCTCTAGGCTTGCAAATTTCTCAAGAGTCAAGACCAGTGACCACGACAGGGGCCAGTTTTGGCCTGCTTGACCAGCTAAACGGCTAAAAGACAACCATATCCATCTATTTATCGCATACATTGAAGAAGTCTGCCTTTCAGAGCCGATATTTGGCTGTTCTTTAAGCCAGGTGGTCATAACTTCACCTGTCTTAATGAACCAACATCTTGTGGACCATAAAGACATATCGGCCATGGAGAGTGACGTATATTTATGAAGAATATATGCCTTTAATGGCACAGTTGATCACATATGAAGTTGCAAACATACATGTGTCTTAATTAGTTTCAGGGCTATAATATTGGAAAGCTTGTGTATATTTTTTAAATAATTTGACTGGAAGACATTGCTGCCAAAGCTTCCAGTGAAATCGCTCTCAAAACATTAAATAGCATAGTTAATACTTCGCGTATCGATCGGCAAAAATTGTGTGTGATGTTCGCTATTCTTCAATATACCTGTGAGCCATGCATGTTGTTTCCATTATTCACCATGGATACAGTGCCTCGTGTACGATGTTTCATGCGGGGATTAGCCTCCATTTCAAAGTAGCGTGCTTGTTCACCAAACAGTACACTAAAACATAAGAAGCATGTGTATGTAATAAAAGTTGGCATTTCAAGATAAGAAATTTGTCAATATTGAACCACTATTGGTTATCATTACACTGGCTATGACAAAGCGCAACCAAGTGAATTGAAGTGCACATTGGATGATTATTGCTGAAAATATACTAATTCTTTCATCACTAAAATCATGATTTCAAGACAACCACATGCTGGTAAACTGTTGAATATTTCGAAAAATTGTGACTGGAAGAAGTTGCCATAGGCAGCAGCGCCTTTCAGTTAAGGTAATTTAAAAACTTTTAACAGACTATTTTCTATATAACATGTCTAATAAAGCGATTGCTGTACATCAGATCTGGCAGGCTGAATGGATTAAGATTTACCCCTAGCTAATTACAGGTAATAACTGGTAGATGAAGCTTCACCCATTCTAATAATGGGTAGATAATGCTTCTATAGATCAGCCATGATGATAGAACATTGATCTAGACATCAACTTACTATAAGTGTGAATTTAGACTAGAATGTGCACCATCACAAATCCCCAAAACTTTCCCCAACTCTTGATTGCATCCTTACCCCAGGTAGACCCCGATACACATGCATAAACATCATCTAGCAATCCGCAAGCATATGGGTAACTCTGGAGACAAAGTGTTTTATACAGAATTTGTATGATATCTGACCTTTTGAGCCTAACCTTGGCCCCTCAGGGGGCGGAGATAAATAAATATTTTATCATTCAGTCCACAATCATATGGCTAACTATTAAAAAATTTGATTGAATTCCGGAAAACAGTTCCAAAGAAGATAGCCAGATGGGCAGACAGGCAGACAGATAGACAAATGTGTGGGGATAATGAGTATTTGCTTATAGCATGTACAGTGACATAGTCCAAACTGAACCACTTAGGGACTATAAAATGTTTCAGTCGTCCAATGCTCATATATTCTATTCTAGATGAAATGTGAAATTTAAATAAGATACTATTATATACACCTGTGCAAAAGTTAAGCACCACCCTATTTTTACGCACATGCGAGGGTATATTCATGTGCTATGAAGAAAGCAATAGCATAAACATTTATGTACCCATCCATCTTAGTGCAAGAGGTAATAATGTAACTAGAGGAATGCTGATTATGATGGTGGGGAAACACTGTATGTTTTTGTTTGAACTTGAAAACGAGGCCTAAATATGGTTACGTTGACACAACTGACAACTATTGCCCTACAGTTGACACACGTGGCTAGATTGTCATTAATGGTGTCTGAAAACGAAGTTTAACATCTGTGCACGAGTTTGAGACTGTCATTATTAATACCGGGTATATCCACCTTGTGCCTGGATGACGGCCTGGACACGACGTCTCATGCTGGTCACCAACCGACTGATACGCCATTGTGGTATTCGTTGCCATTCAAGATGGAGTGCGTCTGTTAATTCCTGTAGGTTCTGCACAGGAGGATCCCTCCTTCTCACCATGTTTCCCAGAATGTCCCAGATATGCTCAATAGGGTTCATGTCAGGGCTCCTTGCTGGCCATGGTAGGGTTTCGATGGCATTCTGGCGGAGGTATTCATGCACAGCTCTAGCACGATGTGGTCGGGCGTTGTCATCCATGAATATAGGGTGGGTTCTAGGTGCATGATTTACAAAATGAGGGACCACAACTCTATCCAGTATGGAATCTTGATATCTTTGTCCATTTAGTGTTCCAGGTACAGTCAACAGATCCAGCTTACAATCAAATGAGATGCACCCCCATATCATAACGGAACCTCCACCAAATGGAACTTCTTCCATGATGTTACGTTGGTCATACGCTGTGCGTCTGGACCTCCATACACGAGTTCGACCATCTGTGGCATGAAGCAGGAACCGACTTTCATCGGACCAGTGTACCCATCTCCAGGATCTCATGTTCCAGTGTCTTCTTTCGTTGCACCACCTCAGACGCTCCTCTTTGTGGTGTGCAGTGAGGAGAGGACGTCTGACAGGTCTCCTAGCTTTCATGCCAGCAGCATACAGTCTCCTTTTGACGGTAGACATTGACACTCTATTGCGCGTTTCCAATTGCTGGCTGAGCACTCTGCTGTTGGTGAATGGAGATCTCCTAACAAGGCGTACTAGGGCTCGATCATCACGGGTAGTAGTCTTCTTCGGTCTTCCAGATCTAGGCCTGTCCTTCACCTCGTTAGTTTGCCCATGTTTTGCAATCAAACGACTGATTACAGTATGGTTAATGTTCAGCTGTCTGCCAATCTCTCTGCATGACATACCAGTGGTATGCATGCCTATGATTTGCCATTTCACACGATCACTTAACCTTCGTCTTGCCATAGCGGTTCACAATCAAGAGCTAATTCTCTCTGTACAAATAAACCACGGTCATGAACACAAAATTCCTAATCTTGTCGCCTAAATCTGTATGTAATGTTCTACACCTCAAACTGGACTTTTACATAACTGAACACGTGTGCTGTTTCCCTCCACGCACGGACATCAAGCGGCGTGAAGTCATGCATGCATGTGCATTTCGTACTTGGAATTATGTCAGCTAACGCGGGGACAAAAGTATGGCAGCCTAGTTGTACCATCATGTTTCTACGTTCTATTGTTTTTGCTGGTGCTTAACTTTTGCACAGGTGTATATATATATATATATATATATACAGGTTTGGCTTGGAAACACATTTTACTTTATGGCAATTAATACTAATCCTGTCAAAAATATATATATATATATATATATATATATATATATATTAACTTAAGGATTACTGGTTTTAACTGTAACTTGAATCTAGGATAAATTTTGTCTTTCTGACTATAAAATTGTTTGTGGACAGAGTAGCTATAGTCATTTACTATACGATAGTACATTATAATCTTACCCAAAAATCGATTCACCACCTTTGCCTGATCCAGTAGGGTCTCCAGTCTGTGCGACAAGATTGCGCTAAAATAAAATAAGAAAAATGTATGTATTTTACAACGGTAAATCTAACCCCTTAATAGTCAAGCCAGTCATAACCGGCATCTGCAGCGGTCTTGCCGGATGTCCATTTGCAGGTCAAGAGGCTATTTTTAAAGACTTACTACTGAAATGCCTGGCTCGGTTAAACTGACCTATAAACCATAACCAATGGCAACCATAGGTTTCAGTCAAATTAGTTTCAAAATATTCAACAACTTTTCAGCATAGGTGTGTTAAAACTGAGATACTGATACATATTTCAAAGGATAAAAGGTTACATCAGAGATATTACCTCTGCTTAGAGGGTCATCATGACTTTGACATTTTAAACCCAAAAGCGATGGACATCTTCATACGTCCACGGGAAATCTCACGTCATGGGTTGATCAAGATCCATTCATTAGAACACACGCACGCAAGCGCACACATGCACGCAACAGATACATGTGCGCATACTGAACCCCCCACAGACCCCCCTTGCGGGTTGGTCTGTTGTTTTATTAACCATTATAAAAACATACTTACCGTTCAATCACTACTTGCTAAATCAATTATCTGCATTTTGCTATCAGAATAAGATTTTTATGCCTGCATACACACCTCCCCATGCCTAATCCTATTCCTATGGACCCTCAACCAGGCTACTGGTTGAGTCCCATCTCCAGCCTACCATCAGGTATAGACTGGCACCAGTCTATACTCACCTCATAGTGACGCTTGTCGCTAAGCGCGCTCGCGCGTGCGCCTTAGAGCCCGAATAGGAAACAGATTCACTTTTCTAAATTTAAGTGCAAAATATTTAGTCTGATTCTCAAATCTTACCACGCGGGGTGGTTGAGGCCGGGTCGTAATGATTGAACGGTAAGTATGTTTTTATAGTGGTTAATAAAACAACAGACCAACCCACAAGGGGGGGTCTGTGGGGGGTTGCTATTACACCACAAAAACATCCATTACCATTCAATCACTACTTGCTAAACCCGTAGATTTGGTCAGTGCCCCCTGTCCACATAAGGTGGGAGGAGATTAAAGAATCAATAAACCAGGATAAAAATCAAACCTATCTTATCCCAATGTTAATACCATAACATAATAGTGCATTTAGCTCAATCACACCGTGATTAGTAAATAAGAACAACTTGAACTTAAAGAAATAAATAAAACCCAAAAGAAGACTCCCACCATTTCTCGACGACGCAGAGTCTTAACGAAAATGGTGGGAAGTGCTTGGTAAATAGTCTTCGGCTTTTTTAGTTAACAAACAAGAATAACATCAAACCAATCTTATCCAAATGTTAACAACATAACCTAATAGTGCATTTAGCTCAATCACACCGTGATTAGCAAATAAGAACAACTTGAACTTAAAGAAATAACTAAAAACCAAAAGAAGACTCTCACCATTTCTCACAGACGCAGTCCTAACGAAAATGGTGGGAAGTGCTTGGTAAATAGTCTTCGGCTTTTTTAGTTAACAAACAAGGATAAAATTAAACCAATCTTATGCAAATGCTAATAACATAACCTACATGTAATAGTGCATTTAGCTCAAACACACCATGATTAGCAAATAAGAACAACTTGAACTTAAAGAAATAAATAAAAACCAACAGAAGACTCTCACCATTTCTCACAGACGCAAAGTCCTAACGAAAATGGTGGGAAGTGCTTGGTAAATAGTCTTCGCCTTTTTTAGTTAAAAGTGGAAATGTTCCGAAAGAAGGAAGCTGCTGCACTCTGGTCTTTGAGATAAAAGGATGTAAAGGTGTATTCACATTTCCCTCCTGCCACCTGCATGATCTCATCTAAAGACGAACCCTCAAAAAGAGCGAAAGAAGTAGCCATACCTCTAACGTCATCGGCTTTAATAAGGGAGAGATTAATTTGATCCCGTGAGGCTATCTCATAACAAAGCTTAATTATTCTCTCAAAAATCCATCTGACAATCGAAGAATTTGAGACCGGCTTAGATAACTCTTCCTCGTAGGAAAAACATAAATGAGATGGATTGACTCTTATAACATCTGATCGCTCATTGAAGGTTCCTAATGCCCTAATAGGACACCAAAATTTTTCGGATGCCGATAGACGAAAAAGATTTTAAAGTGATCGGACTAGCAGGATAGCGGTTAGTTTGAGTTTTAGATAAAAAATTCCTTCTGGGATATAAAACCAAGCCGTCTCCTGAAACTATAAATCTCTCCTTTTCAGCAGAAAGAGCATGAATCTCTTGAACGCCTTCTAGCAGAGGCTGTAGCAACAAGAAAAAACAGCTTTGACCATTAAAAACAAAACCAAGCTTACTACTGGTAGAAGAAATAGGTTCAAAATGGCGACCTGCCAAAACTTGAAGAACCAAAGCCAAACTCCAGGAAGGTAAAGGCTTAGCAATTGAAGGACGAATATTACTTAGACCTCTAATAAAGCTATTAAAAGTCTTAGTATCCTAGACATCGGCATACAGAAGACAAGGAAGGGATGACACCAGAGAAAATCTATACTCCCTGAACGTAATAACTGACAAATGAAAATAACCAAACAGATAAGATAAAAAATTTAATAATTTGGGTATAGAAACAGAATCGGGCACGAAACCTTGGTCTGAACATCATTCACCTAAATTTTTAAGTTGACCCTTGTAAACTCGACGGGTCGAATCCCTTCTGGCAGTCAATCATTTCCTGAGATCAGAAGAAACCTTATTCTCGAGGACTTCAGACTCGAGATTCTCCAGACACACAGACTAAAATTTATTGGATTTGGATGCACACAAAGACCTCTTACTTGAGATAGAAGATCCTGGTATACTGGAAGAAGAAGAGGGAAATCTACCAGAAGATCTAGAAGGTCTAAAAACCAAATCTTCTTTGGCCAAAAGGGAGCTATCAGAAGAATTTCGCAAACCTGATCCTTGACCCTCTTCAAATCTCACTGAATCAAAATCGTTCGAGAGAAGGCATAGGCGAACATTCCTGTCCACTACTGAGACAGAGCAAACTTACTATATGCTAAAGAGGACTGCTCATAGAAAATACATAGATTACATATGCCATGATGCTCCAACCAAAAATCCTGGGCTATATTATAATGCTTAGTCCTCACTAAATAGGTAACTCACGTTTATTATGGATATTTTAATAATACCGCTTACTCTGAATGGAGACCCAAAAAGGGTCATATCAGTATAGCCTAACTTATTAATAATGCTAAAGACTCTGCAAAAATTATAGATAATTTTATTTACAGAGATTTAACCAGAGATTGTGGCAAACCAAAACCCAATAGCAAGTCTATGGGAGTGCTTAGAGTCAAGATAAAGCCAAATCATGTGCCTGAGATCTACATGAACTACGGGAAAGTTACTAGTGATGACCGTCATCACAATTCTATGAATAGAATACATGACAAGGTCCTGATAAGAGAACTATGGCCAACATTAGCCTATCTAATTTAAAAATGTATAATAATGGAGATTTAATAAAAATTGTATTGAATACATCAACGGTTGCCTAGCCGCTCGGGCTTGCTGATAAATTAGATATCCTAAACATTTCGATATTTATGCCAAGAGGCAGAAAACTTAAAAGATTTTAATAAATTTATTGATTCTTATATTTATAGTCTTAGCATCAATAATTTCATCTTTGTAATAACAAATGACATTGTGTTAGAAATCCCAATAAAAGGAAAGATTGAACACTGATACTAGATATTAACTGATTGAATACTGAATTTTGCAGACGACATATTACAACTGTAATATCTCTGGACTTGCAAAGATTTAGAAAAACATTTTGACCGACAATAGTTGGTGGATGCTTAAATCCAAAGATTCTGGTCCGCTCTCCCCCCTCCAGCGCAACCCCAACCCCACTCCAACCGGCCCGCCGCCAGCCCCCAGACAACAACCTCAACGAGCAAAAACCCAAGACTCACTGAATAGTCCGGGAATAATCCGACCGAAAATTGCCGGTGGCATCACCAACAACCCTCAGCCAAACTGCCCCCAAAATACCTAGCAAATCCCGAGCCCCGCCCCCCCCCCCCCCCGAACCACCGTCCGAAGGCCCGCAGCAACCCAGTCAAAATAGAGCAAAAATTACGCTATAAAAGGAAAATCAAACAAAATCTGGAAAAAATGAAAACAAAACGAACTCACCGAAACTATGTCAATGCAGAAGAAGAATCTGACTCATATTCCTCCTTCCTGCCCCCTTATCCGATTGATTATCTTTTCTAAGCGAATAATGTACTTGTAGACATTAATCCTGTACTCGTAATGATCCTATGAAACCTTTACTGAATCTAATTCTTTTCAGCGACTGACAAAATTATACTACGATTTACTTAAAAATCAGGGTAATCCCATCCACAAATAAACTCCCTTTGGTTAAATAAATATGTCAACCTGCCGACATAAGAGGTAAAAGGAGCGAGAAAAAAGGCTGAATGGCCCGAAGACAACTGGCCATCTAAAGTTGGATGAAAGCAAAAATCGTATCTCGAAATAATGCGTAGAATACACACTGACTTATCAGCTGATGAAATGCGCATATAAAATAATCTGCAACAAAATCCCATATGGTAACCAGTCAGGAGTCTTTAATTACGTTGAAAATTGTCACTGATAACCGAATAAATGTCTGAATAGACTACAATTCCAAGAGAGACTACAAGACTGGCAATGACTTGGTATGAATATTTTCAGCCATTAAACATTCCCAATATTAAACAAATAAGGAAATAAGACTAATTCTTAGGCAAGAAGATGACTAGATTCTAGGAAAGCGGATGTGGAAAAAAGGGAAACGGAAATGCATAAACCGGAAGTATACTACCGGACACTGATCAAAATCCTACAACCCGGATGTACAGAATTACCGGAAGAGGAAGCTGAAAAACCGGAAATGGATGAACAATGAAATGCCGGGTAAAACCGGAAATGACCCTATCCCCGGCTGTACGAAATCTGGATGTGGAAAAAAGGAAAAGGAAATGGATAAAACCAGAAGTAGACTACCGGAAACTGATCAAGATCCTACAACCCTGATGTACAGAATAACCGGAAGAGGAAACTGAAAAAACGGAACCGGAAATTGATGAACAATGCAATGCCTGGTCTGACAGACCCGGATATGCATTCTTCCGGAAGCTCTCCTGAAACCGGAAATGGAAATCGGAAGTCTATCCAGGTCTGGACGACCCGGAAGTACACCCCTAAGACCGGAAGCGGAAGTGTACTGACTAGCGTCCAAACCGGAAACGGAAACGCCTCTGCTGGAATTCAAAAATAAAAGGAGTCCTCAGACTCCGGATATCCGGAATGGCCGGAAGCGCTAATAGAACCGGAAACGGAAGTAGGTACCAGATCTCTAGGACCCGGATGTCCTACATAAACGGAAGACAGACCGGAAGTGGCCGAAACGGAAGTGGTAACCGGATCTTAGCGACCTGGATTACCCACTAAACCGGAAGTCCTACCGGAAACGGAAACCACCGAAGAAGGAACCGGATCTTGAAGACCTGGATGTCTTGCTAGACCGGAAGTTCGGACGGAAAAACACTGAGATGCGGAAAACGGAAGTAAACCTGAGTCCACCACAACGGAACCGGAACTAGCAAGACTAGGGATCGAACTCTTAGAACCGGGCGATCTAGACACAACCTTAACGACTGGAACCAATGTAAAACTGGCATTCTCATAAGGACTGGCCTTATGGACGCCGGTTTCAGCCGACGCCACCACTGCTTGAGGGTTATGCCCGTCACCCTCAAGTCTTATGTGGATTTTATCTGGTGCACTGCATCGAGCACACCTTCAAGAGCTTGGATGCTCTTGACTTCTGCTTTGGTGACACTAACCTGCCTCGAGGTTAGAGGGGCCGACTTTCCCCATTTGCGGGAAAGCCCGCTAGCCTTCGGGCTATCCTCCGAACTTGAAGAACTTTCTTGTTTTTTTGGCCTCCTTAATAGCAGAAGATATTTGCTCATCGAGAGATTTAGTCAGCACCGAGGGAAAAGATTCGAACCTCGCAAAAAGCGCCCACACGGCATCAGAATTTCCCGACGAGTTTCCCCCCTCCGTTGCTACCGATAAAGGAACCGAAGATTGAGCAACGGAAACAGCCTTTGCCTTGCTAGCAACGGAGGAAAGGGACGGACGACCAGAGGGCAGCGATTGTGACAGACAAATCTTTAAAAATAAAATTAAAATGCTTTCGCTACCGAAACCGGCCACCCTTTACAAATTCCACACATAGAATTGGGTGTACCGGATGTACACTTCGCACAGATGTGCCCGGCGAACTCGATAGAGTGATGATGATCACATTTTGACGATGAACACTTTGCCTTATCTGACAATTCATTACAGGCTCTAGAAATGGACTTGACATTATTAATGATGATGATGAAGTAAGGATAGGCATAATAATCAAGATACCACGAAGCAAAACGATCTTCGCGAAAACTGGTTATATATAAAATTCGTCTATAAGATACCATATAAACACAATTATACTTCCTAGACGTAACTTAGGGAGGATTGACTTCATATTGGGCATATTCTTCCGAGATATAAAGTCAAAAGGTATCACTGACACAGCGCAAAACACAAAAACGTATACAAATATTTTTAGACAACTATTCTGCGTGCAGAATAATTGAAAAGTGAATCCGTTTCCTATTCGGGCTCTAAGGCGCATGCGCGAGCTATGAGGTGAGTATAGACTGGTGCCAGTCTATACCTGATGGTAGGCTGGAGATGGGACGGGGAGGTGTGTATGCAGGCATAAAAATCTTATTCTGATAGCAAAATGCAGATAACTGATTTAGCAAGTAGTGATTGAACGGTAATGGATGTTTTAGTGGTGTACTAACAACAAGCGTTTTAGTGAAACTCAATATACGCCCTTAATAAAGCCAGTTGTTGAAGCAGTGTTACTCGAACGAAAACATTTAGTTTTGTTCAATCAATGGACCTTTCCAGTTTATCAATCCATCACATGATGTCATAATCACGTACGTGACATGTAGGATAACATTATAATCAATGTAGACAAGTACATCACAAATGCATAATTGAAGACGGATTAAGCATTGTTGTACGAATTGTATGTCTTTGCTATTTAATAAACATATAGGCAGCAACAGCACCCACTCAAATTACTTTCAAAATATTCAACAGATTACCTGCATAGTTTTCTGGAAACTGATAGTCAGGGCATTCGGGGATCGATCGATGTCAACATGACGAGGTGTGAGTGGACCTTAGATAGAGATGGGTGGGGCATAACTAAAACTGGAAAGATCCATTATGAGTGTAGGTACCACTGTCCTTGTTATCGATGATCGGCAAATCATTACAAATTATAGCAATCAGAGACTGCAGCATCTTTATCGAACTTTTAAATTCTTATTTGCAGCAAAAAAAGATTGCAAGTGTAGATCAAAGACTTTCCGAGATATGGCTCGGACACATTTTAGTCTTTCAAGAGAGATAAAGCTGGTGAATAGGGACAGATTTTGCCGAAACGAAATCATGACATCTCATCTATCCTGAAGCTTTCCGATGAAAAAAAATTATGAGAGTAGGTTAAAAACTTTCTGAGCTATGCCGCGGACATGAAACATGGACAGTGGGTGCCATCACATTAGCATGTATTAACAGCCATATATAAACATACCTGTACCGAGTGAAATAGGTTGAAGTTGTAGTACTTAATCTTGCATAACTTCAGAAAATTCTTGCAACCTGAAGAAAATTAAATACAGAGTCAAAACACTTGGCCAATCAAGTTCCCTTGAACAAACTTGGTTCAGCTGTTGCCCCAGATGACGTTTCATTGGTTTTGAATCGATCCCCCCAGCTGTTTGGGAGATTTTTAAAGGTGTCTAAAAATTGACCAAAATCCATGATGGTCACTGGCTAAATTGGCCAATCGGCTTCATTTGAACAAACTTGGACCTCTATGCCCTAAAAATGCCTCCTGCCAAATATAATTTAAATCGGCCCAGTGGTTCTTGAGAAGATGTCATTTAAAAGAAAAGTAGACGGGCGACGTACAGACAATGGACGAAAGGCCTAGGTGAGCTAATAATACCTGTCCATATCCAATCAGTGTTTAAAATAGATAAAAACAACCATTCTACAATTATTGCTTTGCAATACATGCCCGGACACCCCTAAGCTGGTAATACAAATTTTTTTATAGAGATTGACAAAAAAAACCGCTCAAGAGTCTTATGCTCAGATGGCTAACATAAGCTGCTAAGCTAATATCTTCCGTATTTCATAAGCAAACAAGAGTTCCGCAAATGGTGCATAATACCCTGCAATGATGACTAACCAATGAATGAGAGCTATCAGAAAATATTGATTTCTTCCTCAGACCCAGACTAGTCATCCTTATGATGTGTCAAAGCGATCCGTTAAACTGTCAAGGAGGTATTGTCCGGAAACCAATTTTCAAGATGGCTGCCAGACTGGCTGCCAAATTGGCTTTCGTATTATCGTAAATTTCGATAAGTTTCCTCACCAGACATATTCCAACCACCCTATGAAGCGATCCAATAAATGGTAATGGAGATATCATCCAGAAATCAACTTTCAAGATGGCAGCCCGTGGCTGATGGCCATCTTGGAGTTCGGATCATCGTCAATTTCGATAGGTTTCTTCTCCAGACCTAGTCCAACCACTCTATGAATGCACATTTTTGGGTTAGAATTTTTCTTAAAAAGTCAAAGATTATACCACGGAAATTGAACTAAATGTTACGGTAGACATTTCGCGCCGCCTGATGACTATGTTTAATGCATACGCCAAAAACACCAAGCGGATGTGAAATTATTAAATTGGGGCGCCTAAGTATTGCTTATTCTTTAATGAATATCACTTATTACATCAAAATTAATCCTGAATTTGACATAAAATGGTGTCGAGAAAAGATAATGTATAAATCACGTGATTCACCTCCAATCGCAAAAGATCTTTATTCTAATTAGAGCGAGTACTCGGATCTAAATATTCTGGACTCAGAAATTGCTATATATCATCATTGCGTGATAGGAACTGAATGTTCCTGTACCCATTTGATAACCAACTCCCGTTAGCACATAAGATCACACAGCGCCTCCAAATGCAAAAGAGCCATCTTACCACATTCCTAATGTCACATGATTTCTATATTTTCAAGGCGACATTTTATGCCAAAATTAGATTGATTTTAATGTAATAAACGATCTTTATTGAAGATACGCAATATCTAGGCGGTCCTATTTAAGAATTTCTCTTCCACCATGATATTTTTAGGCATACATTAAACACAGTGCTGAGTGATGGTAATTCTTTATACCAACTTCCGATTTTTTTAAAGGTACGTTTTTCTAAATTTAACAGCGTCTTATACTTGAATACAAGTTTTTTGGGAGGATTTTGGTCAAATTTGGAACAGCATCCTATATTCAAGGGCGGCCTTTAGTCGAGAAATGATGGTATTTTGTTTTGCCACACCTAAGTTAACGACTTGTTTTGAAAAGCTGTTGCTGTAGGCTTGCACCATTACTCAATTCAATTGATAATCGCAATTATTAAAAAATTATTAATCGTGGACAATGCTAAATTCAAATAACTGAATAATTGACAAATATTGAAATTAAAATTGCAAATATATTTATAATGAAATTTTTGTATGGAAAACACTATATCGCACACCAGTGTATGCTCGATGTTCTAAATCTGTTCTGTACGCCTACCTTAAAATTGAGATTTTGAAATGTTTTGAAAATAATTTGACAAAGATTTGTTACTTTCATATAAATTTAGCAATACCAAATTCATTTCAATAACATAATCTTTTTAGTATCTTGAGATTAATTTTACTGAAAGCTGTTGATGTCTCTGACAGCAACATCTCTCAATAAAAAATACTTTCAAAATGTCTAATGGCTTTCCTCCACAACAGTGTTTTTCAATATCTCTAGTAAATTTTAATCTGCCCAATTCTTAAAGGCTGAACTGGAGTCAATCATCATTGTATTGTCTGTTACCAGCACACTTCTGTGAATTAGCTGGAGTATAATTAGTGTGCAGTAATGCATTAATATGGGGCTACGCTTACTAATGACGGCCAGACAGCCTAATTTCCAACATTGCACTGTCTATACAAAATGTGTAACATATTGCCGCTCAGAGCTCTAGATCAGCAGGGTTTTTGCGTTTTCACCCAACAAAAATGGCCAATCACCCAATTAATTTTTAACATCATGAGTACCGAAAGAACCAATCACCCAATTAATTTCAGTTCTATTGCTAATAATGTATAATAACTTCCAAAAAACCCAATTTACAAAATTTCTAAGAGTGAATCACCCAATTTTTGAAAAGCTTATCTAGAGCTCTGTCGCCACTGTTTGTAAAAGTCGCCCAGCAAAGATGGTCCATGTTTGGCCATGTGCTAAGGATGCCAGAAGAGACACCAGCACAAAGAGCCTTGGAATTCGCCCTACTCGGAGCCAGCAATTACAAACCAGGAGAGGACGTTATTGCATAAATCTGTTAACCGCAAGAAAGCAGGACTCAGACCTCTCAAGTCAAGAATGGACCTGAGGAAGCTAAGGATTTCGGCTGAGGACAAAACCCAGTGGGCAAAAGCGAAGGACTGAACGTAGCTGTAGGATTTTTCTACTACAGTGACTACAGCAGCAGATTACAGTAATCATACATAGGCTTGCTAATCATCAGCTAACAAAGAAAAGAACTGTTGTTGTTGTTGTTGTTAATACCATTTGTGCTACAACCTGTACTAACAATACTAATGCCTATGGTTGGGGGACAGATTATACACAATCTAGCTGACCATATAACTCGGGCATGACACACACCTTCAGTGTGTCTATGATTTGATTCTACTGGCTATACAAGTTTTATGTTGTTTTTAACCACATTCATCCTGTATTCTGAGAAAGACGTTTTCAAATAAGGCCATTATGAAACATGCCAAATATTTTGAAAACAATTTGACTAAAATTTGTTGCTTGTTTATGTGGCAATTATTTTCAGTCAAAATGTTTTCAATATAATCAGTAGAAAAATTTTAGCTGTATTATAGCTACAGTCATCTATCTGTATATCGTGTGAATTAGATTCACTTATATTCTTCTAACTTTCAAAAGGTGTAATGCTAAGACAGAAACAACATAAAGTAACAATGTTTCTCAAATGTACACCAGTATTTATTTTACTGCCTCTGTTAGCGTTAAATCTTTGACACAGTGGATATGGGCTAAGTATCAATTAATTGAATAATCGCAATTATTTCTTTGAACTAACCGCAATTAAAAAAAAATTGTATAATCGTGTGCAAGCCTAGCTTACACACATTTAGACACCAAAATTGGAAAACAAAGACTGAAATCCACTGTGCACAAAATCTCCTACCGTGCTTATGGAAATAGATTACCACAAAATTCACGTTACAATATTTCAGTAAAGACTTATCATATTAGAATATAAAAAAATTATTTTGATTTTCTCACGCTTTGAACGGATGATTTCCGATTTACATTGTTATATTTATACAATTGAATTGCAAATCTGTAGTCATCATAAACAAACAAACTGCAGGGATTCTCGCATAGTGCTAACTTTCACATTCTATTAATCCAACGTTGTAATAAGGCAAAAAATGCCAATTAACAAAATTAGAGAATCTTGGCAGACTGTTTCATAGATATAGAATTCCACAGAGTGTGTATGCTAATTCTATTACGTAGTTGAATAAAGTATCAGATTAATATAGCCAATACAATTTCATTTCTCATAAAAATATATAAATTTGTCTCTATTCAAATTCTTTTCCAATTATCAAGAGAATTGAGTACCTTTTGGAGGCTACATGTATATAATATGCTGAAATAAAGGTATGAGCATAAGCACTCTACTGCCATTTTAACTTTATGGGCTGTTCTCAAATACTGTCTAGATTGAGCAATTATCACATCTTGACAGAATGGAAGCGACGTGTTTTGATAAGCGGCCACCTTTTTTATAAACCCACAAACGGAAATTCGTAATTTTACCACCTTGTCCGTATTACCATAATTGCACAATTTTTTATTTCCATATTTTCACTCGCCCGTACATGCGTAGGGCTTGGCACGTCTGCTTTTCCAACAAACATATAGACAATATAGAGCAATGCCACATAAGCATGTTATGAAAGATCATTTCTCTACCAGTTCGCACTGCCAAATGCAGAGTTATTAATTGTTGGAGTAGACCTGTGACCGCCGAACTGCATATTCGACAGCTAACACTATTGGCCTCTATCATTAGAAGTGGAAATCGTATTCTAAACGGTCTATTTGGAATGACAGACAGCCATGATATCAACTTCAGCCAAATTCCAGAGCTGGTTCAATATACATACAGTTCGTACTTCATCAATACGAGCGCTTGAATTTAACCAATGTAAAAGTCTTAGCTTTCAATAAGCAATGCTGGAAATGGCTCATCAAGCTTGCAATAGACAATAGTGTAGTACCAAAATCACATTGGAGCACTGTAATTTTCCACGCCTGGCTATTGGCAAAACTCATCAAGTGATCTCTACTATACGAAGCAATGTGAAAGATGTATGTAGATGTAGTATCAAGTAGAGCTTGGCGGTCTGACGGTAGTACCGTGAGGACCACGGTATACCGTGAACCGATACCATGACCGTTGACATTTCCAAATACCGTGAATACCGTCCATAATGTTTGAGCAATATTTGAGAAATATAATCATAAAATATGACTTGACCAAGGGTAAATAAGTGCTAATAGTGCCAAAAATACAGGCATCCCTAACTATTAGCCGAGTTGAAAGGGTTGTTGTAAAAACAAACGTCAAGACGTCAATTACAAAATAATGACAGGCAGAATTGTATGTCAAACGTACGTCTTGAAAGTCTCACGGTAAAATTGCCTTATGTAAAACATCTAAACTCATTCTCTGGCCGTCCGCCGGTAGTAATTACACTATAATATATTCCCTATTCCCGTTTCTATTATTTGTAATTTATTACTCCAAGCATTTTGTCACCGAACAAACACGCTAGAATAACAAAATAACATACAAACTGCGTGCTATTCAAACACAACAGCGATCTCGCAAAGACGTATCTGATTGGTTGTTCATGAACTAGACCGTGGGAAAATACATTACTATGCTGAATTTATCAATGAAAATTTACTAAAAGGTAGTATTTGCTCGCGCCGTTTTGATCACATGCTAATTTATTAAGTTCGTCGTTATTTATTATTTTTCTAGCTTGTTTTCAGAAATTTCTTTACGGATTAAATCCAGTTTAAGTAACGACACCTAAAAATTAGTGTTTTAGTTTTTGTAATTCATTTTTCAACCGGCTACACGTCGGAAGTTCGCGGAAATAGCTTTTTACACGCATTGTTCACGTGAAGCATGGCGAGTAATGAGTCTGCACATCGGGTACTCGGTAATTATCAGAAGCTTTGGAATCGGCTATATTCAATGTCGTGCTATATGTATGTGTATAGGCCTGTTTTCGCGAGTAACAGAATATACGACTCCAACAGAAATAAAAGAGTACAACACTCGCCCCATTTAAATACTCGCGGATTTTGTCTAGACTCTGTTTATCAAAGCGCTCGACTGCCAAAATAAAATGTGCCGTTTGCTGGTCGTACGCATTAATAGCAAGAACAATCCAGATTGAAAATAGTGCACCCCAATGTCTCAAACAGCAGGTTATAGTTAGCGAGTCGACCACACCCTTTGACCTATATTCCTGTGAATGATATTACGTCAATAAAAATAGTGACCTAATAAAATCGTGAAACTAAACAGTCGCAATAGCCATGTTTTTCTTCTCTAAATCAGGAAGCCGATCTATTTATTTTACCTATATTTACCATTGATTGGAGATGGAAGTGAAAAGGAAATGGAAAAAATTGTTCTAATTTCGTGGCATGCCTCAAGCTCAGATGACGGTATACCATGGTACCGCGGTATTTTTTCATCTTACCGGTACCGTCATGTAAATATCAATACCGCCCAGCTCTAGTATCAAGACCAGATTCTTAAACAAAACTTGCAAGATTTAATCAGAGCCAGACAAACCCAAGTGCTATGTCCGCTGTGTCAAAATGATAACGAAGATTACGCGCATATGCTACTGAATCAAAAAAGCATCCGCTTTTGTTTCTACGAGAATTCTTAATACTTATCAGATGTACTATTATGATAATGTCTATTATCTAGTCTAGCTCAAAATAAACAATTAAAACTCAGCACTCTCCTGGTCCTGCCCATACTGTGTCCGGGAATTACCATAGCCCCAGGTACCTAGCCAATTCCCAATCACAGTCAGATTCATCTTATATTTGCCTTGACAAACAGCGAAAGCAGCTCAGCTTCACCTCAGCGGGGCGGCTGAGGTATGGGCCATAGTACATCTGGTAAGTATTAAGAATTCTCGTAGAAACAAAAGCTGATGCTTTTTTGATTCTACTTCGAACAATACTTACCAGATGTACTATTATGATAAATTCCGGATTTCAACAGCCAAGAAATACCGGTGGTAGGAGGTGAGGCTCTAACTAGCACTCATCTACCATCCAACAGAGAAGGTTGTGAAGAGACCAGAACCCTGGCATACGCTTGGGTTCTGCCATCTGACTCACAGAGTGCTAAACTTCCATGGTCTAGACCGCGCTTCCCCCCCCCTCTTTTGTACGCCCAAAATCCAGAGGGCTGTCGAAAAAAGGGGATGCAACACCCACCAGACCCGTGTCAGCAGCAAGTCTCAGCTAGGGCAGTCCAGTAGAGTGCAAAGAAGCTACTACAACTTATAATTTTGAACAAATATCAGTATATCGATTAAGTTTTCAAATTGGAATGAGTCTAATGTCTGTTTGAAAGGATAAGTATACTCTTACACCAGACTATTTACCTAAGCAGTCTGGTATTTCGACTGTACGTAAATTATTATTATTAGTCACTTAATTAATATAAACACTCACCATTTTGAGTGCTTGTTCTTTCTTGATCATCCCAGGAGCTCGGCCCAATCCACGGTCATTCACTGGTCATGTGCATGGCTCTTGTTCAGTGCAGGAGGAAGTAACTTGCGATGTTTGTGAAATAGTGGTCAGATGTGGCTTAACTAAGGTTCGACAAATGGCGACGGCTACCGGATTAAGTGCGCTGGAGATGTCGCGAAGGTAGAAATCAGTAAATGACGACTCGGCATGTCATTGTGCTACAGACATCACCTCCTCTAATGAGACACCCTTAAAAAGGGCCGATGCTGCTGCTAATGCTCGGACCTGATGGGCGTTCGCACGATCAATCTGCTTTCCTGTAGCGATTTTGTGCGACATCTGGATAGCATCAACTATCCAACGAGAAATAGTATCTTTCGAGGCGTGCAAATGAGGAGCTTTGAGACATAACCACAGAGATTTCCGGTCATCTCTCCACTCCTCAGTATGTTTTTTATACATTTTCAGACATCTGACAGGACACCAAGCAGAAGAGTTTGGGTCATGTCTAATTAAACTTGGCAAATTGATCGGTTGACCTAGATATTTAAGTGACTGATTCTTTGCCAGGAAACAAAGACGTGGAAGTAGTCTTAAACCTTCACTCGTGATGACAAAATGGTCTTGCTCGGCAGATAGCGCATGAATCTCGCTTCTCCTCGCCGATGCTGCTGCAACCAAGAAAACTGATTTAATAGTTAACAGTTTAATATCTATAGATCTAATTGGTTCAAAGGGAGCATGCCCTAAAACCTGTAGAACAAGAGATAGATTCCACGCTGGGATAGGAACTGGCTGTCTAGGTCGCAGATTGCTCATTCCTTTAATAACTTCATTCAAAGTGTCATTCTCAACTCCTGCAATGGCCAGACTGGGAATGACTGAAGTTAATGCAGACTTATATGCTGCTAGGGTTGAAGGTACAGGTTTTTCAACTTCGTATAAATGACAGATAAAATCTGCTACGTGTTGAACAGATGCAGAAAAGGGATTAATATCTCTTCTCTGACACCACTCTGCAAATTTGTTGATTCTATAATTATATGTCTTGATGGTTGACCCTCTTCTGGCTGAAGCGACAAACTTCGTTGCTTGCTCAGAAAAGCCACCCTCAATTGCACGCTGTTTGACAACATCCATGCAGTCAATTTGAACATTTCCGGTCTGTCGTGAAGACACAGACCCTTGTTCTGAGTGATTAGATCCCCTCAGTCTGGAAGAGGGATTGGATTGCAGACCAGAAAGTCCAGCAAATCCGTAAACCATGATCGGCCTGGCCAATGAGGGGAGATCAGTAGTACATGGCATATTCCCTCTCTTATCTTTGCCAGAACTTTCGGGATGAGAATCGTTGGAGGATACGCATACGCGTAGATTCCCTTCCAACTTATCGCCAGTGCATCTACTGCCAAGGCTAGCGGGTCCGGGATCGGTGACACATATGTGACCATCTATGCGTTTAGTTTCATTGCAAACAGATCCATATTTGGTTTGCCCCAATGTTTGAATAGAACCTCCGCTACCGATTGGTTGAGCTGCCATTCCATCGTACGACAAATCATCCTTCGACTGAGCACATCTGCTAGGATGTTCAGTCTTCCTGGAATGTGTGCTGCCCGAAGAATAATGTTCCTCTCTTGGCACCACAGCAGAAGGTTCCAAATCATCATGCACAACTCTGGTGACCTCGTCCCGCCTTGGTGGTTCAAATAAGACACCACTGTTGAGTTGTCTGTCCTTATTAGGATAATCTTGTCTCAGATTAAAATCTCGAATTTTCGAAGTGCTAATGCCACCGCTAATAATTCGAGAACATTGATATGTTTCTGCACATTGGTCCGATCCCATTTCCCTGACAGATTGTCCAATACCGCTCCCCAACCCGTCGCCGATGCATCTGCAAAGATGGACATCTGTGGTTGAGGAGGATGTAGAGGAACACCTCGCAGGAGACTCTGTTCTGATGACCACCACTGAAGATGGAATATCAATGGTTCTTTTACTGGAATTCTCAGAGATAACGGATCCGTTTTCTGAGACCAGAATGACATTAGATACATCTGAATCGGCCTGCGCCTGAGTGCCGCATAAGGAACCACTTTCTCCAGACACTAGTAAACCCAGCATTCTGAGAAATTGGCGCGCCGTCAGATAGGCTCCTAGAGAAACTGACTCCAGAACTGCAATCAGGCTCTTGACTCTGCTCTCCGCCGGAAAAGCTACACCGTCCCTGAGATTGAAAAATATTCCCAGATAAACAAACTCCTGGGATGGAGTCAATTCTGATTTCTCTAGATTCACAATCCATCCTAGATCCTTTAGTAAGGCTAGGGCTACCTGAAGATTGTTACGCAGTGACTGGATTCCCCGCCTTCAGCAGCCAGTCGTCTATGTAAGTATGAACAGCTATGTTTCTCCTGCGAAGATAAGAAGTCATGGCGAGGACCACTTTGGTGCTGTGGTCAGGCCGAATGGAAGCGCATTGAATTCCCAAACATTGTCTTGGAATGCAAAGCGAAGGTATCTCTGAAAAGGAATTGACATTGGAATATGAAAATATGCATCCTTCAGATCTATCGACACTGCCCACATGCCTTTTCTCAACCCCGACATCACTGCCGCTACAGTCTCCATCTGAAATTTTGGTGACAGAATAAACTTGTTTAATGGTTTGAGATTGAGAATCCCGTCAGGCCCGTCCCCCATGGCTATCCTTACGGTAGCCGCCGCCACCCTTCCTATCCTCCTCATATGGCCTCTTATTAGAGGACTTGCATGAGGAAGAATGACCAGGACCTTGTGAACCAGATGCCCGATGGGTATCACGGCCAGAAGGACGGAAGGGCGATCTTTGGCGCTGCCTCTGCTGCTCCTGTCGGTGCTGCTTATAGGACTGCTGCGGCTGAGTCCTTTTCGTCGACTTCCACGACTTGCCAACTACTTCCTGTTCCGCGACCATTGATGCAACCTTGGATAAGGCTTGCCGTGCCGAGCCGCCGAACAAGCCTGGACCTATGAATGGTGCGGAAGATAACACAGCCCTCATTTCAGGTCCTGGTTCTACACAATCGAGAACCATTCTCCGTCACTCAGCCAATGATCTTGTGATCACCCTGGCCAGGCAATCTTGAGATAGGCGCATGGTGTCCCGGACAACTCTGGGAGCAGCCTCTGGCACTACCCCACCTTCCGCCGCACAGGTCAGCATACCCTGCAGGACGGTACAGCCATGCAAAAACGCCATGGCAGCTCTCACCGCATCCTCAATGAGGGTCAACTCATTGAATGGATCTTTATTTGACTGCGAAACTAACGGACGAGAACGTCCCTTAGCTTTGCCAGCCAATGGCCTATTCAGTGCCTCTCTCTCCCCGACGGAAAGCCATGGGACTCGGGCATACTGATGGTAGGCCTGCTCCGGAAAGCGGACCCTAATCCTAACCCCTTTCGGGGCCTTTGGAAGCATAAAGTCTGGCTGGACCATACGATACGCCGCCACCTCCAACATGTCAGAGGTCAACGTATCGAAAGGCAGAACAGGCATGGCAGAAGAGCCACTGGACAGAGCCCTAGCCACTCGCTCTGACATCCGCTCCATTGCCGGATCGCGCTGAGATCCTTGATCCGATGTCAACCCGAAATTGCCGGACATCCATTCAAGGACCTGCACCCATTCAGCCTCGGTGGAAAAGGATGACTCATCCAACACGGGACTGCTGTTCTCATTTTCCTTCTCGCCCTTGGACGAGAAAGACACCAACGATCCATGCTGAGGACTGCGGACTTGTTTACTAGTGTAAACAACATCCACAGACCGTGTACTCGCGGCTCCAACATCCAACGACTCGCCGGACACGGACTCACTGAAATCCATCGGCCCCAGCACGGAAGTCAGGACAACAGCCGCATTAACCACGGTAGTCGACGGAAATCTGATAGGACCCATAACCACCAGCGCCGGGATGCCGTCAGAAGCCATCAAACACGACTCCAACGGCAGCACGGGCTGAACAAAATCCGGATGGAAGATGCCCGACGGAATGTCAACATCACCATCTGGCTGCCAAACCCGTACATAACCCGAAGGAGAACCTTGGGATGTACCAGGTACAGCCGTCGCGGAAAGATCCGGCATGCCGGAATCCTCCATGAACAAAAGCTCCTCCTCCTCTGCCGTCGGCTCTTGAGCCAACGCAACAGGAGGGACAGGTGCAACACCCTCCGCAGCACTGGCCAGACCACCGAAAGGTAGGCCTGCACCAGACTGCATCGACGGGATCGTGGATTGCAGGGACTCAAACGTGGCTTTAAACTGGGCCGCTCATAGATCCAAAGCCGAGTCCATTCTCTCATTCAGCCGCTCCTCCAAGCCTCTGGTAGATGCCTGATCTGCCTTGGCCGCCGTGTCCTTCGCGATTCTGTCCAGTCGCGCACGCCGATCACGGTCGAACTCTACCACTAACTCCGACGACCACTTCACACAAACATTGCAAGGACTCCCAACCTTGCACTTCGCGCAAGCTACGCAGTGGTGACCAGCAAATCTGCGCTTCATGAACCGATTACATTTTCTGCACAAAGTGTCCAGGCCCTTAGCCTTCTACGAACACAAAGCAAGAATTAAAACGCCGCACATGACATACATGACGAGCAAATGCACATTGACTTGATTGTAATATTAAAATTACTTAGAAACATTAACTTTCTCTTAAATTAATGATAATCAAGATTTAAGGCAGGAAATATTTGAAATTTTTTAGAGTGAAAATTAATAAACACGGCTTGGTAATTAACTAACCGTTAAAATAACCAAGAAAAGCGTACCGATCGCTACAAAAACCTTCATCAATGAAGTGAAGGCTAAAAATTGGCACAATCAGAGTGCATAGACACGCCAAGCCGAAAGCAAACATAAATCATGGGCGCTGCCCTCTTGGCTAAGAGCGCATCCATCTTGGAAGGAACCAAGTCACAAGAGAAATTAACCGAGTACCCGCATAATGCTTAAACAGTTAAGGGTACCGGAGCGACTCCAACAATGACTACCATTTTAAAATAATGTGCCAATTTAAGGAAACTTTAATCATTCATTACGGCATGAATGTATAAATTCTAGATTGATACAACCTGCCCCTGAGATGATTTTCCTTTCCCTTCCATGAAGCTGTCATGGGGCTATTAGGTCAGACATAGAGATTTCAGTGGATTATAATATATCAGTGATTTTACATATAATGTTGTTAGCTGTTATGACCAGAGCCTGTGTGAAACCAAGTGCGACCATGCCCAGTGTATAGTGGATCAAGGACAATAGCCCAATTACCCGTCAGAACAATCAATATACCTATAAGCCGGTAGTAAGGATAATATCTTGAGTCTTGCACATACCTGTAGATTGATTCATGTAGGCTTATTATTCTGTTTGTATTAAGTGTGTTTATAATCTGATGACCCTTTTCACTCTGAATTCCCACAAACATAGTTTCGAAATATTGGAATATTAAGCCTGCAAAATATTTTAGAAATGATTTGACTGAAAGTTGTTGCTGCCTAAAGCAGAGACAACTTTCACTTTGATTATTTTCAAAATAGTCATCAGGATTTACTAATACTTAATTTTTGTAGGGAAAATATCTGCTGCTAGTTAGAATTATTAAAGTGGTTAACTATATTATATTTCTCATTCATTTCTATAAATCCTGTATAATTAAAATGAACTATTATAAATTGATTTAAATTAGTTAATTCTTATAAATGCTTTTAGACATGTTTTGGAATCCAAAACATGTCTCTTGACTACATTTATGACATCACTGTTTTCATAGATACCACTTGTTATAAAAGACAGATGATTTTGTAAATTAGGGAGAGAGCTTTAGAGTTAGCATTAGAGAGAGATAGGGTAGATAGCATTAGACTTAGAATTAGAGAGACAGCTAGAGATTGATTGAGAGCTAGATTTAGAGATACAGAGTTAGTCTTTAGAGTTAGATTGTTAGAGTTATATTATTAATTAGTGTTTATAAAGTTTATTTTGAATCAAGTATATATTTGAAGTATAGTTCTGGATAGTAATAAAAGCTTAATAACAGTTATAGTTGAAGAAGATCTTACTTATTCGAGTATCTTCAACTGTCGTCTCATCCTGAAGTGTTTACGACCTATTCCCACCCGGCTAATCCCCCGTGTTTCGAGATAGGTGGCGAATCGCGACATAACAAAGCCACCGATTGAGAATTGAAAAAACGTGTAAATCTGAATAAAATTGCAAATTTTAGAGAGCACAAAACATGCGACTTGAAGAGTCAGCAAAATAGACGAATCTGACTGTGATTGGGAATTGACTCGGTACCTGGGACTATGGTAATTCCTGGACACAGTATTGGCAGGACCAGGAGAGTGCGGAGTTTTAATTGTTTATTTTGAGCTAGACTAGATAATAGACATTATCATAATAGTACATCTGCTAAGTATTATTCGAAGTAGAAATGCAATGCCCTGCTGGAATATAGGCAGAAACACTTCTATGAGCTCAAATGTCTCATTATCCAAAGACTCACATACGCAACATGGACTGGTATTTGCTCAGATTCATCAATCCTAACCCAACTAATCATAGACTGCTCTGCTCTAATTGACATGGGCATTATCTCAGATGACCCGAACCTTCAGTGCGAAATTGAGAACATCTTGAGAAAGCTATGTTATAGCTTACATTCTGGTAGAACTTACAATCTGAATTCTATAAATACTAGGGCTGTAATGATTCACTGATAGATTGGTGAATCGCTATATTGTGACCTGTCGCATTGATACACATGCGATACAAGAAATTATGCCCATGCCGTCCTTCATGCGTTAACATTTTTCGGTAAGCTATAGCTAAAGTTATGCACAAGGGCACCCTTTTCACTAAATTTCATCAGAATTTTAATTATTTGTTTATCTGCACTGAGAGGCGGAGAGTGGCGTAAAATGGACAGATTGAGATGAAACTTAGTGAAAAAATAACGTATCATATCGTGTCGTGACCATTGTATCATGATACATATTGTATTGTGGCAAAATGTATCGCTACAGCCCTAATAAATACCAGACATCAAAAAGTATAATTTCGCTGTTTTTCGCCTGCAATCAATTTTTGTACTTATTATGTGAATATTGTAGATGTACGCACATTAATGAACTTTCCTGTACGCTTTACTGAACTTTGACAAATAACTCTCAGGCGTATTTATGTGCTTCGTTGAGCAGGACTCGAATCTTGTCTAACAAATTGTAAATACGTTGCCGTATAGCATTATCATAGAAATGTGATATAAAACTACCACGCAAGTGGGTGCTCCAACCAATTGAAGGAAGATGCACATTCAGAACAGAATTGCACAATTCTTTATTTTTGTATTTTCACTCGCAGTCCGTACATGCCTAGTTTCAACTAGTTTGGATGCTATTTCTGTACAAACTATGGACAATCTATAGGAGTTGGCAGCTCTGGAAATAGGGCTTCGTGGTATTAGAAAAATGAATATCGGTATCGATATCAATTTTCAAACTGGTATACCTTTAATATCAGTATTATTCTGATAGGGAAAATTGAGTGAGGCTTGAGTAGCATGATTCTGTATATCAGCGCCTGCTTAAATTGTCGCTGCAAATTTCCACAATAAACCCAAGAAATTACAGGAATCTGTCTTCAGTTAAATCATATCCCAAAACAGCTGAAACTCCCCCAAATCGTCCATACAAATGGTTTGAATTTGCCACGAAATTACAACTATTTCCGTGTGGAGATCGCGAGATACCGGTAACCAATGACCATCTCGTACCATATAAACTCGCCCAGTGAAACAGCGAACAGCTAAAGATGTTGATATTTGACTGACAAATATCAATGTTATGAGTCAAACACGTTGGATATAAATGTAAATATACGTTTTACTCATTTTCCTGGCTATCTGCATTGATGTATATGTTAGAATAATAGATGAACTATCACGATGGCATGTGCTTTATAAGATGAATTTGCAATGGGATGAAACTGCCAAGAAACGTGGAAATCTCCGCGCAGGGGTACAACTTAGCCATTATAATACATACTAAATAGACTACCATATGCTGCGAATACATAGGTCTAAGTTTGCTCTCGTTAGAGTAGCTCGTATCGATCGATATCTAATGATACCCGCCAACATAAGACGTGAATAAAGCTTGTGGGAACTGAGAAGTTTTTCTCATATTGTCGGGTTGCTCTTTACTTGGGTTGTTGGGTGGTCACTACAAAGGCACACAATTCTGGGAAATCGCTGACTAACCAGGCTGTAGTAATTGAAATAAAATATCACTCAAAATATTCATTTCATATTATGATTTTTCTAGCAAACTACAGGCCGAAATTATAAAATATTAGCGCAGGAAAGGATAGGTTTTTTACCCATCCGATGTCCCAGGGAATATTTTGAGCGGTATTGCATCGCAAAATGCGATGCAAATGAGTACCTGTTGCTACACATTCACAACTTCGTTTAGCTATTTGCTGCGATACATAATTTTGATGTAAAATTCAGTCAATTCACTTAATTTTGAAATATTTTTGATAAAGTCGCTAAAAGTTGCAAAACGTTTGTCAAATTTAGTAAGGAAGCGAGATATCATGCGCATGCATTGGAGACTGATTTCCGATATAGCCCATACACATATACAGCTATAGAGCGCATATCTTCATACCTTCCTTCACTATGGGACAAATGACCGCTGGTGAAGCGAGTTCAGTAAGCGCTCTATAGATCAAAATTCTAAAAGCTAGCGATGCGCGCATGCGTTAGCGGCTTCCTTCTTCTGACATAATAATAATATGTTACAGACTTCAGTTTTGAGTTTGGACACCAGTCAGAAACTCGCAATATGTATCACGGGGTATTCACGGTCGTCGACATATTGCTCGTAACAGACTCTCTTGTAAATCTAAATTCTCCTATAGGGGGTTATGGCTATTGATCATTGCCTCGTCATTAGTTAGCGCTATGATAAACTTTAAAAACACAAGTTTATCTAGGCTGATTCTGGTCGATTTAGACAATGTTTGTCTCGGAAACTGAGTTATATCATCGCGAATGCTAAACTCCTGTTAGTGCATCCCCAAATGAAGGCCAACACAGTATAGTTAGCCATGCTATGGCGGCATATCGCACTTGATTTGCGTAAGCGACAGATTTAGAATGGCAAGTCGCCAAGATCGACGCAAGCGGCAGAGTGTTCTCGAGTACTCTTCTCCAAAGTCGGGAACATACTTTCTCGCAAGATTATTGGTTAATAAATATAACTATATAGAGAGCAACCAATGAATCGCAAGGCAACTACCGACGGTAAAGAAAATAAACAATGTTTTACGCTAGGCTTGCGCGATTTTTCGATTTAATCGTGAAGTTCGATTTATTTTTTAAATCGCGATTTTTACGATGTAACTGAGGAAAGATCGGAAAATCGTCAAAAATTTCATGTTTTAAAAAAATTTGAAGTGTGTACTTTTCCGTCGCATTATATCAGTACATGAGTACAATTATAATCGATTCACGCCTGTGTTCATTGTGTGTATATCCCGCTAAGCGGAAGCATCAAGTAATTTATATTTTTTTCTCGGCGACATTTTCATCTCAAATTTTGATGAATTAAATGTTTATTAAACTATACGCAATATTTAGGCGGTCCCAATTAATAATTTCATGCCCGTGATGATGGATATAAGATATACATTAAGCATACACCCAGGATGGTAAGAATTCGTCGCATGAACATGTGTTCTAATTTCGTGCTATTTTTGTATCATTTATTTAAACCCGGTTTATACTTTTAGGAATTTGGATCTGCGATCTAATCGAAAATCGCGATTTTTTTCATAAAATCGATCGCGATGTTTCAAATCAAAAATTGTGCAAGCCTATTTTACGCGAATGACATAGTAGTATATATATATAGCATTTGTAGTATAACTAGTAACACGTGGGAAGATTGATACACGCTGATCACAGTAAAGCTTTTTATCATTCACTATTTAAGCCAGAGAAAACAACCATCAGTAATTTTTAAATAAAAATTGTTAACTCTTTCAACTGAAGTCATAGTATCGCAAAAACTAAATTTCATCTTAATAAGCTGGTGAATATGTTGCAAGTTTTTAAGGGGGACCTGTTGCTTACAGCTGCCATAGCCTGCAACAGCTTCCAGTTAAGCACTAACACTATTCAGCCTTCTTACATTGTATTGAATGATGTGTACTTTGTTTAGCCTACCAGTTGAAAGGGATATGTGATGTAGGTTGGTAAGTTACAAAATATATGTTAACCGTAGTCAATGAAATCACAATATTCATGGGAGGGACGTTATTGATTTTTCTGAAAATAATTTGACTGAGATGTGTTGCTGCCTTAAGCAGCAACAGCTTCCAATCAATGTAATTGCCAAATCTGCCAATACGTGTTATTTTAGGTTTCCTACACTCCCTGACCTTGGCCAGAGCCAGTACATGCATATTCTGAATCTGACATATGTTATACTGACAAATAACAATACTGGCTACTGTAGACCTGAAGAATGATACACTATCCTCGATAACATTCTCAGAAGTCCACTATTAATTATTCAACCATCTGTTCATGTCACATTTGTGCAATTTGTGTAAACTATGAGTCGCATATTACACGCCTTACGGACTGCTAATTTTTTAGATGGACTACTGACTACCATCAACTTCTTGCTAATTTCGAACCCCCCACAGACGCCCCTTGCGAATTGGTCTGTTGTTTTATTAACCACTATAAAAACATACTTACCGTTCAATCACTACTTGCTAAATCAATTATTTGCATTTTGCTATCAGAATAAGATTTTTATGCCTGCATACACACCTCACCATGCCTAATCCTATTGTTATGGACCCATAACCAGGCTACTGGTTGAGTCCCACCTCCAGCCTACCATCAGGTATAGACTGGCACCAGTCTATACTCACCTCATAGTGATGCTTGTCGCTAAGCGCGCTCGTGCATGCGCATCAGAGCCCGAATAAGAAACAGATTCACTTTTCTAAATTTAAGTGCAAAATATTTAAAGTCTGATTCTCAAATCTTACCACGCGGGGTGGTTGAGGCCGGGTCGTAGTGATTGAACGGTAAGTATGTTTTTACAGTGGTTAATAAAACAACAGACCAACCCGCAAGGGGGGTCTGTGGGAGGTTGTTATTACACCACAAAAACATCCATTACCGTTCAATCACTACTTGCTAAACCCGTAGATTTGGTCAGTGCCCCCTGTCCACATAAGGTGGGAGGAGATTAGAGAATCAATAAACCAGGATAAAAATCAAACCAATCTTATCCCTATGTTATTAACATAACATATTAGTGCATTTAGCTCAATCACACCGTGATTAGCAAATAAGAACAAGTTGAACTTAAAGAAATAACTAAAAACCAAAAGAAGACTCACCATTTCTCACCGACGCAGAGTCTTAACGAAAATGGTGGAAAGTGATTGGTAAATAGTCTTCGGCTTTTTTGGTTAACAAACAAGGATAAATTAAATCAATCTTATCCAAATGTTAACAACATAACCAAATATAGCATTTAGCTCAATCACACCGTGATTAGCAAATACGAACAACTTGAACTTAAAGAAATAACTAAAAACCAAAAGAAGACTCTTCCCCCTATCTCACAGACGCATAGTCCTAACGAAAATGGTGGGAAGTGCTTGGTAAATAGTCTTCGGCTTTTGTAGTTAACAAGGATAAAATTAAATCAATCTTATCCAAATGCTAATAACGTAACCTAATAGTGCATTTAGCTCAATCACACCATGATTAGCCTGCACTCTGGTCTTTGAGCTAAAAGGATGTAAGGTGTATTCACATTTCCTTCCTGCTACCTGCATGATCTCATCTAAAGACGATCCCTCAAAAAGAGCGAAAGAAGTAGCCATACCTCTAACGTCATCAGCTTTAATAAGGGAGAGATTAATTTGATCCGGTGAGGCTATCTCATAACAAAATCCATCCGACAATCGAAGAATTTGAGACCGGCTTAGATAACTCTTCCTCGTAGGAAAAACATACATGAGATGGATCGATTCTTATAACATCTGATCGCTGATTGAAGGTTCCTAATGCCCTAATAGGACACCAAAATTTTTTGGATGGCGACAGACGAAAAAGATTTTTAAATGATCGGACTAGCAGGATAGCGGTTAGTGCGAGTTATAGATAAAAAATTCCTTCTGGGATATCAAAGCCGTCTCCTGAAACCATAAATCTCTCCTTTTCAGCAGAAAGAGCATGAATCTCTTGAACACCTTCTAGCAGAGGCTGTATCAACAAGAAAAAACAGCTTTGACAATTAAAAACAAAACCAAGCTTACTACTGGTAGAAGAAATAGGTTCAAAATGGCGACCTGCCAAAACTTGAAGAACCAAAGCCCAACTCCAGGAAGGAAAAGACTTAGCAATCGGAGGACGAATATTACTTAGACCTCTAATAAAGCTATTAAAAGTCTTAGTATCCTTGACATCGGCATACAGAAGACAAGGAAGGGATGACACCAGAGAACATCTATACTCCCTGAACGTAATAACTGACAAATGAAAATACCCAAACAGATAAGATAAAAAAATCTAATAATTTGGGTATCGAACCAGAATCGGGCACGAAACCTTGGTCTGAACATCATTCACCTAAATCTTTTTAAATCGACCCTTAAACTCAACAGGTCGAATCCCTTCTGGCAGAGTCAATCATTTCCTGATATCAGAAGAAACCTTATTCTCGAGGACTTCAGACTCGAGATTCTCCAGACACACAGACTAAAATTTATTGGATTTGGATGCACACAAAGACCTCTTACTTAAGATAGAAGATCCTGGTATACTGGAAGAAGAAGAGGGAAATCTACCAGAAAATCTAGAAGGTCTAAAAACCAAATCCTCTTTGGCCAACAGGAAGCTATCAGAAGAATTTCGCAAACCTGATCCTTGACCCTCTTCAAAACTAACTGAATCAAAATCGTTCGAGAGAAGGCATAGGCGAACATTCCTGTCCACTACTGAGACAGAGCATCCACCCCCAGGGCTTGACTGTCCGGAAAAGGATACATGTAAGAGAAGATCTGAGCATTCAGAGAGGCCGCGAACAGCTCTACTAGAGGACAATCCATAAGACTAAACCTCATTCCTCCTTCTAAAAATGAAAGAAAACCCCATGGCCATGACTGAACGAATCGAGATTTAGAAGCCTAACAGACAATCCAACCAACGCACAGAAGCCTGGATCTATTTTCCAATGAATAGCCTCTTCTATAGACTCCCTGACAATCATAGACAAACAACAACCCCTCTAAAGCTAATAGCTTCTAATAATAAGGAACAGAAAACCTTTTTGGAAGAGGAGACTACATAGAAGGATTCTAGATCCAAGAATATCTAGCCCCTTTTAATAAGGGCCCCCCCTTAAAGAAGAGTCAAACTTACTATATGCTCTATATATATATATATATATATATATATATATATATATATATATATATATATATATATATATATATATATATATATAGTCTATGGGAGTGCTTAGAGTCAAGATATAGCCAAATCATGTGCCCGAAATCTACATGAACTACGGGAAAGTCACTAGTGATGACCGTCATCACAATTCTATGAATAGCATACATGACAAGTCACAAGGTCCTGATAAGAGAACTATGGCCCACATTAGACTATCTAATTTAAACATCGTATAACAATGGAGATTTAATAAAAAATTGTATTGAATACATCAACGGTTGCCTAGCCGCTCGGGTTTGCTGATAAATTAGATATCCTAAACAATTCGATATTTATGCCACGAGGCAGAAACTTAAAAGATTTTAATAAATTTATTGATTCTTATATTTATAATCTTAGCATCAATAATTTCATCTTTGTACTAACAAATGACATTGTGTTAGAAATCCCAAAGAAAGGAAAGATTGAACACTGATACTAGATATTAACTGATTGAATACTGAATTTTGCAGACGACATATTACAACTGTAATATCTCTGGACTTGCAAAGATTTAGAAAACATTTTGACCGAAATAGTTGGTGGATGCTTAAATCCAAAGATTCTCGTCCGCTCTTCCCCCCTCCAGCGCAACCCCAACCCCACTCCAACCGTCAACCCCCAGACAACAACCGCAAAAACCCAAGACTCACTGAATAGTCCGGGAATAATCCGACCGAAAATTGCCGGTGGCATCACCAACAACCCTCAGCCAAACTGCCCCCGAAACCCCCGTTCGAAGGCCCGCAGCAACCCAGTCAAAATAGAGCAAAATTTACGCTATAAAAGGAAAACCAAACAAAAATCTGGAAAAAATGAAAACAAAACGAACTCACCGAAACTATGTCAACGCAGAAGAAGAATCCGACTCATATGCCCCCTTATCCGATTGATTATCCTTTCTAAGCGAATAATGTACTTGTAGACATTAATCCTGTACTCATAATGATCCTATGAAACCTTTACTGAATCTAATTCTTTTCAGCGACTGACGAAATTATACTACGATTTACTTAAGAATCAGGGTTATCCCCTCCACAAATAAACTCCCTTTGGTTAAATAAATATGTCAACCTGCCGACATAAGAGGTAAAAGGAGCGAGAAAAAAGGCTGAATGGCCCGAAGACAACTGGTCATCTAAAGTTGGATGAAAGCAAAAATCGTATCTCGAAATAATGCGTAGAATACCACCTGACTTATCGGCTTATGAAATGCGCATAGAAAATAATCTGCAACAAAATCCCATACCGTAACTAGTCAGGAGTCTTTAATTACCCTGAAAATTGTCGCTGATAAACGAATAAATGTCTGAATAAACTACAATTCCAAGAGAGACTACAAGACTGGCAATGACTTGGAATTACTATTTTCAGCCATTAAACATTATTAAACAAAAACTGAAATAAGACTAATTCTTAGGCAAGAAGATGACTAGATTCTAGGAATGCGGATATGGAAAAAGGGAAACGGAAATGCATATACTACCGGAAACTGATCAAAATCCTACAACCCGGATGTACAGAATTACCGGAAGAGGAAGCTGAAAACCCAGAAATGGATGAACAATGTAATGCCGGGTAAAACCGGAAATGACCCTATCCCCGGCTGTACGAAATCTGGATGTGGAAAAAAGGAAAAAGAAATGGATAAAACCGGAAGTAGACTACCGGAACTGATCAAGATCCTACAATCCGGATGTACAGACTAACCGGAAGAGGAAACTGAAAAAACGGAACCGGAAATTGATGAACAATGCAATGCCGGGTCCAACAGACCCGGATATGCATTCTTCCGGAAGCTCTTATGAAACCGGAAATGGAAAACGGAAGTCTATCCAGGTCTGGATGACCCGGAAGTACACCCCTAAGACCAGAAGCGGAAGTGTACTGACTAGCGTCCAAACCGGAAACGCCTCTACCGGAATTTGAAAATAAAAGGAGTCCTCAGACTCCGGATATCCGGAATGGCCGGAAGCGCTAATAGAACCGGAAACGGAAGTAGGTACCAGATCTCTAGAACCCGGATGTCCTACATAAACGGAAGACAGACCGGAAGTGGCCGGAACGGAAGTGGTAACCAGATCTTGCCGACCTGGATTACCCACTAAACTGGAAGTCCTACCGGAAACGGAAACCACCGAAGACGGAACCGGAACTTGAAGACCCGAATGTCTTGCTAGACCGGAAGTTTGGACGGAAAAAGATTGAGATGCGGAAAACGGAGGTAAACCCGAGTCCACCACAACAGAACCGGAACTAGCAAGACTATGTATCGACCTCTTAGAAACAGGCGCTCTAGAGACAACTGTAACTACCGGAACCACCGTAAAATTGGCATTATCATAAGGACTGGCCTCATGGACGCCGGTTTCAGCTGATGCCACCACTGCTTGAGGATTATGCCGGTCACCCTCAAGTCTTAAGTGGATTTTATCTGATGCACTCTCCGAGCACACCTTCAAGAGCCTGGATGCTCTTGTCTTCTGCTTTGGTGATACCAACACCTGCCTAGAGGTCAGAGGGACCGGCTTCCCCCATTTGCGGGAACGCCCGCTAGCCTTCGGGCTATCCTCCGGACCTGACGAGCCTTCCTGCTTTTTGGCCTCTTTTTATCGCAGAAGAAATTCGTTCATCGAGTGATTTTGTCAACACTGTGGCAAACGATTCAAATCTCGCAAAAAGCGCCATCACGGCGTGCAAATTTCCCGATGAGTTTCCCCCCTCCGTTGCTACCGATAACGGAACAGAGGATTGAGCAAAGGACACCGCCTTTGCCTTGCTAGCAACGGAGGAAGGGGAAGGACGACCAGCGGCAGCGATTGTTAGACCGACAAATCTTTAAAGAACGCTTTCGCTACCGAAAACCGGCCACCCTTTACAAATCCCACACATAGCATTAGTAGTACAGGACACTTCGCACAAACGTGCCCGGCGAACTCGATCGAGTGATGACGATCACATTTTGCTGACGAACATTTAGTTTTATCTGACCTTTCGCTAACTCCTACAAACGAAAAAACGTAACAATGAAGCATACCGCTCAAACTCTCACACAAGAGACACCCTCAACTCAGTTCTAACGGCGGGAAAATTCAAATTTCCTTACCAGAAACTTTCAAGGGATTTTAATATAATCCTTATAATGCACTAGAAATAACTTCGTTACAGGCTCTATATATGGACTGGACATTATCAATGATGATGATGATTTAGGATAGGCATAACAATCAAGATACCACGAAGCAAAACGATCTTCGCGAAAACCGGTAATATATAAATTCGTCTATAAGATACCATATAAACACAATTATACTCCTAGACATAACTTAGGGAGGATTGACTTCATATTGGGCATATTGTTCCGAGATATAAAGTCAAAAGGTATCACTGCCAGTGCGCAAAACACAGAAACTTATATGAATATTTTTAGACAACTATTCTGCATGCAGAATAATTGAAAAGTGAATCTGTTTCCTATTCGGGCTTTGATGCGCATGCGCGAGCGCGCTTAGCGACAAGCGTCACTATGAGGTGAGTATAGACTGGTGCCAGTCTATACCTGATGGTAGGCTGGAGGTGGGACTCAACCAGTAGCCTGGTTGAGGGTCCATAGGAATAGGATTAGGCATGGGGAGGTGTGTATGCAGGCATAAAAATCCTATTCTGATAGCAAAATGCAAATAATTGATTTAGCAAGTAGTGATTGAACGGTAATGGATGTTTTTGTGGTGCAATAACAACCCTGGTTATATTACACATTTTAACACTGATCTCTATCTAGATTATTTCAAAACCATATTAGAAAATACTACATTCCATATTTATTCTGTTGTGGCTTGAACAACACGACCGAAGCGCCAATACATGCTAAAAATCATGGATTCTCTCGGCTTGAAAATATTGACTAGCTCCCGGTATGGTATATGTATCAATGACTGCTACATTGGAACCAGTCCTGCATTCCCTAGGGAGAACATTTTGTGAAATCAGAAAATTATGCTTTTCGGTTGTTTTCGGATTCACTTGCTCACAGCGTGTGTAGACGAAAAAAGCTGTTTTTGATTCGCATTCGTTTTTGATTCACAAACATGTTTTGAAACGTTTCCCCATTGGAACACCAACCAGTTTCAACACAGTTTGTTTGCTATGAAGTGCTATGAACTGCTATGCATTATTCGATTTGTTTAGCAGTTACTGCTACATAATTTTTTTCCAACAAAATATTCCCTGTGTCCTATGATGGTAATTAAAATAAGTTTTATTCATTTTTTTTGTTGCAAGAAGTGCATTCTTATAAGTTGCCAAATTTCGTAGCCGCAATCGTTAATTTATCAATTACTCTATTAAACACTAGCCTCAAAACAACAACATGACAGCTCTGGATAAATAAGAAAAGCGTGATCGCTAAATACAGGTAAAATATAATTATCCCCTATGAAGAGCAATAACGTAGCTATATACTATTGAAATATTACTAATGGGAAGCAGATTATCTGCGTAACAAAATGTTATGCCAGTTTTATCTTATATCTCAATATTTCGGTATCAGCAAAATCATATCGGTATGACTAACGGTATAGCTGATACCAGTATTCGATATAATATCGGTATATCATGAAGCCCTATCTGGAAATAACCCAACAATGGCCAACATGATTCCAGAACCAAACAATTTTGATCATGATGAAAATAATAATAATATTCTGCTGAGAACTGTGAACCCATTTGTACTGGTTGTGTCGCATTAGTAACTAGTTGCTGTAGAAAAATATCGCTGCTAGTTTTAAGAAAAGCATCTTCGTCTTCATTTGAAGAAATTCCAGTGCACCAGTTAATCGATGGGAAGTTGAAATCCCCTACCATAAGAGTGTGGTCTGCATTTGCTGTATCAACCGTGTTTAGTAGATTTATGAGTTTGTTATTGTTTGGGCCGTCTAAGTTGGGACTTCTGTAGATACAACCAACAAGAATTTTTCCTTTTGTTGTGTCGTCCGTGTACTCCACACCAATTCCTGAAAGCCGTCATCATTTTGTGTTTCACAAGTTTTAGCATTTAATGATACATGGGAATAGATGATGACTCCTTGATGGATTACTATTCAGCGAGAGATGGTACTCATCAATCTGTAGTTCACTAATGTTTATGGTTGTGTTTTTTGGTAAGGCTTCTGTTATTAGTATGATAGCAAGGTGAATCTTGTGTACTAGCGCTTCAAGCTCAGCTTCTTTATTAATTAGACTATCTGCATTTGTGCATATACATGTATTGGTTACTGTTTTAGAATTTCTATCATTGCTTATTTGAATATACTTTGGTATCTGTCCTGTGTTGGTGTCTGTGTTCTCACCAGTTAGTGTTTTTACATGTTTTTATGCCTTACGTATTTGTGTTTTGTTTTTTCATGTCTTCCCTTGTCCAAGGTGGTGTAGCTTATTATGTTTACATTGCAACTCCGTGTATTTGGGTGCCTCATTGTTTGATATGTCTACAGTTTCCTCGCTTAGTACAGCATTTCCACAAATCAGTGTTAGCCCGTGCCGCTCCGATGTCAAGATTTTAAATTTTCATATTAAATTAAAAGATGATATGGTGTTAATTTTTCAGTAAATTTGGTGGATTATGTTGCTGTCATAGACATCAACATCAACCAAACAGTTGAGAAATGTACACTGGCTTCTTTTCTATTTACACAGCAAAAGATAGACTAAATTGACATCGGAGTGGTAAGAGTTAAACTCTTAAATCTAACAGTTTCGAGGAGACTTAATTAATCAATGACAGTCAAATCATTCAAGAGCAAACTAGATATCCAAGAAAGAACTTTTGAATTGGACTGAGAAAGCCATACTACAACAAAAACACTAAGGCAATAACAAGCCAGTGGCTTATGCCTCGTAAAATGATGATGATGATGATGATGACATTGCTGCTTTACGCAGTGATATTCTTGTATATGTATACCGAGGATGTTCTTCTTTTCCTGGAAATTCTCTCTATAAGAGGCACAGACTGAATCCTGTCATCATATCTCGTATTCCCTGCAGGCCTTAACAGTATTTTCGTCCTGTGTGGTAAACGAATTAAGTAATTTCGCTCAATAGAAGTATTTTGCTTTCTTTCATGACTTTTCTTTAAACCAGTCATGTGATATATGCATAGGCCATTAGCTTTCATAGTCTTGAACCTGGGTGATTTACCACGGAAATAGAATGTATCTTAATTTTCTGAAAATAAACTCACTTGTTGGGCGCTCATCTGTGAAAAGATCAACTGTGATATTTCCTAAAGAGGTTTCCAGTAAGACAGCCATTTTTACATAAGACAGTATGAAAATATATCGCAAATAAAAATTATTTTTATAGATGTATTGTGAAACCGGGACTATATTTTCTTCTTGATAATGTAGGTTTCGCCTTTTCAAGACACACGTCGAACAGGAGACTAATCATCATTGTCATCATCATCTTCATAATAATAACCTACGTCTCAGCTGTCAGGGATGCTGTCTGTGGCTCCCTATCTAGACTGTCTGTCGTGCCATGGGACTATGCAGATCAAATTCATTGCAAGTTTTTTGAGAGAATGTGCCTCTGAACTAGCATACCCACTGCAGACACTTTATCAAATATCCGTTCGAAATTGCCAACGATATGGACGAAAGCTAGCATAATCCCAATTTATAAAAAGGTACTAAGGCAGGCAGGAAATTATCATCCAGTCTCCCTTTACTTGCATACTGTGCAAGATAATGGAAACACTATTAAGAGACAAAATGTTACAAGACTTCGAAAACAATGCGCTTTTAACAACATATCAACATGGCCTTATGAAGGGTAGAAGCTGTTTAACAAACCTACTCGAAACACTTGAAAGTGGGACCTGTAGTCTAGACTAAAAATGCTACTTAGATGCAATTTACATTGACTACCAAAAAGCCTTCAATTCCACACACCACATACACACACACGCGCGCGCACGCACGCACGCACGCACGCACGCACACGCACACACACCGGCCCCACTCACCCCACCCCACCCCTCCCTCACCCACCCCACACACCCCGATGGCCTATGCATAAATTAAAGGCATTTGGAGTGGGAGGAAATATACTTACATGGATAGAGGGCTTCCTGACAAATCAACAAATGAGAGTAAGTGTACGTAGACAGTAGCCAGTTCTTCACTCTATCCAAAAACAACATCATTCGTGGACATAGTTTAAAAATTTGTAAGCAAAGATGCATTACACAGCTAAGACAAAACCTTTTCAGCTGTCATATTGTGAACTTGTGCAACTAGTTGCCCAATGACGTAGTTTGTGGCAATACTGCCAATACCTTCAAGAGTGCATTAGATAATTATTGGCGAAACCTGGACATTTAAATAGGCTAACAGCTTACCTATGTCCAGTATACATAACTCTCGCTCATGCGGCAGGCAATGAATGAGTTCAGAAAAAGAATAACAAAAGAAACCAAACTCAACCCTAAAGCCTTCCACAAATATCTAAAAAGCAAACTGAAAACAAGAGCTGGTATTTCTGATATAGACTATGATGGAGGAATAGCAACATTTGACAATGATAAGGCTGTAGTGCTCAAAGACTTCTTCGTTAGTGTCTTCACCAAAGAAGATCACACAAATATTCAATGTAGCCAGCACCAAGTGCAGTCACCATTGTGTGAATTAACTCTGACAGTAGATAAAGCCTGAGATAAGCAACGTAGACTCAACACAAACAAGTCTGCACGACCAGACAATTTTTTAACTTCAGAAATATAGTTTGGGAAATTAATATGCCAACAAATTCAGAAAGTGATACTAATATAAGTTTCTTGAAACATTAATCAAAACATTTCTGCATCAACACGTGAACAGGCCTACACGTTATAGCCAACATGATATACCTAGTTTCTTGGATTTAATTTTAAGAAATGATGAAAATATGGTTCAAAACATTATTTATGATAATCCTATTGGAAAAACTGACCACGTTACCATGATCTTTTATACATAATTATACAGTGATAAACCAAATGACTATCCTAGATACAATTACTACAAGGGAAATTATGACGGTTTACGAAAAAGGACATAAGAACGGTGAACTGGATACAGGAATTTAATAACAAGGATATAAATGAGGCTTGGCACATCCTTGAGAACATTACAAAAGTAGCTATACGAAAGAATATACCATTAGTAAAACTGATCAATAATCCCAAACCAAAGTGGATGAATCAATTGACAACAGCTGCGATTAGACAGAAAAGAAAAAAAACTTGGAACAGATATCAAAAGGACAGGACAGAAACTAATTATAATTTGTATGTGTAGCTCGCGGGGTATGTACTGGTCCGCCGTGACGTTTCCGCCCATCGCACTGCAAGTGCAGGATGACCGGGATTGCTGGTTAGCTGCAGATCTCGGGGTTGCGGATCCCATATGGCATCTCTCCAAGAAATACAAAGGCCAACTTCTAGAGCCACGGGAACACTGATGTTGCAGTGGGGCGTGCGACCCTTGTCGCCAAGATTGAACCACACGGTGTAGTCCCAACCATTTGTGTAACCGGTGTGTCTATCCATAGTAATTTAGAGATATGGAACAATTTGTAACTAAAACAGTAGAAATATTAATATACTATACAAACAAGATAATTCATTTGACAGTAAATGAGCACAATAATACACAACATAGAGCTATCTGGTGTCCTTTCCACATGGGGTTGTCGGAGGTACCACACAGGTTCTTGAATCTGCAGATGTATCCCTGCAAGAGAAGCATCCGCAACGAAGTCACTAAGTAGCCTAATATAGGCTAATATACCCCTAACATACACAAAGAAGATATTGTTGTTGCGAGAGGAAAGTGCCTCACGCGGGCCTCCGTCACAGGAAATTGCCTTCAACCCCGAAGCAGAGGAACAGAGCTGGCAAAAAGGGCCACTCTTTTGTTCAACAGAAAAATGCTGAGTGAAGATCCTAGTGAAACCATAATTAATGTGATGCATACTGGTTCATGTGAAGACCGGGTGAACGATTTCCGAAGAATTCCCAAGTCACCGTCTTATGTAGTTCCAAAGATACTGTATTGGTAGCTGCCGCTTCATTTATGCGGGCCTTCTGCTACAGTCTAACCTATCATTTAGTTGTTGGAAATGAAAACTAGCTTTGGCCGCAAATGGCAGGGATTCCTACCTAACTTTAGATACAGTTGTCCCCTTCCAACAGGTCACTTTGACTAGCATCTACCTCCAAGGACAACAGGCGTACATGTCACGAGCCAAGGAATCCAAATTCGATGAAAATCTGGCTTTATTGCCCTGCCACAATATAGAACCTCACCTGGACAATGGCTACATTTCACATAAGCAAGTTTTGATCACTAACATGTCACTATGGTGGGGATGGAGAGACGAATATCCATCGAGAGCGTCCTTCCCGTGAGGGTGTGGTGGACTCCAAGATCTCACCCAGATACTTCAACGAGTTGGATGGAGATTCGCGCCCCGTCCATCACCAAGTCCTACGGATCTAACAGTTGGCCTGTCATTATGATTAAGTTCCAATCTGCCCAGATATGCACTGCGGGTCGGTAAATAAACTAAGTAACTCACATTTCTAACTATATGTTTTCGCAGTGCTTCCTTCATTGGCGGGGTTATTTAGCTAACAAGTATCCGATGATATGGGGGAGATGTATGTGAATCAGCACATTAACCATCACTGCTCGGGAACCTTCAATAGTTTCCCAGGGTCGGATCCGATCAATGTGCTGATGGGGAGTCTAAACAATTAATAAGCCATGTGGCTGGTGGATCGTGGAAAGAGACAATAACTTAATATATATGAGGCCCTATAGGTAACTGGCCAATTTTACACAACCTTGCTGGAGTGCGGGGCTGCATTACCGCAACAACCGGAAAAGAGGCGTACACTATATGTCTCTAAACGAAGAAATTGTCCCTAAACACTTTAACCTATCCTATCGAGCTGAATAGTAAGGTTAGTCAGTAACATGCCAGACCCAAACAATTAGAGCACGGTCAGTGACCTCAGTGTAAAATTTGATGATGGCGGGAATAAAATGATGCGGATATATCTGTTGCTGTAGAGTATTTCCTAGCGTACTGTGGTCCAAAGTTTTCTTCAATTAAACAAAACATATTAACTGAATGGTTAACTGCCATATACAACTAACCAATGCAATAACTAGAAAGTAATTAAATGATCTAACTAAATATCACAGATTGATGAACTTAAACGGTGCGGCTAGTTGAAAGCACATACAGTAAACAAGGATAATATACACAGTAAGAAGAAATTATAAATTGCGGTCCTAAGACCGGGAACATACCTATTAATCATCAGTACCATATACGGATATGATAATTAAGTGTACAATAGCATAGCTACTTGAGTACCTAATAGTCATCGGTACGGAACAGCCTACTATGTTACTGAAATTGAGGCGCTAACATTCATAGTGCAAGTCAACACGTTATCTGAAGCTGGAAAGATTTCCGCAGGCAGATTTCTGCAGCTGATTTCTGCAGGCAGGTCTCCGCAAGCTGACTTCTCCAGACAGGGTAGACACGGTACACACTCAGGACAGTGAAACAGAGCAGTGAAGAAATGTCTATTAAATAGTCTCTTTAGCTAGTATACAATTTATATGGAAGTGAGAAAGTTATCCGTCCAGCGACGGAAGTAATAAAGTTGAAGTTTGCCCATTAACAGAGAGGGCTGTATATAATGTTAAGCAGTTTCATAAACTGGCACACAGTGCGGGATGCATCGCATAGCTCTTGTGGCGCATCCAGCAAAGTTCCACCAGACTGTGGTCAAAAAGTTAATTAAACAAATACTACATGCAGTGAGGAAATTGAAGTCCACTTTTCAGCGTGGTTGGCAGATCTGGCGAGTCATCCACCAGGAATCACCGTCAGCTCTACATTCCGTAGAATTACATCCCGGGCCCGCACCGCCAGCTCTCGGAAAGGCTCCCTTAGGAAAGTCCAGATGCAGAAAGTATAACTTTAAATTTAGTCTATTACTGGCCATCCGGGGGTGTCCAAAAACTGGTGGAAGCCGAGGACTTCCTACCACCGCAGATGTCCTGGGATCCATAAGACACCGGATGAAGTGAGAATCACTGACAGTCAGCAGTTACATCCATCATCCTGATGGTCCAGAGGTCCTGCGCAGGCCGGCTTCCACACCGACGATGCTCCTGATTCTCGATTTTTCACCCCTTTTATACTACTCGTGACGTCAGAGGCAGATGCCTCAGCCAATCAGCGGCCGAGCAGTAGCCAATCAGCGTGCAGATAGATCAGTGACGTATTTATCACGTGCACAGAACATTCTAGCTCTATTTATGCATATACGCGATTACAAAGTCAAAAGCAATATTTTGAAGATAATTTAAGGGGATTTTCGTGGATAACTCAGCCATTTCTGGGCCGATATTTAAATAGTAAACAGTTCTAGAAAGCTGGTTCTATTCTGGTCTTGATCACTACCAAGAACAACGAGATCGGAATAAGTAAAGATTTTTACGAGTACCAACTCGGTACACTATAGGCATATGCACTCGCTTCCAATTCCGTGACGTGTTGTCAGGAAAGGTCTGACGCCCACACACTAGCTGATTTTAACGAAAACCTCTCCCATATGGCCTATGTATGTGTGCTATCCTACCCAGGGGGCGTGCTTGGAGCGAATCCGGAGTGGCCGTTCCGTACCCAGCTTCACTGGGACGGTCAGTACCCGTCCGGTCAGTCAGTGCTACATATGCTAAGGCAAGAAAGATGGTTACAAAGGAAGTTAGGGAGGCTAAAAATATCTTTGAAAATAAACTGGCAAGAGAATTCAAACAAAACCCCGAAAGCTTATGGAATTATGCTAAATCAAAACTTAAAGCAAAATCTGGAGTGTCTGACCTGGATAGTGAAGACGGTATAAAATTAACATCCAGCCAACAGAAGGCATGTGCACTCGACTCCTTTTTCAGTTCAGTCTTCAGCACAGAAAGCACGAATGAAGTACCCATACTAGAGCAGTGACAGTACCAAACAGAGCTATTATACCTAGACATATCACTAGAAGAAGTAAAAGAGATCCTGAATAAACATAGTGCAAGAAAATCATCCGGACCTGTAAATCTACATTCTAAAATACTGGTTGAAACAAAAGAGGAGATAGCTATTCCATTACAACTGCTCTTCAAAAAATCTCTAGAGACATCAAATTTTCCAAGCAGATGGCTCAGAGCAAATGTAGTACCAATTTATAAGAAAGGTCCCAGATCATCAGTAGGGACTTATAGACCCGCGAGTCTCACAGTCATAGCTTGTAAGATTATGGAAACCATTATTCGAGATAAACTCGTTAACCACATGGACGTGAATCAGCTTTGCTGAGATCAACAACATGGTTTAAGATCTGGCAGGTCATGTGCAACACAGCTACTACTATTAATGGAAGAATGGACAATGATATTCAATGATAGAGAATCCTTCGATTGCGTGTATATGGACTATAAAAAGGCATTCAACAGTGTTCCGCACAAAAGACTATTAAACAAATTGACAGCATATGGAATTTAAGAAACAGATCTATGGAACTATAAAGAAAGCAAACAGTAAACTTGGGATAATAAAAAGACCATTTCGAGACCTAGACAAAGAATCCTTTATCAGACTTTACAAAGATTTTATTAGACCACCTCTAGAATATTTCTCAACAGTATGGTATGCCATAAACAAGACTGAAAACGATGACATAGAAAAAGTACAATGAAGAGCAATAAAAGCAGTGTGAGAACTAAAGGACATAAGTTATAAAGACACACTTGTCACTCTGAAATTGCCGACACTGGCATATAGACGAAAACGAGCAAACAAACATTCAAGATCATCAATAATATTGGCTGTCTAGATAACAAATTGTTCTTTGAAATTAAAGAAAGTACGCTATGTGGACACGAACGTAAAGTAACGAAGGAGCATTTTAACAATAGACTATGAGAGAAAACATTTTCAAACTGCGCAATGAACGACTGGTATACTCTGCCAGAAAAGGCTGTGATGGCATGTTCTCTCAATGAAACTGAACTCGAAAAGCATTAGAATGACCATCCTGTGAAATATGACTACGATTATATTGAAGCACACACACGTGTGCGCATAAAGAATTTAGTGCAACATAGAGAAATGAGGAGTATAGAACCTGATGCTTAGAAGACCCACACAACCAAGGTAGAACCAAGGTAGGTAGATATACAACAAAGGGTACTAAAAACTTAGTGACACACTATCACTGCCACCCTGTATCATATTTTTCAAAGAGCCTAGAAGAACGTAATGTACCTGATATCTGGCGGCAAAGCAATGTAACGCCTATCTTCAAAAAGGGCAGCAAATGATCAGTCAGTAACCTTAGGCCTATAGGTCTAACTTCAATCTATTGCAAAGTGTTAGAGTCGCTAGTCAGAGATAGCATAGTCAATCACATGACCCTCAACAACCTGTTCGCAGACCAGCAGCATGGATTTAGGACAGGGCATTCCTGCATGGCACAGCTGTTGGCAGTAATAGAAACGTGGACATAACTGCCGGACAAACAGTTTTGCATAGATGCAATCTATTTCGATTTTCCAAAAGCATTCAACACTGTGCCACATTCAATACTCCATCAGTCTGTTATCTAGATGGAGAAATGTTCCGACTCCTGTATAAATCTTGGGTGAGGCCACTACTGGAATATGCTAATACAAGATGAAGCCCACGTTCCAAGACTGACATATCCAAGATAGAAAAAGTCCAGAGGAGGGCCACCAAGCTATTACCGGGACTGTTTGATATGGCATATGAAGAAAGACTCTGACACCTAAAGCTTCCGGCTCTTGTCTACTGAAGAATTCGAGGTGACATGAGTGAGACCTACAAGTTCCTCCACAGTAGATACACCATAGAGCTCCAGGGATTGGTTCTGGAAACGACGACCACAGCACGTGGCCACAGCTATAAGCTTAGGAAGCACCACTCAAATCAATCACTGCACGCACACAGCAACAAAGTTATCAACAACTGGAACTTTCTTGCTGAAGAAGTGGTGGTGGTACCCTCCATTAAGTGCTTTAAGCATTGGCTAGACAAACACTGGTCTGCATAGCTCTATATAGTCGACCTTCCTGAAGTTCTCAGATGTCAGCACCAACTAGAATGTCATTCGGAGGAATTTGGTACTGTTTAATACCTTACAGAGGAACATTGTATTCCGACCACACTGATAAGCATAATTGCCTAGCTTCCCAAGTATATCAACAAGGTGGGTCGGTCCTACCAATCATGAAAGCATGCACCGAACTGATAATTGTAACTGCCATAGTCCCCCAAGTAAACAACTCTTGCAAAGGTGTAAACATACTGCCAAGGTGTGTATGTCCTACCATTTTATAATCTAATTATGTGTGTCGGACATACCAGCTCCAACAGATCGCTAGGCGAGTTCTTGCTATATTAAAGTCCTAGGTTTAGTATCGGGTATCAGGCAACACACTATGTATACCCCGTGCACAAACAATTAGGCCAGGTGCGTGTGTCATAATAACTATAAATAACCCCCTCATAATACCATTCTAGTAAGATGCACCCAATTATGTGTCAGCCTTACCAGCGCCAAAAAGTCAGCTATGTGAGTCTGTACTAATGCTTTAAGTTTATTAATAGGTACCAGCCTACATATTGTTTTTATTTCCACACATATTCATTCAGGTCAGGTGGGCGTGTTCTACCAACCGTATGAGGCTGTATGCGCACTGGCAAGGTGGGTCTTTCCTACCATTCAAGCAAGCTTGAAAAATCATGCTCATTGTAAGTGGCCGAGCTAGGCGTAATTGCCCTAGTAGCCCTCCAAGCCACATCATGAAGAACTTGAGGTTCCTGCACTCCGATAAGGTGGGTTTGTCCTACAAGTTCAAAGATGTATATATGTACACATGTAAATTGTACATACCACCGCAACCCTATAATACAAACAGTTAAAAAAAAAATTTAAAAAAGAAATATAAAAAAATCAACCATTATCCGCACATTTCCCAACCAACCACAGTAATGTAAAAAAACTTAGATCGGCAATAGGCCCAGCAATGCCTCCAACGTCGCAACAGATGATGATGATGATGATGATGATGATGATGATGAGGAGGAGGAGGAGGAGGAGGAGGATCTATTGGCTTGTTATTGCTTCGATGTTTTGTTGTAGCATGGCTTGTTCAAACTTCTTTCTTTGAAGTCGATCTCTAGAAAAAGATATCTGGTTGTTGTTGTTGTTGTTGTTGTTGTTGTTGTTGTTGTTGTTGAGTAAGGATAATCCTCCAATAATTTGGAGCACCCACAGCAATGGTAAAAGTGTGTTTTGTTTTGTTTTTAAATCTAGTTAGACTAATATAGTAGGGGAGAGGACTGCAGGGCGATACATAGATTAAAACAAAACAAAGTAACACACAAAACTAAATGATCAAAACTCAGCACAGAACTTGGTGCCCATTTATCAGATTCAGACGGCCAAGCCTTAGTTGATATCTTTAATGAATTTAGCATGGAACAGCTAGTATCTTTCCCAATCCGTGAAGGAAACACTTTAGGCATAATAGCAACAACATTACCTGGCCAATTAAGCAATATTCAATCACCAGACAAATTCAGTGACCACAATGCCAGTATGGCAACCCTAGTATAAAATTCTAAAGATGGCCATGGTGCAAATTGCAAGAACGAAGAACGATTAGACATAATATCGAAACAAATTGGCAACTAATTAAGAATTTTTTAATGAAACAACCAGAAAAAATGTACTGAGTAATCTATCTCGTACACAACAATCACTACCCTGGATAAACAGCAAGACAAGGGCTTTTATCAGGCGCAGGAACAAAACACACAAACGCAAGTTTAAAAAGATTAATTACCAGCCTACGATAAACGACAGCTGGAAAGCTCTACGAAAGCAAATTAAGAAAGAAGTTCTGGATTCCCACAACAACTATGTCAACAAATATTGCTTGATGACATTAAATCTGACTCAAAACACTATTGGCAATATTATTAACAACCAAAAATCAGAAAAACAAGCAATCCCTCCACAAAAGACCCATGGAACTATCGCAAGCACTGACAGCCGAAGCCCTTAACGACCAATTTATGAGTGTGTTACTAAAACAATTTTCAGCGATACACAATTCCTAAAACAAGCAAAATGGAAAATATCACTATTAAACCAAATGGAATTAAGAAAGTATCAAATGGCCGAAATATATCCGTGAATACTCACAGAACTGTCAACAGAACTGTTAGGCATACTGTCATTTTTTTTCCAACAGTCCATAAACACAGGAGTTATCCCAACTTAATGGAAATGAGCAAATATTTGTCTCTTATATAAGAAACGCGACCATTCCATACCAAACAACTATAGACCAGTTTCACTCCAATGCATTTGCTGTAAGATGTTGGAACACATCAGCTGCTTTAATTTAATGAGCGATTTTGAAGAGGATAACATCCTAACTAACTGTTTCAAGATTCAAGATTCAAGGTTCAAGATTATTTATTCCATGCTTAATATACACTATACAAACATCACACTTGGGCAGTCCATCAAAGGCCGAGACTATGAATCGATGGACCCCCTACACAGGAAACAAAACATTACAATATATAGGGTGATAGTTAATTATACAAACATCCGTAAGTAAACACAGGACACAGGACGGCACGGCATCTATTTTTTGTACCATATTGTCATGATTGTTCTACACGTAGCGTATTCTACATATAAAGGGTCTTCATATTATTTTATATTTAGATTCCAACTATGATTTTTATTGTAGATACATGGTTTTTTAATATGGTACATTGGGTGGGGGAGGGGTGGTGTGTGTGTGTGCTAGCGTGCGTGCGTGCGTGCGTGCGTGCCTGCCTGCCTGCGTGCGTGCGTGCGTGCGTGCGTGCGTGCGTGCGTGCGTGCGTGCGTGTGTGTGTGTGTGTGTGTGTGTGTGTGTGTGTGTGTGTGTGTGTGTGCTCAACCCCATTATGTCACAGTAGCTTTGCAGTGAGAAAAGTTGTTGGTAGGTGTGACTTAGATAGATATTTTATAGTAGAGTGTCGGCATTTGATATATCCATTGAGAACACGAATATAAGATGAAGATTCGAGATGACTGAGATCTGATTGGGTCCATCTGTTTTGTCGTATTTCATGCTTTTCAGCATGATATATCTATCCTAAGTTTGATAACTTCTATCACTCTGATGGCAATTTTCCAGCTTTATCTACAGCAGATAAATTGGCGTCCAATATTCAGCAATTTTGGTGGATGGTGGTTTTGTCTACGACTGCAGCATCTTCCATCAAACGTGCCTAGAAACTGTAACAATGTAACATATTTGTTCATCTATTTTATTTTGAAAAATTAAAAATTTTGACATCCGAGTACAAAGGGTTAGGGAAGAAGCGAAATCATGAGACTTTGTCTATATAGTTCTAGCTGTCCATTAGGAAAATGCCATCTGGCCCGGACAAAGATTTTATGACAGACGTACAGATATATGTAGGAAAGCCAACAAACCGAAACAGACGCATCACATAATAACTTGATATTAGTAATAGTATTAATAACAACAGTAATTAATCAGCTAGTATTGACCTGTGTTTCTTATTGTAGTTGTAGATTGTTAAAATGAGGCGTATTAGATCAGAATTTGAAATAAATAAAAAGCATTGATGCAGAATTGGAATAGATAGGGTGGGCGGGATTGACTCATACTGGCAGTAATCACCTACTACAGGTACAGAGTAAATATGAGATCTGGCTGCTAGGTGAGAAAAGGATTAGATTTGACACTTTCTATGCCTCTGTCCCGTTCTCTTATTTCCCCTTATTTGTCAACATGTCTTCCATAAATTTCACAGCTGTGAAACTCAACTAATTAATGTCATCAATGATTGGGCTTCATCCATTGATAACCGGAAGCAAGTGGACATTTTTATTTTCGACTTTGAAAAGCTTTCGATACTGTTCCAGATCAATTCTTGAAATCTAAATTGCACAAATATGGTGTGTCAAAAGCATATTAAATTGGCTTGACTCATTCTTAACGGATCGCAAGCAATGTGTGGTAGTCAATTGTGCTAAATCAAACAGTGTCGAGGTTGTGTCTGGTATACCTCTAGGAACGTTTCTGTGCACACTACTGTTTTCAGTCCACATAAATGACATAGTCCAAGACATTTCCTCTGAGATCGGGCTACTCATTGACGATTGTGTATGTTACCGAGAAATCAATTACAGGACTGCGAAGCACTTCAACATTACATATGCCTGTTATGTAATTGGGCTACCACTTGAGGAATGCGCTTCCAACCAGCTAAATGCAACAGGATGTGCCTTACCTGAAAAAAAAAAAGAAAAAAAAACCCCATCAAATTTGACTACATACTAAAATGAACCAGTCTAAGTTTTATCTCATCCGTAAAGTATTTGGGCGTAAACATCAGAAATGACTTCAGCTGGAACAAACACATCACAGAGATATTCAGCGAATTGTACAGAACTTTCGCGGAGAAATTTATCATTCTGTTCACAAGAAATCGGACTTCAAGCATACATGGGACTGATTAGACCAGTTTTGGAATATACAAGTACAGTTTGGGACTCTAATCAAGTAACTATTCCTGACAAACTAGAAAATGTGTAGAAACGTGCAGCTAGATACATCACCTCAAACTATAGCTACGAACCAGGCAGTATGACACATAATCGAAGATCTAAAGCCGCCACCATTGAAAGACAAAAGGAAGAAAAAACACCTTATTTTGTTCTACAAAGGTGTACAGCAACAAGCAGCCTACAGTCTAAGACGATTCGGAAAACCAAAAATATGCACAACAGCCATTTCAATCAAATTTATGCGAGAACTGACACCTTTAAATTCAGCTTTATTTCCAATACGACAAGGGATTGGAACAAACTATCACAAGCAACTATAGACCAGTTTCACTCACATGCATTTGTATTTGCTGTAAGATGTTGGAATACACACTTTTGCAGAGGTATATATAAGTTTCTTAATTTTTGCAGAGGTATATATATTCTGCAACAAATAAGCAACACTGAATTCAACGTGCATATAAACAATATTGCTGATAATATGTATGAGTAATGTTTTGCTGGTTAACAGCAGACAATAAATACGTGGCATGTGCAAAACGGCGAGAACGCATGCATGACCTGTGCCTGTGCATTTCTCACAACATGCATTACTCACTCGAAATTCGCAAAGCAAGTTTAACATCCAGTTATTTAATCCATGTTCTTTTGTGTGTGTTTTGAAAGAGTGTCACAATCTGGCATAGAGTGTTACAATCAGTCATACAGCGCCACAATGAGACGTACAATTTCATAAGAACAAAGATGACAAATTATCGGAATGTATGTGGCTGGACAGTCATGTAGGGCCACCAGCAGAGAAGTGAACATTAACCATACGGTCATAGTTTGACTTATTGCAAAATACGCTGCCACTGGTCACGTGATTGACTATCCAACATATGGAAGGTTTAAGAAGACAAGTCCTCGAGATGATCGATCCCTTGTACGACTTCCTAGACAACAACCAAGTTACTTGAACAATGGATAAATAGTTACCAGGCAATCATGTGAGTACAGCGACGGTCATGCTGCATCTTGCTGCATTTCGCTGGTTGAAAGGCATTCCTCAAGTATATATAATCTGTATGTCTACTGGCAGTTGTAATTCAGGATAAGTTTATCATTGTATCTATAAATTGTTTAAAACATGAGTTAGCAGGAAAAGTAGACATTTCTTCAACAAACGATATAGTGGATTAGCAATAACATGATTTTTGGTCATGGTTATATGCTCTAACAAATTCACTCAGTAGTGGATGTCATGTGTTCTTCGTTTTGGTTCGAAAGGGCACAATCTATAAAAGAGGGCTTGCTATGCTGCAGAAGTTGGATTTGGATATTGTTTAGAGACATGCAAGGCCGATGATAGTACCTGATGCACTTTCACGTAATGTCTTACTCCATGAAGTACTTGCTTACAGTCCTGAAGAACCGGATCCATGCTTATCACACTAGATGCCACTGTGCTACAGATGTTAAATCATACCAATTATGTTCGCATGTTATCGTCTGATGGTGACTGCTATGATGTAGACACTAAGGATAATGGGGCCATTTTTTGAATCTATGATATATTCTAAGTGCAATGACAGTGTTTTGGCATGTGTATGGATTACATACTGAGAATTCCTGAATACGGGCAGGGCTACTGACGTAATATCAGCTGTACATCATTTGGACATGAGTCCAGGAAGTATCTGCTCAGGATGTAGAGAATGAACTGGAACCTATCATAGACTATTTGCCTAATGTTGTACCCAAATACAGCGACATTCTATTCGCATATAGCGGTCTGATCTGGTATATTTAATGCTATGTTGCTCCACTCAAGCATTGCAAAAGCCAGGCGTCCCGAATAGCATTCCGTAATCACAGATGTCATGTAATTGTTTCATGAATTGCATATGGGTGCACATGGTGGTATACACGATTTTATAGACCATATTAAAGAGCATTACTGTTTTCCATAATTTGCTACATTCCAGATTATGTCCGACAGTCTCACAAATGTAAATCTCGGAAAGTCAACCAAGGTGCGTGTAAAGAATGCTATTGGTGCATATCCTACACCCACTTACCCTTTCTATGCATGGGACGTTAACGTACATGTGGCCCGTTACAATGAACACAATAGAGACAAACATACATAGTTATCACCCTTTAGCTGCTGTCACTGTTGCTCTTTCGTCCAGGAATCGCTAACAAGGATTTCAGTACAGTTACACTCCGCGCCCCCCCCCCCCCCCACCGCCAGCATCCCCCCACCCCCTCCGGCACACACGCATGCTCGCCACTCGCACGCACACACGCACGCACGCACGCACTCACACACTGACCACGCACGCACGAACGCGCTCACACGCGCGCACATTCGCTCACACAGGGAATGCATGCAACACATCGTAGCTTTCGGCATCTGCGTGTTGGTCATGATAGCATGTCATAGGGATGTGGGTGGGTAGGAGCGGACGGCTCTGCACACATGCATGGATACGTAGAAACTCAGATTATTCAATTTAAATGTAAATATGTGTTGTTTTAATTGACTTCACGGTCATTCAAACAATCGGCGAGCCACAAGATCTTCCATGTGCCCTAAAGACGTGCACCTAGTTGAGAAAATAGATTTGATTTCTAGCCAATTTGTCATCGTGAATTAATTCCCGTTGATATGGCGCGAACCAACAGAATATTGCAGAAGTTGAGCATAATGTTTTAACGGGCCTTTCCGGTTTTAGCCATGCCCCACCCATCTTTATCTAAGCTCCACCCACACTTCAACGTGTTGGGATCGATCGAGCCCTGAACTTCTTGACTATCAATATCCTAGTAAAGACATACAATTCGTACAATAACGCTTAGACCGTCAACAAGTAAGCGTTCGTGACGAACTTGTCTATGTCATTCACGGCGTCATTGATTATGAGGTGATCCTATACATCACGTAGTTGATTATGACGTCATATGATTGATGGATAAACTGGAAAGGTGCATTGTGTCATTCCGTAAATGATCGTGTTAGTAATGTGTGGTGAATTGTACACGCCCCCCCCCCACCCCGCCCAACAGCAAGTGGCAGTCTTCGGCCGAATAACATTGACAGAAATTACCACGCGAGGTAAGGTGGTGTTAACGGATATGTATGTCTTCCAATGTAAAGCAGCAATAACCTTCAGTCGAGCTAGTCTAAAAAATATGAGAACAGATTTCAGCCCAAGTAGTCTCGTTAAACTAGCGTCAATAGACATTGAGTTAAAAAAAAAATTTAATCTCTGAGCTCAACTCAGTGGACAGTTACGTATTAAGAGGCTGACTATAACTACGGACGTACGGATGTATTAGAACGTGCTGTGACTGTGTTGCTAGGAGTGCAACAGTTGAAATGTGTTGGGAGGAAAGGTGTACGTTAGGTAGGGGCAGGGCAGGGCACCTGTGAAATAGATTAACGAGACCAGCAGGCCTACATCTGATCCGATATCCGTCAGCGATGCATTCTTTTGCGTTGTGGCCTGTCTCCGTATATATAAACAAAATTTGAAAACATCATGATTCCAAATAGAGGGGTGGCTATAGTAACAAAAGTTGTTTGTGTCTAAAGCAGCAACAGTTTACAGAAACAGTGTTGTCAATATCAATACCAGCGACATCATGGGCGTCATTTTGTTCGAAAAAATGAGGGGGGGGGGGGTGGTGGTGGCGTCCCAACCAAGAACGGGGGTGGGGGGGGGGGGGCCGGGAGAATGTTGAAATCTAGACATTCTCAGATGTCATTTCCTGCATTTCTGCAGGTAATTAAGGATCTTGAGTTAGCTGTAATAAGAATAATGTTGAAACGAGTACACATATTGATGCAAGGCATCAATGGTAAATAGCGTGCCCGGAGATTATTATAATTCTGAGAATAAACTCAACTGTTTCATGAAAAATCAAGTTATATAAAGACATACAAGCCACTCATGACAAAAATATATGCGGACAATACCACAAAAGAAGGAATATTTCTTGATATGGGCAGTATTAGCTATGGGCTAGGAAAAGCAGCTTATATTTTTGGTCAGTCCAACAATTTTTCCATCCATCTTTTTTCTCCAGGCCAAACTCCTGAACAGAGAGAGGAACAGACAAAATTAAGAGCAGCCAGTGATGAGAAAATTGCACTACTGTATCAACAGAGAGTAACAGATCAAATTTGGGTCATTAGATATCAACAACTTGTAAAGATAAAGAAATCAACAGAACTGGCAACCCAGTCAGTAGAAGATCGGCGCAAGAAGCAGTACAGACCGGACACCCATTCAAACATATTAAAGAAAACTGTAAAGAATATTTTAAACCTAAATCTTGATACCTTCTTAAACAGATGTGAAGAACTTATTACCTGGAAATATGTTGGTGAAATATACACTGCAATGCTAGTGAAATGCACAAAGCAAGAGTATTTTTGATGCAATACAGGACCCCGAACTGTACCGACAGATAACCTTTTCAACAAAGTTAAGTGGCCAGGATAGAACCAATACCGTGAACCTAGTTTTCTCCAACGAAAATAATATAGTAGAAAACATTCTGACTGAAGACCCAGTGGGAAACATCGTGATCTGTTTCATTAGCTATCGTATCTATGTCACCTATTAAACGATATCTTTACTGGAAACAGTGACAAACTATTAAATCAAATATTTTTGCTCGACAAAAGGCCAAAATCGGCCTCAACCGTTGCAATGATGACGATCTTGTTGACCATATGTACAAATGTTAGAATATTAGCCTGATAAGTCCGGTTCTACCAGTACACGCGGCTAATAATATGGGATATATAGAAATATTTTCACATTACTATAATAAATATTTGGTGGTAGAATTATTACAATATTTCGCATAGCATGAGAACATAGTGGGTTCGACATGGCCTTATGTTCGATAACTGGCTACATTAAGGCATGTAGAGATATTCTGGTACCGAATATAGTACATTATTGGAATTTGACAATGGTGTGCCACTACTAAATTGCATATGACGAAATTACTGTATAGCAAACATTTTTTAAACCTTTGATACTTTATTAGTATTGATTTTATTGCCGCACTGGCAACGCGAGGCTTCAATTTCCACATGCTACCCAACCGACAGTCATGCACCCATTAGTTTAATTTGTTGATCAACATGTCTCCGGTCAAGGATCGAATCGTCATACTGCAACTCTGCATGGCATCAGCAAACAGATATCTTTCCACTGGACCACTGCGCCAAGACAAAAAGTCTAGGTTTAGCCAACCAGCTTTCGCATGTCTGATATACTGACACTCTGCCGATTCATATGGAACTACCTGTGGATGCATCTGCCACGATTCAATCCTAGGCTTTTTAAGCCTATTATACTCTGACTCAATCACAGCTCTGGCAGTATATGTATTTATTTTATTGACACACTGGCAACGTGCGGCTTCAATGTCCACATGCTAACCAGCCGACAGTCATGCACCCATTAGTTTAATTTGTTGATCACCATCTCCCCGGTCGAGGATCGAACCGTCATACTGCAACTCCACATGGCATCAGCAACCAGACATCTTTCCACTGGACCACCGTGCCAAGACAGAAAATCGTTGATCTGACAGAATTTGCACCAGTTTTCCGTATGGAATCGTGTACCATGAAATTATGTTCCTGTAGAATTTATTTAAATTCGGTATACAACTAGCATATTTCCTATAAGTATTTGTGGGTGAAATTCTGGGGGTGAACGTATTGCAATGAAAACCATGAATAAGCCTAAGTTTGGGCTTATTTACGTTGAAAATTTTTTTAATCTCACCACATCGTTAGCTTATGCCTATACCTATCTAAACATATGGGTGATATTCTGGGCCGAACCCATTATGAGCGATATGTCAGGACATATCGACACCTATCTGAATGTGGTGAATGTGAACCAACCATATTACAATGGGGCCATATGTTGAATATGTAGCTAAATATTACCAAATTACTTGATGGTTGAATCGTGCAAAAGCAGCAGTACATATTTAGTTAATATACAGCTTTATGTAAAATAAATGATTACAAACCGAGAACTGAGATTCTGATACTGAATAGAGTAAATTGTTGGCATTTGACAACTGTCCGTGGCTACTAAATTGAATATTACGAAATTACTACGTGGTAGAAATCTCAAGATTCATTAGCGTATTCATATCCCTATCTAACCATATGGATGAAATTATGTAGCCACACATATTGCAGATGGTAGGGTATTGAAAACCGCAGATCTGCCAACATTGGAACAAATGTATGCGATGAAATTGTATACCACGAAAATACTTCACGTTCGAATTCTTTTAAATTCCCAATGTAACTAGCATATTCAAACTCCTATATGTCTATGTGAGCGAAGTGTCTGGAACCGACCATATTACGGAAAGTAGGGCACCGAAAACCACGAATGCGCCATCATTTAAGCTAAATTTTGTGTATTAAAATTACTTCATCTAGAATTTGTTAGATTCGGAATATAACTAGCATATTAAAGCTCAAGTCTATGTGGGGTAAATTATGGGGCTGACCATACTACAGACAAAATGGCACCGAAAATTGTTGTGGTTTATTAACACAATGAACCTTTCCAGTTTAGCTATGACCCGCCCATCTCTAGCTAAACTCCACCCATACCACTCTCTAGTTAGGATCGATGGATATCTGAACTTCTAGACGATAAATTTCAAGAAAACTATACATGGCCATGGAATATTTTGACACTGCCTATGGCAGCAACAGCGCCCAGTCAAATTACTTTCAAAATATTCAACAGCATTTTTATTAAATAACAAAAACACACAATTCGTACAACGTGTCAGATTATTACACATTTAAGATGGCCTAAATCGAGTCAGTCATGACGTCATTATTATGACATTATCCTATGCGTCACTTAATTAATTACGATGTCATATGATGTAATATGATGGATCGACAACCCGAAAAGGCCCATTAGCAAGTGGTATTAATTACCCTCGCTCCGTCAGAGGATGAGTGTATTGTATTCGGGTCTACGTGCGTTCGGGATGGCAAGGGTCTACAATCTATGATTGGCCTTGTTAAAATATGTGACCTATAAATACGGGTGCTCTCTTAATACAAGTGGACTATATTGTGTGGACCACGTATTAAAAAGTGGTATTAGCCCTGTAATGCTCAATTTGCTCATGCCAATTTTAATAGAGGGATCCATTTCTAGGTATGCCAAGCCTATTTCTAGCTAAGCTCCACCCCATTTTTGCATGTTGTAATCGATGTATATATATATATATATATATATATATATATATATATATATATATATATATATATATATATATATATATATATATATATATATATATATATATATATATATATATATATATATATATACACGCTGAATAATGAATTCCCAGACTTCCAATTTCAAGGTAACTATACAGGTAAGCTGCTGACTATTTTGAAACTAATTTGACTGGGTGCTTTTAAAGGTTTGCAGCCTCTGGCCGCAACAACGCCAGGTCAAATTAGTTTCAAAGTATTCAACACGATGTTGATTAAACAGTAAAGACATACATTTCGTACACTTGCCGGACTATTCAATATTCATGACTGAGCTCGATACGCCATTCATTTACACATTTTGGATTGTGACGTCAGCCTGTATATAATGTAATTGATTATGACATCATATCCTTCAGTTACAGATCGAATCCAGCCATTATCATAGAAAATTACTGTTGAATAAATAGCAAAGACATACAATTTGAACAGCGTCTAGTCAAATTAGTTTCAAAATATTCAACAACATGTTGATTAAATAGTAAAGACGTGCAATTCGCATACTTGACTGGCTATTCAATGTTCCTGGTGGAGCGAGATACGTCATTCATTACACATTTTGATTGTGACGTCCATCTACATCTGACCTAAATAATTATGACGTCATACTGCAGAAACAGATCAGAAAAATACATTATCATAGAAAATGTCCTATGTTTAATTGCCGTCCAAGATACCAGTGTGGTTTTTTATTTTGCAATTTAATACTGGAATTATAGGATCGGTTATCCAACCAGTCATTCCAGTGGTAAACTTTCAAAACAAGTTCTCTGGCGAGTAGCTAATGCAAATGGACATTTCTCACGATCACCGCAAGAAGCCATTTGTGGTCAGTTTGATAGAGTGCTAAAGTTGACATATAAGAGACGCCGCGTGTGGGCGTGCGCTTGAGTACTTTCGTCTGCAGAAGGAATGATAAACATGTTTTGTACGCAGTCCTCCAGCAAAAGATGAGTACTTATTTAGAGTAGTTATTTGGAGTTCATTGGCTGTTTATTAAAGTAATTAAGCGGTCATCGCCGCGCAAACTCTATTACAGTCGGACCAGAACAAATAAGAGAACTCGCCATGAATCACGCGCATGAAGATAATAATTATGAGATATCCAGCAATCTAAAAATAGATCCGTGTCTTCACGCCGAGAATTATTAGATCGCGTATCGATGGAGATCTCCGGAGACACAGCCCCACAATCCCCTGCGCGAAATGGCTGTGCCTATAGGCAATTCTAGACAGCAATAAATAAAAGCGTGCCCATGGAGCGGACACGCAATTACAGTACTATAGTTCTCTAGAAAATATATTTACCCTGAGTTCTGAACATTTAAGCTCTTGAGCAGCTGATCGTCACTCATAATAATACTCACACGATCCCTCCAAATCATTGACAATACCTCTATTTTGAAGATATTTCGATAAAGAAACGAAGTTTTATTTCAACTTACAATACATGGCGAGTCTTTTCTATTTCTTATACAATGTAAGCACTGTAACCAGATAAATAATAGATGAATTCTTACTACTCTGGCTCATTTATAATGATTAGGCGATTACTAAGTTGCATTATTTGTTTCATTGTCAGAAACTGTTATTATGGGCGCAAAGGAGTAGAACTTGAATGGTTTAAATCGCCACATTGCCAGCAGAAAAGTTAATTTAAACATCTGATGGGTTTTTTGGTTTTGGAGAATTTAGATTTATTTCTGATCTGTAGCCAACTGTAAAAACCCTAGGCTGGCTGAAGGGAGGTGGCGGTGATAGCACACGCAGTCACTGCCACGTCCATTCACCACTCTAACCTGTGCAGGAGAGGGTTGGCCGTGACCTCACAGTCACAGATGACGTCCGAAGTGCCCACAAGTGCCCACATGGATTTGTAGCTCGCGGGGTAGTGTTGGGCCATTACGGTGTCTGATGTCGACTCGCCGCGCCGCAAGTGCACGGCGAATGATGACGCTGGTTAGCTTCCGGTCTCTGGGTGACGGATCCTGTACAATACTGTCCTACGGGTAACAAAAACTGGCTCCTAAGGCCGGTGGAACTCAATTGCTCCGGTGGGGGCCGTGGGACCATCGTCGCGAACATTAAACACAACGGTCTCATCCCAAGAGTTTGTGTCACCAGTATGCCTGTCCATAGCAATTTCGTGATCTATGGACTTACAAGATTTGATTTGGTGACCTAATTAAAATAAGTCTATACAATAGTTTTACCTAAACAGACCGTCAAGTATGCTAGATAAAAATAATGAGCATACGAAAATACAAGACATAGAGACAGCCTGATGAACTTTTAAATGTGGGGCTCCCAGAGATACCACACAGACTCGTAGGTCCGCAGAGGTATCCCCGCAAGGGAGGCTCCCGTACACGAGACTTAACTAATTAACTTAATATAAGCTATTATACCTCTAAGCTGCAAGGAAGGAAAATTATCTTTGTAGTGACGGAAAATCATGTGCCTCATGCGGGAACTACTCCTAGTGCTAGTTTGGGTGAGGAGTATTATCCTCACGTGGACCATCGTCACTGAATCGTTGCGAGAGGCAAGTTCCTCGCGTGGTCCTCCGTCACGGGAAAATGTCACCACTGCTTAAAGCGGGAGAAGAGTAGTAGTAAAAAGGGGGCCCACTCTAATATTTAACCAAAATGCTGTAAAGAAAAGACCATACCTAGTGAGATTATTATTATACGGTTGCGTGCTGTTTTACGGGAAGACGGGACGAACGATTCCCGAAGGATTCCCACATCACCGTCTTATGTAATTCTGAGTATGCTGAATTAGTAGTTGCCGCTTTTATGTATGCGGGCCTTCTTCTATGCTTAACCTAATATTTAGTTTTTAGAGACAAGAATTATTTTAGGCCGCAAATGGCTGGCGTCTACCTAGCTTCTAGATATGGTTGTCATTGAGAACAGATGCCCTAAGACATCAATACCGAAGACAGCGTGCATACATGTTACTTAGTAAGATCTTCGAACTGGATAAGAATCCGGACATCTCGCTCTGTAACCACATAAAACGTCACAGGACATTGTTTACATTTAGGCAATTGATCTATCATTATGGTGGGGGTAAGAGAGATGAATACCTACCATAAATGTCCTTTCGGTGAGGGCGTGGCAGATTTGAATATCATGCCCAGACATTTTTTTTGGAATTCGGTGGGGATGCGCATCCCACCCGTCACCAGGTCTTATGGAACTAACTTTTTAACGTGTCGTTAGGTTTAAATACAAGTTGCCCAGCTATGCACTGCGGTGTGGGAGGATCGTTCAGCAGATTAAAGAAAATAATAATTAAGCCATGTTTTCGCAGTGCTTTCCTACATTGGCAAAGGTGCTAACTACTAAGTATCCGAAGATACATGGGAAATGTGTGTGACACCACACACTGGCCATCACCCCTCGGAAACCCCAATAGTTTCACAGGGTCGGATCAGTCCATGGTGCGGATAGGGACATCTAAACAATTAAGAAGCCATAAGTCTTAGTGGAACATGAAGAGAGACAATAACTTAGAAATATGAGGCCCTTTTGGTATTTTGGTGTTTCCTAACGAAGAAATTGTCTCTAATCATTTGAACCTATCCTATCGAGCTGAATAGAAAAGGTTTTTAGTCGGTAGCATGCCGGGCTAAACAGAGTTATAGCACGGGCAGCGACCTCAGTGAAAAATTGTTGGTGGCGGGAGAAAGTGCTGCATATATAAATGTTGCTGTATAGTGTTGCCTACGTGCACTGCAGTCCTATATTTTCTACAAATTAACAAAACATATGAAATGATGGCCACTGGTCATATATAAACTAATCAGAACAATCAATACAATGTGAAATGATCAGAATAATATATCTATAGTACAGGTTAAGGAACCTACTACGGTGCGGTTAGCAAAAACACCTTATGGAAAATAAAAATAACTATAAACAGAAACAGAAATTATAACTAGCGGTCCTAAGACTGTTACGGTGCCTTTTAGTCATCGGGACCGTTTATACAGATACGATATAATTATCAAAAATATAATTTACGGAATAATTAAAATGTCAAGTATAGTTACTTGAATAATCGGTAGCCATTCTTAAACCTGGGCTATCGTGTTACTGAAATTGATACGTCACTCTTAGGTTGACGTGAGTTGATGCATTCCCCGGAAGCTGGAAAAGTACCCGCAGGCTGGCTTCTGCAAACAGGATTCCGCAAGCAGCTCATGACGGGAGCGGAAAAACTCAGGACTGTAATCACAATATAGAATGTCTAACGAGTAGTTAGCAAGAGATACAATAACTTTACGGCTGTGTCGAAAGTTCCCCGTACACAGATGGTACGGATGGAAGTTGACAACAACCCGATCATAAGCAGGGGTTGTTAAATGCTGATGAAAATACATAACTAAGCTTAACGGTGCGGGGTACATCAATGAGCTCTGAAGCAAAGTTTACCTGCTGCGGTTGAAAAGTTTAGATAAACCTGCACGACATCAGTGCGGGGACCGTTAAATAACCACTTTTTGGCGTGGCCGGCAGATCCGGCGAGTCATCCACCAAAGAACATCGCTGCCTCTACATCTGTGGAATCACATTTTCAGGGCGGGAAAGGCCTCACCGCAAGTTTGTGTTCCGAATTAGTTCTTGATATATTCGTGAACAATATCTAAAAAGTTCCAAAATTGCTCCCGCAGGCAACGGGAGTTACAAAATTGCTTTAGTGCGGTGGGTTGGATTACTGCTGGCTATGGGAGAGAAACCGACAGCAAGCGAAGTGATCTGCGTAATGCCTGTCGTGATGATCGTAGCTGACACAGGTCCAACCTATTCGGCCCCTGGCCGAGGATGCTCTCGAGTTCTGGATCTCGTCTCCTTTTATACTACTCGTGACGTCACAGGCGCAGGCTCCAACCAATCATCGGTCGAGCAACAGCCAATCAGCGCGTAGCTAATAATAACGCAGTCGAATGTTCTAGAACATTCTAGAGGTTCCGCGTGCACGTGGTTATGACGTCACGGCAATATTTTGAAGATAATCAAAAGGGGTTTTCCGTGGATAACTCAGCCATTTCTTAACCGATTTTGAAATGGTTTACAGATTTGGAAAGCCCGTCTATTTCTGGTCTTGATTAATGCCAGATTCGGCGGGAACAGGTAATTAAAAAGGATTACATTGTACCGTCTCGGTACACTAAAAGCGTCATCCTATCTTGGTCATAAACAATGCGCTCTGTCAAAAATAGCATTTAAGTGTGCGCATGCGCACTATGCGCTTTAACGAACTTAGTCGTTTTTATAACGCGATCTCTATCATAGGCTCATATACGCGTATGTCTCTACCCAGGGGGGCGTGTTCAGGGAACGAATTCAGGACGGTCGGCGCGTACCCAGCTTGGTTGGTACGGCCGGTACCTGTCCGGTCGATCTGAACTACAGATTCTGTTTATGCTCAGAAGTGTTCCGGACTGCCCACATAGATTCTGTTTTTGTTCAGGAGTTTCAGAGTGCCAACATGTGTTCTGTTTTTGTTCAGAAGTGTTCCAGAGTGCCAACATGGATTCTGTTTTTGCTCAGAAGTGTTCCGGACTGCCCACATGGATTCTGTTTTTGTTTAGAAGTGTTCCATAGTACTAACATGGATTCTGGTTTTGTTCAGAAGTGTTCCAGAGTGCTCATATCAATTCTGTTTTTGTTCAGAAGTGTTCCAGATTGCCCACATGGATTCTGTATATATTTATACATTTAAAATTTACCAAACAGCTTATGGCGAGAATCGGTGCATTTGATAAATTCTTCAGCTACTGCTGACAGTTGATCAGTTCCAATTTGTCACTGTGGGCATTACAGACCCTTATGTATATGGTTTAAACGCTGCTGTGTCATTGTTGAGCGTAGCCATGTTTTAACCGCCTGAGATCACTAAAAGCATATCCTGCTTCTCAAGAACTGGCAGGCGAGATTAGCAAAAGGCGAGGCAGCCTCTCCTCTTGCGGAAACATTTTCCTGACTGAATGTGGAATGGTCTGACATGAACTATTCTCTTCCAGCGTTGCTGCACTGTGATGTGCACACGCTACAATAATTTAATGACTAGGTAGTCTATGTTAAATGGCCGGAACAATATCAGTAGCCAAATGTTACGATTTAGTCCTTGTTTGTATTTTCTTAAACTCCTAAGAAGTGGAGGGGACATTAAATATGTTAGCCCCCACCCCACCCCAAAAAGTGGAGGGACATGCCCACCCCACCCCACCCCCACCACACACACACCCATACCCACAACCCCCCCCCCACCACCACCCCCGACCCACGTCCCCCACCAAATGGCGTCCATGAACGACTTCAATATTTGGTATCTGTCAAACGGCATATTCAAAATAGCTCCGAAATAACTGAGTATTTTGAACATAATTGGATTGGAATGTCTTCCAAGTTCCAATCCAATTATGTTCAGAATATTCAACTGAATATTTCTTAGATCGTGTTCTAAATTATACTAACGGGTTTCTCTTTTTGTTTTGGAAACACGCTTACTTAGTTTTAGCTGTACTGTAGCAAATTATATAATTTTCCAGATTTTTCCACTATTGCTGTGCAAATTTGCAGACAGACAACTTCCGGACGTGTTATCAGTCACTGATCTAACACACAAATAGCTGTCGCGCATCTTCTCACTAAAATCCGTTTCCTGGACGTGCCTAGAGATACGTTTGGGGCACGTTATAGAAAGAAGTCGATGTCGAGAATATGGAGATAAAGATGGATATGGGCCAACTTACAGCCAGTGATAACTGACAAATAGATGCGTGCGTGAAACGGCCATTAGCTCATCAGTAAAACAAGGAAATGAAAATTCAATGTTTGTCACGGATTTGCTAGGGGACTATTTGAACAAAAATCCACATTAAAGGAAGACGTATAGACTACAGGTAAATTACAGAAAAAAATCAGAAAGGTTTACCGGTGCATGTTTCCTTGTAGTTTTTAACCCATTTCCCAGGTACGACGAGTTGAGTTTTAAACAAGTATTCTGTATGTTTTGCTTACATGTCTCCTACCTGCTGGTATAAATCTTTAGCGATTGACAGTCAACAACTACATTAAAAATCGAGAGAAGCAGTTGAAACTCGAATTTGGTCTGTAGCTTCTCATAATAAAGAAATGTAGCAATTAGTAGAATATCTTGAAAGAATGCAAAAAAAAGTGCGGGGAAACTAATGTTTTTCGTATTTTATAAGTCGACAGGGGGGGGGGGGGGGATAACTCCATGAAAAATTGACGAAAATGTCTAAAACTCGAACTTGCTTTGTTGCTCCTATTATACCAAAGCGATGTACCGATTTTCCCTTAAATATCTTGAAGGAGTGCGAAAGTGAAAAATTTGAAATCAGTATACACATAAACCCAAACAAACCCCATTTCGGCAGCAAATCCCTCAAATAAAAAAAATCGAATATGGCCGACAAAATGATGAAAACTGATTGGTCGATGGTGGCCAGGTTTTTTTAACGTGCTAACTTCCATTGAACAAGCTTGAATGACCCTCAGTCCCTAAGCATATCTCCCAGGTTTCAGCCCGACCAACTTAATGATTCTGGAGAGTTCAGCTAGGATTGAGTGATTCCATTTGTACGTATGCATATGCGTATACGTATCCGAAAGCAGTGAATTTATTCAATTCCTAGACAATCAAGTGGACTACTACTACTACTACTACTACTACTACTACTGCTGCTGCTGCTGCTGCTGCTGCTGCTGCTGCTGCTGCTACTGCTACTACTACTACTACTACTACTACTACTACCACCACCACCACAAACCACCCCCACACCCACTACCACCGGCTATGTGTCTAATCTGTGTTTGTAATTGGCGTCTTTATGGTCTGGATTGCTGGTGTCAATTGTCTAAATTATAATTCTAACAGCCTTTCACATTCCAGCGAGCTTACTATGAATTAAACCTTTATTTTGGAACACATGTACAGAATAATAGCACGTCGATTTGGGGAAAGCCCGTGAATGGCGCAATAATAACGTAATTTTCAAGGACTCCCACATTCGAATGCTGTCCGTATTCGAATAAAATCGCTACATGTAGCGATCGGATTCGGATACGAACATATTTCGCATACGCATACGGACACATGGAATCATACTATCTATTTTAATTGGAGCGAAATTTTCTGATACACACACGCGTTAATGAAATCCGAGCTGAAGTCGGTTCGCGATAGCAAAATTATGCAAGATGCCTGCCGAAGCCAATCAAGTTCGCTGGAACAGACTTAGTTCAGTTGTTGCTCTAGATGATGGTTCGTGAGCTTAGAATCAATCCCCTAATAGTCCAGGAGCTAAAGCTAGGTCAGAATCGTGACGTAGCACACCCAGTATTCGGAAGGTCTGACACTTGCTGTGGCTTGGGGGGACATGTCCCACACATTTTAAGCCCTGTTGTACAAACAAATTGTGGTAGCACTAATTAGTTATCCTGATTTCTTTGCATAGGGGGTCTAGGCCTTGGCTATATCCACAGTGCACAACGATATAAGCATGATCCTGTCATAACTCAAAGTAATATCGTATTAGATTCACCATATATGATATTTAGACGGATATCGACCTAACATATATCCAACATACATTTTGCATGCATATACCAAAGGCGAGGGTATAAATTGCACCAGCTGTTCAAATCCTTTAAAGTTGAGTCAAGCTCGAAATCAAACCTGCTCGCATTTTGGAACTCATATATTCATATGGTAGAGCTGCTACTTGGATTCATAAGAGCTGAGAGAACTGGAGATTGGCAGGCACACCTATCTGCTACTGCTGCTATGGCGCCATATTTCTACAGCATGGACAGAACCAATTATGCAAGATGGCTGCCAATATATCTTGCGGACATGAAGATGCTTCCAAGTACACATCCCCATGTATATGAACAATTCTTGAATGGAAATCATTCCGTAAGTCGCTCAGACCATCCATTCAATCAAGTGTGGACAGATATGGCCTTAGAGCAATCGATTAATTTGGATTCCAAAAAGCGAGGTGGTATTATTGGAATAACACAAAAGCCAGGAGCTCTGGAGAGATGGTTTTTAACTAGCCACGAGAGGGCACCCATAACAACGGTCACAAAGCAAATGTGTGGGTTACAAGATAGTCACATGTTTGGAGTACATAAGGAAATGGGGACTAATCGAATGAACAGGGATGAAACCGATGTGCAGAAGATACTTTCGATGTTCTCATCAGATATAATGACCAATCCCTTTAATATTGCGGAAAACTACGACAGCGAGTGTCTTCCGCTTGTAAACATTGCAACTGGCGTGGTATTGCCTAGTGAAATCGCCAAGAGACTTGTTTCCGCCTGTGACATTGGTAAGGAGATTATGGAAAATTTTGTTCAGGAGCGGCTGGACACTAACACGAGAAGCTTTTGGGACACGTTGCCACACTTAAAACTTAAAACATTTGCCAGCCTAGCACAGAAGAAAAAACTCAAAACAAATGATGAAAAAATTCACAATGTGAGATCTGACCGCGAACTATTTGGTCGATTAATTATTGCCGCAAGGTCCAGAGATGTTGATTTAAAACTAGTGATGACGTATGAACTGTCTGCTGTTCCACTATCATTGTCACATACGGATGGGACTCTAAGAAAGAATGTGAAAAGTGTTTTGCTAAGTGAACTAGAAAAGGAAGTAAATGTTGATGGACGGCTTCCACCTGTTGACAAGACAGGCACAACAGCTTATGTAGTAGATGGCATGGCAATTGTGCAAATGGTTAAAACTGGAGGTACGTCTACATTTGGAGAATTGGCTGATAAATACTGGCACATCTTTACAGTTCCACTGAATCAAGAAGACTGCAACAGAGTAGATATAGTTTTTGACAGATATGATAGACTGGAATCTCTCAAAGCGGAAGAGCGGCTAAACGTGGGTCATCAACAGCATTGGAAGTAAAGATTGCTGGAGAAAATACTCCCGTTCCAAAGCAATGGGCCAAGTACATCAGCAATCCAAGCAACAAAAGTAACCTGGTTGCATTTCTCAGCAAGCGGTGGCGTGATACTGGTCCAAATATGCTATCTGCCGACAATTGCGTCATTCTTGCTGGTGGCTTTAACGATGGAATGGATGTTGTTGTCATTTCAGGGAACAATTCGTCGTATTTGGAAGAACTTCGATCAGATCACGAGGAAGCAGATACGCGTATGATGTTGCACGCGCTACACGCTTCAAAAGACCACATGCGTGTTGTTATACAGTCTCCTGATACAGACGTGGCAGTACTTAGTATATATACGTATCGTTCGCTTCACTGTTCTGAACTATGGTTCTGTACGGGCACAAAGGACAAATTGCGATACATACCAATACATACAGTTGCTCAAGTACTGGGCCCAGCTATCTGTCTGTCTTTGCCTGGGTTTCATTCTCTTACAGGTTGTGATAGCACTAGTGCATTATTTGGAGTCGCTACGAGAAAAGCATTCAATCTCTTAAAGTCATCTGAATGTCATCAGCTTAGCTTAGCCCAACTCGGCGAACATGTTGACTTATCACCCAATACTGCAATTCTATGTGAGAAATTTGTCTGTGAGTTGTATACCACCAGGGATGTGGGAAAGACAGCTGATGAAACCCGTTATTGGCTCTTTTGTCAAAAGAGACAAAGAAATGAAAATCTTCCACCTACATCGAATAGTCTAAAGCATCACACCGAAAGGGCCAATTTTCAAGCTCTTGTTTGGAGACGTTCATTGCAAGCTGTTCAGAATCTTCCATCTCCAAATGGACATGGCTGGAGTATAGTGGATGGTCTACTCAAGCCTGTTCTTATGTCAAAGGATCCTGCTCCATTTGGATTAATTGAACTCACATCATGTAGATGTCAAAAGTCTGCCTGCAAAAGAACAGATCTCTGTCAATGCAAGGCTAACAATCTACTCTGCACTGAAGCATGCCTTTGTATGGGAGGTGAAATGTGTGACAATGTTCAGCATACAATTGTCGAAGATGACTCTGACACGGATGAGTAACATTCTCTCATTTGCTCACGTGATAAATATGTCCTGCCAGCTTGTGTAGACATACACTGCATGTCAGTTAAAAGTTTAATTATGAAAAATGTAGAAACATGGGCATTGTTGTAGCTAAGGTATTGCTACTCACAAGAAGACCTAAGTGCCCCAATATGTACAAAGCAACATACGGGTGTCTTAAACGAGGTTGATTATGTATAAATCTGCGATATACGATCACTCCTTTCCATTTTGGTTAAGATTGTATTGATATAACATGCGCTTAAGTTTGTGAAAAATTTACCATTGTGAAAATTGTTTGAGAGCTACATTCAACACCTACTGTAAATGGGCTTCTCACGGGTTAGTGATACCACAATTTTCTTGTACAACACGGCTCAGAATATACCCAAGACATCGGTCTAGCATAATATAGAGACAAACCTTCTGAATACTGGGTGTGCTACGAAACCATTCTTCTAGACCCCTTTTGAAAATTGGCTCCCGGACTATAAGCGCTTTGGGAGATTTTAAAAGACGTTTATAAACATCGGACAAAAAATTAAATTGCAGCTGACCAAATTGGCCAATCAGCTTTATTTGAACAAACTTGGATCCCTATAGCCCAATGAGGTTTCTGAGCAATTAAAAATGATCCACTGGTTATCAACAAAACATTTTAAATTTTTTATTGCTGTAGTATTGGTGTTTGTGGCGGGAAAAACTCGGATGACTGCCAAACCGCTTATCCAACAGTTTCAACTTTGAAGTCAGCGAACCCAAAACCTACATATAAAACTAATCTGTCTTCAAAAGTTATCAAATAAAAAAATTCAATATGTCCGCCAAACAAGCTAGCGGCAGCCATGTTTTTACGTATCAAATTCCCATGACCAAATTTTAATGGCCCCGCCCCGTAATCATATCTCCCCGCATATTTCTCGCTCTCTCTCTCTCTCTCTCTCTCGCTCTCTCTCTCTCTCTCTCTCTCTCTCTCGCTCTCTCTCTCTTTCTCTCTCTCTCTCTCTCTCTCTCTCTCTCTCTCCTTCCCTCCGCCCACACTCACCCCTCTCCCTCCTCTCCCCCTCCCTCCCCCTTCCTCCCTCCCGCAGTTAAGCGATTCTGGAGAAGACACCAGCCATGTCAGAATTTATATATGGCAGATTCCGAGAACGCGGACTAAAGAAAACCTTCGAGAACGAGAGCAAATCCCAGATCGATCAGTGACATTGTCATGCTCGGATTGGCGTGTTAAAAATGGTGTGTTCGAATTTCAACGCATATATGCGCACGCACACTCGCACACTATGCATGCACGCACGCTCATTGCAAGTAATTGTGAGAGTTAGGGAAGCAAGTAATTGTGTTATGCCTATTTCTGGCTCATAAAATCCATTTACACTAAGTTATATTTCTTTTGTGATGTCGTGTAGGCCTAGGCCTATATCCATAATCTACAAAAGATTAACCTACTACATACATACACCTACTGGATCCAATGTTGGCGTTAATAACGGCTGGTCGACACCTATTCACAAAACTCAGGTGTTGTTGGGATAGGCAGATTTCTTTCAGGACTTGGTTATTGTTAGGACAAAGATATAAATATGGTATAATATTGACAGAGTAAATCTAATATACTAGGCAATAGCAACGATTCCCATCTCAGTGGCGATTGCAGGTGTGGTCAAACACACGTGTCATGC
>CM067374.1:109123505-109241005 GCA_034401795.1 Chaetoderma sp. LZ-2023a
TACAGGTAATTATTATCAAAAGCTCATATTTAAACCATCATGTTTGAACATAAATTGTTAAAGTTGTGTACTTTTAGAGGCTTAAATTGTGCATCACAATGTGATGAACCGTAATAAATCTTAACATGTGCTGATTTCATTCCGTATAATAATAAATTAATATAATATTTTGTTGTTAAGTTGGATTGGGGGTAGGCCTACGTGTATCTAATTCAATTTCACAACCTAAACAGTTCAATTGTCAAGTCGCTGCTACTCCGTTAATAATGACTGAAAATTTATAAGAATTGATGGGTATTCTTGGGGTCATCATAGAGGAGCACGATTCAGCCCTAGTAGCTTTTGGAAGGGCGCCCATCATTAAGTTTTAAAAACGTTATCTGTTTAGGTGATTGAATCTTGATAAAACCTTAGTGATACATTCTAGTGGTAATTATCCAGACCAATATACGATTCATTTTTTATTCACCCCTCGTGGGTTTTAGATGAGTACACCCATACAATTTAAACTCGTCATCTCTCTATTATTGATGAATAGAACCTAATAAAACTTAAGGGACTGTTCCATAGTGGTACCTGTCGGCACCATAACAGAGCCTGATTCTCGATTCACCCCTGTCAGGTTATAGAAGGGTGCCGTAATTTTAAAATCGCTTCTGCGAAAATGGATCTCGATACACTTTGATGAGGTAATAGAGGATGCCAGTTTATCCATCAATCATATAACGTCATAATCAACTACGTGACCTGTAGGATGAAGTCATAATGAATTACGTCATGAATGGCGTAGCTAAGTTCGTCACGAACGCTTAATTGATGATGGACTAAGCATTGTTGTACGAATTGTATGGCTTTACTATTTAATAAACACGATGTTGAATATTTGTGAAACTAATTTCAAAATATTTAACAGCTTACCTGTATAGCTTTCTGGAAATTGATAGTTAGGGAGTTCGCGGATCGATCGAGCCTAACAAAGGCAGAGCGTGGGTGGAGCTTAGCTAGAGATGGGCGGGAACTGGATTCCTCAATTCTAGGGATATCTATTTACATCATAACGGACGGATTTTCGATTCAGCCTCTGGTGGAATTTAGAAGGGCACCGTCCTTAAATTTTTAAATCTCTATACATGTTATGGAACGTTCTGGATCTTAGATCGTACAAACACTTTCTTGTTATTTTCGTGATTTGTTTATACAACAACGCTTATAATCAATACCAATACTACAAGCAACCATTTAGAGGTGTAAAAAGGCCAACTGAATGGCTATATTAACCTTGAAAAATGATGGTCGTAGGAGATCTTCTAAACTATTGGAGCGAAAACGGAATGATATAGTAGCATGTTCCTATAGGCTATAGGCACCTAATGCTTGCATTGCAAAATGACATTTATCTAATGTCAAGACCAAAGTTAGGAGCCTTCTTAAATATTGGTGTCAGTAGAGAAAGACAATAATTTGTTGGAATATTTCGTTCGTTGTATCTCGAACTAATCACTTCTTGAACTCTTTACGTAAATGCTACCGAGAATATAAGAACTATATAGCAAGGTTAGTCTGACATACTCTCTGGATATAATATCTCAAAGGTCAGTTTCTTCGTCATAATCAATCGAAAACTAGTTAATCAACCTTTTGTGCTAGTTAAAGCAAATCTGGTCATTACGATCATATAGAATCTAATCGTGGTCCATGGGGCAGAGGTAAAAATTGTAAAAAAAAAAATGGTACCAGTCAAAGGGGCAAAGCCTCATGGCGGGGTGTTTTTTAAATAAATATAGTTAAACATCGATATTTAATTAATGGAAGTGCTAGACTTTCCTAGTGATAAATGTTTGGTAGTTAGCACCCCTTTAACATGCTGATGCACATGTCAATTCCGGGAAATTTTTTAGGAGTAATGGGTGTGTGGGATCGGGGGACAAAATCGGGCATAACTTTTGCAACCGTCATATAACAATAACTCACAATGTATGTTTATGTTCCACACGTGATGATAATTGTAATTTGCAAATTACACCAATAAGTAGGTCAAGAGTGGTTTAATGGTCACGGATTTGAGGTAATATTCGAAATCTGTGAACTGCCAGTTTCATTCACCGCACGGTCAATTTGGAAGAATTATTCCCGAAATGTCTAAACGCCAAGACATTCTGAGTCAGCATTGATCATCCAGAGATGTACTCACACTTTATGCAGAGGTTTTTTCTGTGCAACTTGGAGCAAGCAACAATTTGGAAAAATTACAGTCTATGAAACTGTGGGAGAGACAGTTAACAAGGATACACATACAGCAGGCGGGGAAAACGGCTTTAGGCTGTTTCTCAGGTACGTCAGATAGATAGACAGGTCTTACACTCTCGAGATTCAATCTTCCGAATTTGCAGCACTCGAGGACGCTTAAGACCTTAAGGACGAAGCAGATGACAGTCGGCAGTCGTTGATTGATCTTGCAGAAAACTATTGGTTCAATCTCTTCAGGGATGGTCAGGACATTTTTGTCAATCTAGTGACGGGATTCTGGCCCACATAGACATTGCCAATGGTATCATAAATGCTCACAGAATTGGCAAAGATGCATATCAGGAATTCAAGACCAATCCGCTTGAATAGAATAAATACAATTCAGTGCTCTAAACAACAATGAAAAAACTGAATCTGAAGACATTCAGTATTTATCTGAATGCAAAAGATGAATGGTAAGGGAAAGGAAATAGTACTGAAAGCTTGATAAAAAAGAAGTATGGCTTACTCAATCAACTACTTGTATAAATAGCGTGGGCTTTGGCTAATGGAATGGGTCCCTCAGAAAGACCGATCATGTCTTGTGCTTTGTACTGTTTTATAGAGGATATTTGCTGCTCTCTTTATCAGAAGGGTCCACTAAGCACGAACACAATAATGTACATCACAAACTTAAGAAAGCCCCAGGGATTTAACATGTCAGAGGCCTTGAGCAGTTTGCACACATTCACCGGTTATCATACCATCAGTGCTTTTGCTGGTCATGGAAAACCGGGAACTTTGGATAAACGACGACATCACACAATGACACAAATCCGGGGGACGTATTTATTAATCTCGGAAAGATGTGTATGGCAAAAGATGCTTGACCCGCCATATGTATGCACCTTCATTCAATAGAGGCAAAGGAATAATCTGCGTTAAGATTTACTCTTTTTCATGAGATGATGATCTTGTGATGACAGTCTTTTACAGCCTACACAATATGTCAATTTCCAAGCTGGTATACAGAACGATATATGGTGACAGAGGTAGATATGATGGTCATGCTTGTATGAGGGAAACTGATGGTATTTTTACTCATCGACTGGATGTACAGAGCAATCCCCATATGTTGCACTGCGCCCCCGTGCGAGAGAGAGAGAGAGAGAGAGAGAGAGAGAGAGAGAGGCGCGATGCAATTGTTTGAATAATGGCTTGAAATGCAGCTAGCATACCAGCAGAAATCCTAAGCAGGGTGAAGAGGATATAGAAATAGTGGCATGGATGATGATAAAATATGTACATATTAGATTTTATCCCGGATACCAAACATTGGCATTCTTTGTGTTGAAGTGATCACTGTTCTATGATTCCAGCCTTAAAATGAGAAGTCTAGTCATATATCATCAACTGCTAAAAGCAGGGATACCATGATTTTCTCTTGAACCTTAATCCGTGACATTTGGTGACCCATTTATTGATCTAATTTGCCCATACTAGCATTACTTGTAGGGAGGGTGATAAGACATTCAATTTGGCTGGCCAATTGTGACACATGGCTTAGATTAGTCTGTACTACCCGCGGTTTCCACAAACTCTCATAGTTTCTGGACCAATTTTTCAAAATTGATCGTACATTAGTGGATGAAACATCCGGTTGACAACTTTCAGTCAATATTTAAAATATGTACCCCTTTAAACTCTCTTGATATTCCCTTTGATGGGTCGACACGGGACGACAAATCGCAAGCCACAAATTGCTTGCAAAAATAGAACACTGGTCTCTTCTCAACCAACTTTTTCACCCCAGCTTTTTCAGCCAAAGTCACTTGCGATTTTACTTTTTATTCCGTGTGGCATGCCCAAACGTGCTGATGGCGATTTGTTGTTCCGTGTGTCACTGCCATTATTGTTGTAATTTCCATATCACAATTATCATCACATAGAGAGCATTAACACAGTTATTTTCAGTTGTAGATTATTGCTAATTGACGAATAATTCAAAGGTTACGCCCGATCTTGTTTCATCTATCCCTAAAATCGTACCAGAATTCACCTTTCCAGAGTATGCACCCATCATATGACGTCATAACCATCTACGTGGTGTGTAGAATGACACCGTAATGGATGACGTCATGAATTACGTCGATAAGTACGTCACGAACGCATATTTGAAGACGGTCTATGCGTTGTTGTACGAATTGTTTGCTTTTACTATTTAATAAATATTCTGTTGAATATTTTGAAACTAATTTGACTGGGCGCTGTTGCTGCCATAGGCAGCAACAGCACCCAGTCAAATTAGTTACAAAATATTCAACAGCTTCTTTGTATAGTTCTCAGGAAATCGATAGCTAGGGCTTTTGGGGATCGATCAATCCCAACACGGAGAGGTGTGGGTGGAGCTTAGCTAGTGATGGGCGGGGCATAGCTAAAAATAGAAAGGTCCATTAGCGTGCGTATCATCATGCTGATCGGTGATGTATATAAATACCCAAATCTTATCACTTTAATTTATTGACTATAAACATTGCTATCTGAAAGAAAAACTACTGGAGCCGCGGCTTTGTATAATTTTGAGCTATTCCGATGAAATATGCTGCAATGGCCTTAAATAAGCTGTAGAGTGAGCATATGCTTAAGATCTTAGAATGTTAGGAAGCTGAGCATCTATGCACATGGACATCTTGTTTAAGCTTGTGTTAAAATCAATGGACTACATACCCATTTTACTACTGAAAATTAGTGTACAAATTCATTAACTGTTTGAATGCTGCATGCCACCAGGCAATAATTTCAATAGACAATAACTCCGGACCTGCTGAATATTTTGAAAACAATTTGAGTGAAATTCTTTGGTGGCTAACCCATCAACAACTTTCAGTCAAATAGTTTTCAAAATATTCAGCAGTTCGAGAGTTAAACCCCATGGAAAAAGTCCCAGCAGGCAGACGGTTACCCTCGCCTAATGTTCTTTCTCTTAATAATTCATTACAGCGCACCATCTCGGTGTGCAAGCCAGGACCAACCACCCAGTCCAAGAATCATCCGTCAGTTCAGCGAGCAGACTATTGATGTCGAGTGCAACAATGACACAATTAATGAGACAGATGAAACGATAAACTCATCTCTCGCTCTAGACGGTAAGCGGTAACGGATAAAACAAGTCCCTGAGTTTAGCCTTTTAAATGACTAGATTTGCTAAAAAAAAAGTTAAATATTTACTTATTGAATGTCCATTTGGAGGCTAAGGGAAGACTATTTTTGACAATTTACCACTGGAATGACTGGCTCGGTTACCGAGCCAGTCATTCCAGTGATAAATTTTCAAAAATAGCCTTCTCTTGGCTTGCAAATGGACATTCCTCAAGACCCGTATAGAGGCCGGTTTTGGCTAGCTTCGTCGTGAAAGGGTTAACCCGTTTATCAATACATACCAAATACAATAATCTAATTACGCATACAAATATTCTGAAATCAATGTGATTGGAAGTCAATTCTGTCATATTGTTTTCAAAATGTTCAACAGCCTTTCTATATTGGTGTCTTGAAATGGCGAGAGTGGGATTTTAATGATGAACGCGTTAACTAGATTAGCCGGTTGTGTGGAAGGGGTAGTATTTATTATTAATTAAATATCTAACGCTTTGAATCCTAAAACCATTGTGCCTCAATTTAAAAACAATCATACGTGTAAGATCGTAATAACAACTTAATCAATAACTTATACAATCGCAATGTGTCGGTCGGTCGGTCGGTCGGTCTGTTAACAACGCTCGGTCAGTCGGTCTGTTAACAATTGTGGCGTATTTCACCATTTGTTGATGGAAGACCAAATTTGTCAAACAGGTTCCTATAGGCAATATCTAAGTGGCCACGCCCACAAACACCAGATTTATGACCCTTGTTAGATTTTCAATGTATTGGAGTCTATGGGGAAAATACGTTTGTAGCACGTTTCGTAATTTATGGACAGATTAAAATAAAATTTGACAAGCATGTTCGTTTAGGAATTATCTTTTTGGGCTATGAATATAAAGTTCTCGCGCTCACAAAAAAAGCAGAGTTATGGCTCTTGCTATATTTTCAAAGTATTGAAGTCTATGGGGAAAATACGTTCGTCATTTATCGATGGATTAAAACTAAATTCGGCAGAAATGTTCCTTTAAGTAACACCTATTCGAGCTATGAATAGGAAGCGGTCCCGCCCTTAAACAAGGGACATAATTCTGGTTCATTAAGGCGTTTTTAAGTATCGAACCATATGGGAAAATACAGATGTTTCATCAATTTTTGATAGATTAAAAAACAAATTTATGAGATACGCTCCTTCAGTCAAATATCTATTTGGACTATAAATATAAAGAGGCCGAACATTTAAACAAGGACCATAACGCTGGTTCGTTAAGGCATTGCACTATTCAACCATATGGTTAAAATGTTTGGTTCTTCAATTGTTAATGGATTAAAACCCAAACCAACAGCAACAACAACCAAATTTACCAGATAGGTTCCTTCAGGCAATATCTACTTGCCCTAAGAATAAGAAGAAGCCGTGACATGAAAAAAGAGCCATAACTCTGGCTCTTTCAGGCGTTTTAGGTATTGAACCATATGGAAAAAATTGTCTGTGTCATGTTTCATAAATTGTTAATGGATTAAATCAAGATTTGGCAGAAATGCCAGAGAAGGCTGCCCCATTCATCAATGGGACTTTCTACTGTTGGTCAATCATGCCAATATTCTTGCATTTCCTCATCCAAGTTTATGACTTTGACCTCACCATTCCCCCTTTGGTAAATGTCAGTGTTGTAGCGCTTGAATAATTCGTCGATAGTGTTATTGATCAATGGTACTTTTCCCGTTGGTCTATAATGTCAATGACACCAATATTCTTGCATTTCCTCATCCAAATCTTTGACTGTGACCATTTTCCAGTTGGTAAATGTCATCTGTTGTATCAGTAATGACAGGGATAGCTAGCCCATTGATCAATGGTACTTTTCACGGTGGTCAAGAATGTCAAGGATGCCAATATTATTGGATCTCCTCATCCAGATTATTTACTATGACCATTGTCCCATTAGTAAATGGCATACCTTTCCGTAGGTCAATAATGTCAAGAACGCCAATCTCTCTCTCTCTCTCTCTCTCTCTCTCTCCCTCCCTCCCTCCCTCCCTCCCTCCCTCCCCCCCCCCCTCCCTCCCTCTCTCCTCGCGCTCTCTCTCCCTCACTCCCGCCCGCCCTCCCTCCCACCCTCCCCTCCCTCCCACCCTCCCCTCCCTTCCTCCCCTCCCCCCTCCCTCTCTCTCTCTCTCTCTCTCTCTCTCTCTCTCTCTCTCTCTCGCTCTCGCTCTCGCCTCTCTCTCTCTCTCTCTCTCTCTCTCTCTCTCTCTCTCTCTCTCTCTCTCTCTCTCGATAGCAGTGGTTATGAGGTGAATGGTCGCCTCTAGATGCGTCACTCATTGCCAGATTACATAAATATCCGCAGCAGTGGTATAGTGTGACCGGAGCGCGCCGGAGCTTCACTCCGCCCGCTCAGACACCTGCCCCATAGAAATACCACCCCGCGCTCCTGCTGCTGCCCAGCGTTCCGGATGCTCAAACTTTGCGACTACACCACTGATCCGCAGTGACATGCTTTGGTCATCTCATGCAATAGGTTCCGAACACATATTTAAAAAGACAAGCATCAACAGCGATGCATGATCAGATCATCAGTGCTTAACCTTGTGTGATAACAACACGGAAGCCATATGTGGCTTTATGCCTGGTGTACTCAGTGCGGAACACTGAGAAAAAGACTAAATTTTGATGTGGAAATGATGGGCCAGCCTATTCTCAGAGAACAGACATGGTAGCTATTTATGCGAGAGGAGTATCAGCTGATGTCCACATAGATGCAGGTGACATCAGCTGGAGTGTCCAATAGAGAACGGCTAGATCAAAAGCAATGATAGTTGGGACGGCAAGTGTAGGATAACCACTACACCCTCTGGAAGCCACCATTACCCCCTCGTGGCTTACTGGGACCCCTGAGGGTGGCCATGCCCCCAAAAGTTGCTCATGGCGGTGGCTCGCTGATGTACCATTATTTGAGGAGGTTGGGGGGGGGGGGCTTAGGACTGAATAGGCATGTGGCACGTGAGTCAACCCTGTACCCCATTAGCTACTACTCTGGTCTATGATAAACAGCTAGAGGATATTGTCAATGTATGCTCTTACTCATCTGTTAACTAATATATGTCAATCGTATAGCACTACTGTCACGTTACGACACAATATTGCTTAACAAGAGACCGAGGTTGCCTGTATCTCTCACCCGGAGTGTTGTTATTTCAACTAAAAAGACCATGTTGTAGATGTAGACCACTATAAATTTTTACTTGAAATGTACCAATTCTGGCCAGAAATACAGAAATTTAAGGTTTAAAAGCACAAATTGTGTTTTCAGAATAGTCCTTTAAAGGATTTCCTGAACATTTGTCCACCAAAGATATTTAACAATCAAATTTTTGTGTAGAAGTTATGAAACCTAGCGTCATGGAGTCCCGGCCTGGCAGGTAATGAGGAGTCTCCTAGTCAATGTCCTGGACATTTTCAGAAATTCAAGATGGCTATCGAAATAAATTGACTATTCAAGTCTCTGTATATAACGTCTAAAGCATACGACACTAGGTCCTTCCATGCAAGTTTGCTTGAAATTGTACTAGCGCAATGATGTCTAATCTTTGAATCAGCAGCAGCAGTTTGAAGTTTTAAATGTCAGGCAAAAAACTGACTCCGCCCTAGAGTTGTTCCACGCGAGATTGGCTAATATCAACCCAGTGCTTAATAAGGAGTAGTCGTTTAACTATTTCCATGACATTTGTCAGAAATCTAGGATAAATTTTCTGAAATAGAAGTTCCAATGGTCCTTCACCATGTTTGGTTAACAAGAACGCTGAAGCCAAAACAAACTTGGCACGGTTCGTAATACATATAGTCAGTGAGGCAACAACAAACAACTGTTACCCACACATTTCTTAAAGCTTCGGATACAGTCTAATCTTGAAACGATCCTCATTATATTTTCCAATAGGGAAACCCCAAGGATAAGGCCTCAAGAGTGAACCGTAACGCATAGCTGCTCAATGTAAGGCAATGCAAGCACTACACGCCTGGGCAATACTAACAGATAGGCAAATGGTCCATATTAAATATGCTTGCGTTGCACAAAAGCGAAGTTTCATTGTCCAAACCAAAAAGATATACGAATAATTCCAAAAAATTAAATTTATAATGATCCAGGTTGCATGGCATTTAAACAATTTTCCAAAGTTTTATTGAAATCCTAATAGCGATTGCTGAATAATAATGCCAATTAAAAATCGTATCCAAAAAAACATGAAAAGTAAGTCGAAAACCGTGAAAAAAAAATAGGAAAATTTTCAAAATTCAGATTAGCAATGATTCTGACTGCATCCATGCACGGCATAGAACATACCTGGTAAGTTTCATCAGACTGGATTGTTAGATAAGGCAATTTAAAAACCTGTGATGATTCTCAATGAATTCTGTGTATCTAACCGACTTTCTTAGATTTTTTTCCCTTCATTTTTGTCTTCGTGAAATAAAATGTGTAAACCCCTGATGTACTGGAGCGCCACATCTCAGACACGCACTTGCCTCCCAGACGTGTCTGACTCCGGCATGCCACTTTTTGCTATAGATTTATGTATTTATCACCATGCAAAAACTAACTGACATAGAAAGTCGTAACTTTCAGTGTCCACAGAACGGAAAATTATCTATAGAATGACCACATTTCGTTGACGTCCATTACATATATTTTAGAAATCATAAATCAAAGTTGGCCGCATTTTTTGTGACAACCCCCCCCCCCCGATATAATGTATTTATTGTATAAAAAAAAGAGACTTAGCGTTCAAAAATATAATTGTTTGTGTCAAGTAATAATTTTTTTCAAACATATAGTGGATCAAACTTAGTGAAGGAGAGAACATTTTTGACGGAAAATGTATCAATATTAGAACCAGCAGTTATCAGAAGGATGTTATCTCTGATATCCAGATTAAACATTGAATATCGGAACAAACATGGTGCTTTGACTTGGAAATGCTTAGCTTAATTCTGTATATACCCCTAATATTTAAATGTTAACAAGAAATTATAAACAGTTTTTTACAGAATGAGATACAAAAATATTAATTTTTGGGAACTAAGAAAATCAGTTTTTGGCCAAATAAATTACGATATTTGCTTTCAGTTTTCAGAAGTTATCTCTCCCTGTCTCACACTTCCAGATTCAAAGATACATTTTGAAAGATTTCTAAAAATTTTAGAAAATCCAAGATAGGCGCCGGAAGACTTGATCAATCAATTTTCTGTATGCAATTTCGGAAAGTTACCATACTGACATTTCCTTTCAAATATATTTATTTAAAACCTGCCACGTGGTTAATAAAGGGATAACAACAGAACGGCTATAACCCCCCCCCCCCCCCAGCTTTAGCGAAAGGCGGCGGGGGGAGGGGGGATTATGTTTTCGCTTCCGTCCGTCACACACACGGGTATTCTTTCGATAACTTCACTTTTGCTTGGAATATTGTGACAACCCCTCATGGGAAGGTTGGCTATGGTAGTAGGCAAATGCACCTTAATTTGAGGGTTAGTCATCCCGTCCATCTGTCCGTCCATCCCTTTGTCTCTGAATTTGTGTCCGTCCGTCCGTGAAAATTTTGTGTTTTCGTTCAATAACTTTATTTTTGCTTGGAGTATTGTGACGAAACTTCATGGGAACGTTGGCTATGGTACTAGGGAAATGTACATTATTTTGTGGACCAGTCAGCCTGTCCATCTATACATTTGTCTCTGAATTTCTGGCCATCCATGTAAGTTTTGGATTTTAGCTCCCATTTGTCTGTGTATCTATCCATATGTCTATCCAAATCAGTGGGATTATGTCATCCCACGAACATGGCTGCCATTGCGGGGGGGGGGGGGATTATTTGATTTATATCATCTAGATGATAGCTGGTCGACATTCTAGAAGCTCACGTGTCACTTCAGGCTAGGTGACCCAATAAATTAAGGCTTTATTACATAACATACCTTGAATTCTATGCTTGCCGATATGCCTTCAATTTCACAGTACAATGTTACGATACATCCAGATATTAGAGAGTAGTGCAGATATTAAGCCTACTATATATCTCATACGTACCTACAAGCTCTGTGAAATCTGAACTCATATACACAACGATGAAAGACAAAACAAACAGCACTTATTCTTGATAATTTTAACATAAATAAATGTGATAATCTGACATTTTAACATTTCTATAATTATTGAAATATGATTGCAGTACGATTCAGAAATAAGTTTAAATGTTTTAAAAACAAAAACAGAAACATGTTAGTTAGTAAGAACTATTATGTTGACTATTTTGAACATTATTGGATTGGAATACATTACAATGGCTTCCAATCCAATTATGTTCAAAATATTCACCATGATTTATTTCGCTTTGGACACATTTTAGCTTATTTCTAAGCATCACTGTATGATAAGAAATGTGGTAGACTTAATGAGGTATAGGCAGTAGGAATATTTAGTTAGGGTTACAATTTTGTCTCATTATTTAGAAGTAATCTATAGCATTATATATTTTTTCATTAATTACAGAATATACTGCTTCGATCGAGCTTTCCAGCTCTCTTAGTTCGGGAGGTGGAAGTGACCCGGATGAGAGCATATCGCTTCCGAGTCCCTTGAAGAAACGGTTTCCTTTGGTGCGTGCACGAACAATATCATTTACTAGTACTCCCAGAAAGAAAGATCTAGATTCGCCAACTGCTGAAAATTCTGTCTACGAGGAAATCCTCCGCAGGAACATAATACTCTGGAAGCATAAACAGGAAGAAGCTGAGGATTCTGATGACGAGAATGTATTCCATGTGGATCCTCTGGCAGCTTTCCTTGTGGACCCAGTTACAGCTTTATCCAATAGTGCTATACCAATAGTTACAGATGAGCATCGTGATAAAGAAAACTCAGCCATTATGGTCTAACAGACGATGTGCAAAATGGACCCAATCTCTTGTCACTATATATGGTTGTCTGAATTTACTCTTGACTTCCATCCTATTATTTTCTCTTCATGAGGGCAAGACCACGTGCAGGAGCAGAAATATGATATGGTAAAAGACTAAAAACAGATTTTTACATAAAATGATGGCAATAAAAATGTGCATTCCGAGTGACATCAATTTTATGGCAGCATTCAAAAGGACAGCATTTTCGTCATGGCTAGACATTTTTTCCACATAATCCCTATCTCCAGTCACTGAAAACATCTACAGTATTCATGTAAATTTAGAAATCTGCTCAGTGATATGCATTCACATGCGCGCGCTCACGCTAAATCTAGGTTCACGAGGGGGAGAACGAAATTTAATTCTATGAATGTACTACTAGTTTAACATATATATTAATGGATGAAGCCACTTTTATCTATGCCCCGCCCATCTCTAGTTAAGCTCCTCTCATGCTTTGCTCGCGTTGGGGTCGATTTGTATACTTTGAGGCCTGAATTCCCAGAATCCCAATTCCATGGTAACTATACAGCTAACCTGTTGAATATTTTGAAATTAATTTTATTGGGGGATGACAGCAATAGTGCTCAGTCAAATTAGCTTCAAAATATTTAATAGAATGCGTATTAAATAGTAAAGGCATTCAATTCATACAACTGACAGACTATTCCAGGTACACCACTAAGTATTTCTGTCAATTATGATTGTGATGTCAGCCTACATGTGGCATAATGGAGGAATCCAGTTTTCACTATGCCCCGTCCATCTCTCCCTAAACTCCACCCACACTTCGCCCGTGTTGGGATCGATTGATCGATGAACTCCATGACTAGCAATTTCTAGAAAACTATACGTGTAAGTTGTTGAATATTTTGAAACTAATTTGACTGGGTGCTATTGCTGCCTATGGCAGCAACAGCGTCCAGTCAAACTAGTTTCAAAATATTCAACAAACTGTTTATTAGCTAGTAAAGACTGTATACAATTCATATACCAATGCGTAGTCCGTCATCAATTAAGCGTCCGTGACATACTTATCTACGTCATTCACAACATCATTGATTATGACGTCATTCTACATGTCACGTAGTTGATTATGACACCATATGATGGATGGATATACTGGAAAGGTCCATTGATTATGGTGTCATATAATTGACTGACAGGTCGGATTCATCCATTGAATAACTACTACGTTCATACTTATCTAACTTCAAACATTATACAAGATACTGTATACATCAGCTATGAGTGTCATTTCCTTCATCACGAGGTGCCTATTTTAAATACAATACTCTTAATCATGACTATACATAACGGATATAATAAATTATTACAAAGGAAATGTGTGGTCATTGTCGTAAACAGCTGCCGCAATAACTGAAATATGAGTTTACAGTTATTTTTGCCAATCAGATACGCAGTGTCTCAGCTGGCATACACATGCGAGTGCACGCGCAGAGACCCAACACACATTCATGGGATGAATAAATCTCTCCACGCACAGACAGCATTCTCAGATCATCACAGTTTATAATGTGGATGAATTAATATTTTTCATTGGCTTGGATGTTTATATACTACTCACAATATATCAGTCATATAGGTATATACAGTAGTTTATAAATATATGACTCAAATATTGGACATTGGATACAAATCAGAATCCGTACAGCTTGAAACAGTTATTATGCAATTATTAACACAGAAAACCAATGTCAGGTATTGTCCAACCAAGCATACAAGCACAGTGACAGACGTGACCCTGCAGCATACAATGGTCTGAGTGGAGGAACTACAGTCATGTATGGCATTGACCGGGAATCGAACCCACAGCTGGCGATAGCGTATTAGCATCATAGCTAACAAATGCGTCTGCCAGATCAACGCCGCAAGACAAATCTTGTTAGCCTGTGAGGCTTTCACAATTGTGGGTTTCTGACACAGTGGAATTCAGTGTCAATGCTTGCTTATGCTCTTTGAGGCTGGTGGACTGGACTGGGCGGCCTGAAATGGCTGTCTGCAGATGGTCGAAAGAATGATCAATGGTATTCAAGTCTGGAGACTGAGCTGGCCACACCATATGTTTGTTACCATCATTTTTAGGCAGAGGTTAACCACCCTCGCGGTGGTGTAGTCGCGAATCATCATCCATCAGAATGAACACTTTCTCTATTGCAACAGTATAGGGCCAGACAAAGGCATGGAGAAGTTCGTCCCTATACCTAACACAAGACAGTCATTCTGGATGTATGTATTGCCATAGGACTAATGCGACCCCACAGCATGACCGAACCCCCACCATAGCGGTCAATGTTTCACAATATTGGTATAGGCAAATCTCCTCTGTGAGTACAACGTGATATTGAGCAACAGTCCAGTTGATGTGTTCTCTACTGCATTCCAGTCTTGCCGGAGGATTTGGTTTCACAAGGCAAAGATGACAAGGAACTTGTGGGATCCCTCGCACATCTCCCATCATGAAATCAGCAAATGTCAATTCACTGAGCAATTATTTAGATTGTCTTGAACAATCTTGGCCATGAAAGGGTTAAGGAACAGTTATCTTTTGGTCTCTTGCGCATGTCTGACTGTATGAACTTCAAGCAACACAAAATAGTGAATGGATGAATCACGTTTTAGCTATGCCCCGCCCATCTCTAGCTTAGCTCTGTCCACGCTTTGCCCATGTTGGAATCTATCGAACCCTGAACTCTCTGAACCACAACTTCCAGAAAACTATACAGGTAAGTTAATGAATATTTTGAAACTAATTTAACTGGGTGCTCTTGCTGCCCATGGCACCAACAGCATCCGCATCCAGTCAAATTAGTTTCAAAATATTCGACAGAATGGTTATTAAGTAGTAGACATACAATTCGTACACATGACAGACTATTAAGAGTTCCTGACGGACTTAGATACACCATTCATGACGTATTTTAAAATGCGACGTCAGCCTGCCAATGACGTAGTTGATTATGACATCATATACTTGACTGACAGATTGGATTCCTCTATTCATAAACATTATCAACACCTGTGATTTCACCCGTTTCCACTTACAGACCAGAAATACCAAATTATTTATGACATAAGCAATAATATTCCAATGCGAGTGCACATATATAGGCAAAACCAAACAGCCTCTCCGCACCAGAGTGAAAGAACACCTCAAAGCCAATGGATCTTTCCAGTTTATCCATCCCTCAGCTACGTTACGTGTAGGATGACATCATAATCAATGATTCATGAATGACGTAGATAAGTTTATCACAAACGCATAATTGGTGACGAACTAAGCATTATTGTACGAATTGTAAATTACTGTGCTATTTAATAAACCTCCTGTTGAATATTTGGAAACTAATTTGACTGGGCGCTGTTGCCGCCATAAGCAGCAACAGCACCCAATCGAATTGGTTTCAAAATATTCAACAGCTTACCGCCATAGTTTACTAGAAATTGATAGTCAGTGTGTCTAGGGATCGATCCCAACACGAGCGAGGAGTTGGTGGAGCTTATCTAGTGGTGGGCGGGGCATATCGAGAACTCGAAAGGCTCATTTAGCTGTGGTAAAGCACATTAAGGAGGATATTGAAATTTTTAAACATCAACTAACCATGAACTGAGATGTGGGCTACCGTATAAAAGCGGTCTACCAATCAATTCGGTCACACGACTCCACAAGAATTGACCAGAGTGACGTAGATACACGATGGTCACAAAAGCTACACTCAAACTACAGTTTTAGTCATGCAGTGCATCATAAAGGATAATCCCACCTTCAGCTAACCCCATGCAATTAATCTTGAAGTTATGTGAACCATGAATTAATACTAGTTACAAGTAGAATGCATGCATACATCAAGATTGGTTAATGTATACAAGACTCAAACTAAATCCCACACAAGAACTGTCTATCAGCTTCAGTGAACCGTAAAAAGTATGTACGGTTGACAAACTGTTGATAAGCGACACAACAATACCATACAATGCATCCATACACTAACTTTGGTTACAGTATAAAAGAACTCTTGAAATATCTCAGATGTTCAATGAACGTTTAAGTTCATGCTGACCTAATTTTGATACACGACACACCATTAGGCCATTATGCACCAAGTTTGGCGACTATATATGAAAAACCCTTGAAAATACGGTCCAGACAAAAAATTGGGGATGGACGCACACATTGACACACGCAAGCAATTACTATATAATATTTGACATCACGGAGAGTAACTAATTTTCTTTATTATGAATAATCCTGGGATTAGGACCAAATTAAAAAATATATAATACACTGTTACATATTTTTTTAACTAACTTAACTGGGAGATGTTGCGTCTATGACCACAACAGGTTCCAGTCATATTATTTTCAAAATGTTCAACATCTTTCCTATTTTCAAATGGAGACACTAGAATTTCAATGGTCATAAAGATTAAATGAGACAAAATAAAGGCGGTAACAATTGAGGTGCTGAACCTTTAACATGCTACACTTTGATGTAAAAATTTTAATTTTCAATTTAAATTAGAAAAGATGAACTGGTGTTCCCTTTTCAACAAATTTGGTGTACGACAACAACATCGTCCACCAAACTTGTTGGAAAATGTCCACCAGTTTCTATGATATCGACATAGTAAAAGATAGAAAGAATATTGCCATCAGTGTAGTGGTAAAATCTAAAATCCACCAGTCAGTTCTTTTTATCACAATACTAGGTGTCAAATTTGACTTATTCTGCGAGCATTAGGATTTAGCAATAAAATTATTCTTCTCCTTCGATCAATACTCACCATTCTATTACTTCTGATACAAGCTATCCTAACTAGCTGGCCCTAGGACTGTAGACTTAATTAAGCTACACCGACTCCTGGAACCGGGTACTCGGCTCCCAACTGCCGAGTACCTGTTTGCCATGAAGCTCATTCTTGTTTGCATAGCAACAAGAGCTACATGCTTTTTTGTGCAGTTGGAGTCTTAAGTTTCTAAGTCTTTTTCTGTGTATTGTGATCTAATCTAAGGATTATATTGGATTACCATGGATGGAGCCGATGACAACCAGGTTGTATAATTCCATGTTATTCCATAGTTAAAAGACTTAGGTCTTCAATATTTCGTCAGTGTCGCATGTTCCAATTTCTGACCCCGAATCTGGGACGTGTGATAACAACGAAATATGCCAGATTGATCGCCTTCGTTTAACCCCAACAGGCGATCGGCAGATATGGGTTTACGGTTTTAACACGAAAATCGGCTGACGTCGTTCGCCGTAAGATTCGAGCGGGTGACGTCACACCCGTGTTGTCTCGGATTTTTATGTAAAGAAAATGTTTCATTAATTCGCGCATCTGATTTTGGGTGCTGCGTACTTTATTGGTACCAGAAAAACTTTGGAATTTTCAAGTTTTGCATGTTATCACGATCTGTTTGCAATGATCGGTGGTTTCAAAATTCTTGATTTAGATGTGTGGTCTGCGGTTTTACCGTGCACTACAGCAGTTTGTTTACATTTTGTTGTTTCTTCACATATCGTGTTGGCCTTCGTTAGGAGTATAATTCATATTGATTAGTAAATATACCCCGAATGCTATGCGATATAATTCCTGGTTCCGTTTCATCCTTGAGGATCAGTTTATGGGTGTATTATTACCCGCTTCGTTCTTGTCGTCATAATCAATGCGATCTTTGCTGTAACGTTGCGGGGTGGGGTGCGGGAGGGTTAACAGTTAATTTATGATCAAATTATTTGAAAATTAATTGTCTGCCTTCCATTCCTGTTTCGTTCCGCTTCCTTATTGTAGGTGTGTGCTTATTTATAGGCCAAGCCAGCCCCGCCATCATGTGACGAGTGCCATAAATTCGTGAGGGTTCTATTCAAGGACCATGTCTGTTTCCGTTGTACCAAATGTAATGTTGACAGTAGGTGTAACGTTTGTGCAGTGTGGTCGTTCGACAGAAGGACTTGGCAGGGTCTGACGTAGAGTTGCATGATTTTTCGATTATTCGATTAATCGCGATTATATAATTCAAAATGACCGTGGACGATTATAAAATGAAATAATCGTATAATCGACATGTTGAAATTTTTGTCACGGCACTTTTACGCTTGTGAAACTCTGCTAGCGTTACCAATCATGGAAACAAACATCCGGCTATCAGCCAAATGTGTGAATGATTAAATAAACTAAATAAATAACTGATTTGTTTGTATTGACTCATGATTAGTTTTAGATGAATAAAGATTGTTCACTTGGTCGCTATTTGTATTCGCCTCCAATTGAAGTTTATTTTAGAGCGAGTACTCGGATATAAATATTCTGGAATCGGGGACTCGGAACTCGGGAATTTCTATATATTATCATTGCGCGATAGGAACTGAGTATTATACTGATCTGAATAACGGGTAACCGTTTGATAAACTCCCGTTAGCGTATAATATCTCGCGAGAACACCCCGCCTCCCATCGCAAGAGCTGCTGGCTCGCCAACTTAAGAAGCCGGCTATATTGTCGTTCGTAATAATTCAATTTGGATCATTTAATGTTGATCGGCGTTACAAAATTGATGCGCATTTTCTCCCGTATTTGTTTGTTACATAAATTTGGTCTTAAAAATATATTTGTAAGGAAGCTATTTAATCACGCCAAGACTGTTTTAAGCGCATTCTGACTACAAAAGTGTGGAATAAACTTTATTATATCTTGAACATACGTGGCCTACTATTAGTATTAATCTAATAGGTGGTCGAGATCTACAAATCCGAGGCCTGTATTGACTTCTAGAGGGGGCCGGAAATGTATCAGGGCAGAGATCGGTCTGAAGTAGACACACCCTGTGACACGATTGTTATTATTATACACGCTATTCTTACAAATTTTCCTATACAATCTGCTGAGTTAGGGGTGGGCTTCAAATACAGAGTTTTGCCGTTTTGAAACTGCTAAGAAATCATTGGAGTTCATATGTCAAAGTTAGGGGTGGTAGGCTTCTGTTAGAGCTATTTGTATTCGCTCTGCCAGCTGCATATCAATCTGTTGGAAATAATTACGCGAAATATGGTACCTTCCGTTTTCCGTCTAGAAAAATCTGTATACATTCCTTTGTTTGCAATCAGCAACTGGCGTATTCTGTCCATGTATGTATACCCATGTGCCTAACCCATAATCTTACAATCTGCAATAGCATAATAACGTCCTCTAAGCAGCATTGACGTAGTTAATATAGTTCATGATAAATCGTATGATCGCGATTATTTTTTCTAAATGATCGCGATTATGAAGTGAAAAATTGTGCAACCCTAGTCTGACGCGGGGTCAGGCGGTCCGAAAGCAAATCATGGAGTGTCCGTTTCGGCCCTTGGGGGCGTTCCACGTCTGCAACCGGAGGTAGCGGAGACGGCACCGCCGACGTGGTTTGGTCCTGCTATGCACGGCCTCTTGCATAGCGTTCTTCCCACACTGGTGTCGTCCCTGCTTCCAAAAGTTGTAGGGCAGTCTCTTCCCGTGCTTGGTTCAGACCCTGTCCTTGGACAGGGTTCTGGACTGGCCACCGAGGGAGCCGCCTTGTACGGCTCCCTGGCAGTCCCGTTGGGCTCCGGCCTGATGGGCTCTGTCCCTCTGCGGCCATCTCTGGGTGGTCCAGTAGCGGTGGCCGGTCTGTCAGGCATGGGAGCCATCCGCCAGGACGGCTCCATGGTTTCCTCATCTAGTGACGACTCTTCGGGGTCTGAAGAGGAGAGATTGCTGCGGTCTGAGATGCTGCGGGTGGAGAGCATGGAGGTCTACACGAGCGTCCCGAAATGTTCAAATTGACTGCGTGGATGTTATCAAACAACGTTCCACGTCGGAAGGCTTTTCTTGACAAGCTGCGAATTTCATCGCAGCTGCACGAAGGAGGTCAACCTTCAAGTCATATAACAACAAGGTTAACAGATTTGCAGACTGGTGTGAAGGAAAGGGTATTGATACCTTTCAATCCACTATTCAGCAAATTGCAGACTCTCTGTGAGCTGTTCTTTTCAGGACTAGTTCCTGTCACAATTGCTGGATACAAGTCAGCTTTGGCATCAGTTATCCCTTGTCTAGCCAACAGGGATACCCCAGAGGTGGCCCAGTTGAATGTGATGGTGAAGGGAATGAGCAATCTCCGACCGAGACAACCGGTAGTCATTCCAGCCTGGAGTCTATCTTTAGTGCTTAATGTACTGGCCAAGCACCCTTTCGAACCGTTGCGTTCGGCTAGTCTAAAGCATTTGACTCTAAAGGCGATTTTTCTATTGGCAGCTTCCTCAGCTAGAAGGCGCAGTGAGATCCATCCACTTTCAGCAGAGAGGGACTGATTTATTGTTTCCGGAGAGGGTCTGCGTCTACTGCCAAGAGCAGAGTTTATGTCAAAGAATCAATCATTGAGATATCCCGGCAAACCGATCATTATACCGAAACTAACTAGGTTTGATCGTGGTGCCAGTGTCTGGTGCCCTGTCCGTGCTTTGACTAAGTACAAAAGATGGACAGACTCATTACGGTTGAATGATAGACATTTGTGGATCTGCCATATGGCGCCGCATCCATGGATTCTATCTCTCGTTGGGTAGTCGAATGCATTCAGACTACCCATGAGATTGCAACTGGGCACCAGGTGCAATGCGCAAGGGCACACAATGTTAGAGGAATAGCCGCCTCGACCGCCCTTAACAATGGTGTTCCGTTAGAGGACATCATGGCCGTTGCACAATGGCACTGTGAGTCCTCTTTCACGGATTACTATATGAGGGATGTGTCAGACTCCGCCAATCCACTCGCTTTAGCTGTTTTGAAACGATAGTTATACGACCACAATGCTCTTCTCCCTTTTTTGGCATTTGTAAGAAAGAATGAAGAAGCAGACATGGTCGAGCGAGAGGATGTCAACCAGATTGTGTCACTGATGGCCGGACAAGTCAATGGTTCCAGAGGCTCCACGTCTGAAATCCAAATATCAAAAGGTAATTCAAGATTGAGTTTTTTGTATTATGTCTATATATCATGTTCATTCATCTTATATATTCATGCTCATTCCCAGGCTAATACATGCAAAGAGCAGTTAACCCTCTTGGCATATTTGTGTTTCAGGCGAGATGCATGTTCGTGAGTTCTCTCCCTTTTCTTAGGAGAAAAAAAGGGGGGGGGGAGGGGCCAGTGATGCGAATGTGATTCGGTTCCGTTAACTTGATGGTCCTTTTAGGTCTCCATTAATCAAGTTTAAGTCTTGCTCTTTCTCCAAGGGGCAAAAGTAGCAATTGATGGCTTGCCCCTTCCCACCAGGTTACTGACCAAATCTGGTGTATATCAGAAGTAATAGAATGGTGAGTATTGATCGAAGGAGAATGAAGGAAATTTCAATTTCCATTTCTCCGAGATCTAACAATACTCACCATTCTATTACGGACCCAGCCTCCCAGCCCCACGGCGGCAAGCCATGGGTATCTCTTGTTTGGTGGCTATGCAAACAATATGAGCTTCATGGCAAACGGGTACTCGGCAGTTGGGAGCCGAGTACCAGGTCCCAGGAGTCGGTAAAGCTTACTAAGTCTATAGTCCTAGGGCCAGCTATTCAGGATAGCTTGTATCAGAAGTAATAGAATGGCGAGTATTGTTAGATCTCGGAGAAAGGGAAATTGAAATTTCCTTCAATCACAGTCCATATGGATCCTCTTTTTAGAAGCTCTTATAACCCAGACAGCACCATGTGGCTTAACTTTCTAACAGCTGCAAGCCATCATACAATAACTTCAATTGCCAATAACTCTGGACCTGCTGAATACTTTGAAAACAATTTGACTGAATGTTGTTGGTGACTTAGTCACCAACAACTTTCAGTTAAATTATTTTCAGAATATTCATCATATCCAGAATTAAATTCCATGGAAAATTTAGTCTACAGAAATTGAGCAGGCAGTCAGTTCATAACTGACTGACATGGATAACTAAGACATTGAAGACGCAACACATTGAAATCTGTATACAACATGACATTTAATATATATATACGCTGGATTTCATATATACGGTATACATATATACATTTTCTATACATATATAAATATAAAATAAATTAAATAAGATACAGAATAATTAAAACAGAGATTCAGTATTAGTACTCTTCTTTTCTGAGAAGCGGCTAAGGTTTCTCGCATTCCCATTGGACAATTACTTTCAATGAATCTAACTGAACAATGAAATTGCGAGAACAAATCTTAGAACAGAAAAAATAACTAAAACAATTGGTCCATTATGTCTTATCTTTTCTAGAATCTAAATCATTATTTACAATGTTTATGTTACCCATTGTGCTTTGAACAAAACTACTTTTAATATCTTTTTAAAAACATGACTTATTCTTAACTTAAATTTAAAAGCTGGTATATACATGAAGGTATAAACATACCTTCTTGATGTTTTTCTAAAAGTTCATATATTCATGAAGGTATAAACATACCTTCTTGATGTTTTTCTATTTCAATTATTATTCGCTTTTTTAATTTTAAAATTAAAAGTAGTGACATACACATTACAATGGCATAATTATATTTTCAAGATTATTTTTAAAGGTGCATATTCACAGCAAAATGACTGAAAATAAAATTGTTTAAATTGTATACTTTTAGAGGCTTAAACTGTGGGCCTAGATGTAATAAAATGAAATAAATCTTAGCATAAGAAGATTTCATTCAGTATAAATTAATGTAATTTTTTTAAGTTGTGAATTTAAATTAGGGACTCGTGCCTCTCTCAATTTCACAACTTAAAAATTTGTATAACTTTATATGGAATAAAATCATCATATATCAAGATTAATTTCGTTTCATTACATCTAGTCACCCAATTTTTAAGCCTCTAAAAGAACACAATTTTAACACATTTAATTTCAAGCATTCTGGTGTGAATATGCGGCTTTAATTATTATGTTTTAATATCAATAAGATCTGTGCTTTGAAATAACTTAACATAATTAAAAAAAAATAAATTAGAGGCCTACTTTGTGACATTTTGAAAAACTAACATTCTGACTAGTCCTCAGATGCCGAACACCATTCGGATCGCTATAGTAACCCTTACCACTCTGATGTCAAAATTTAATTTTCAAGTTAAATTAAAAGATAAACTGGTGTTCATTTTTCAACAAATTTGGTGGAAGATGATGCTGTCGTAGACAGCAACATTGTCCACCAAAATTGTTGAAAAATGTACACCAGTTTCTTTGCTAGTGGCGCAGTAAAAGATAGAATATTGACATCAGAGTGGTAAGGGTTAACTGTTAATCTCTGTAATGGTCGTAAATAGTATGCATTTGCAGGCAAAGGTGATTTCTGAAAACTAGCCATTGTAATGAACGATTCAATAACGGAGACAGTCATTCCCGTTGTACCTTCTCAAAAATAGAAGTCTCTTGGCCTACAACCAACTTTGACCATTAAATGGTTAATGCTCACAATTGCTCACAAAAGACAGGTGGTCTTAATACAAGTCAGTTACAGCACATTCTCTGGTCACAACTCAACCGATGGTGGTTCCTTTAGATAATTGCTTTGAAAAGATCACCTGTCCCAAGCACCAACCATCTTTTGGTCACAAAATACTAGTGGACATTATGAGCAGGCCTATAGGTAACTTACAAGTCACATGATAACTAAGTAAAATTGATACACATTCAGGTAAAATAATTTGAATACTTTGTAATCATGTTTTGTTTTAGAAAACATTAATGAAATAAAAAAATATCTAACACTGTACGCTGTAAGTACCAATGTCAAGGTCAGAGATCATAAATAGTTTATTACTGTCTTCGTGAGGTAATAATATTATTGTATTAACCCTTTCACCAAGACCGGCCTCTGTAGGGGTCTTGAGGAATGTCCATTTGCAGGCCAAGAGAAGACTACTTTTGGAAAATTTACAACTAGAATGACTGGCTCGATAACACAGCCAGTCATTCCAGTGGCAAATTTTCAAAAATAGTCTTCTCTTGACCTGCAAATGGACATTGAATAAGTAAATATTTTAATTTTTTAAAACAAATTTAGTCATTGAAGGGTTAAATGGTACCAACTACAACTTTGGTAATGATTCTTCACACGGTACTGGTCAAGATTGGTCAAGAAAATTTTTTCTTATTAAATTATGTCCATTTGCCGGAAAAGATGACTATTTTTAAAGATTTACCACTGGAATGACTTGCTCGTTTACATTTCTCAAGAACCTGGCTTAAGACATTTTAACCGGCTTGACCGTTAACGGGTTACTTAATGAATATATAAGAAATTAAGAAAAAATTAGGGTTATTAAGTGTAAGTCAAACAAAAGCAGCAACATATTATGACTGACGCCTGCGGTGTAAAGCTCAGAATATATGTGAAAAAATACTTTTTAATATACATACATTGTAATACTGATTATCTTTGTAGTCAGCTTATTATAATACACTCTTATCTATATTTAAATATCCAGGTGTAGTTTGACTGTTACCATGTGATCATGATGGCAGTTGGACTGATTTTCTAATCAAAGTCATACTCTTTATATCAAATGGTAATGGACCTTACCAGTTTTAGCTATGCCCCGCCCATCTCTAGCTAAGCTCCACCCACATCTCGCTCGTGTTGGGATCGATTGATCTCTGAATATTCTGACTATCAATTTCCAAAAAAATACACAGGTAAGCTGTTGAATATTTTGAAACTAATTTGACTGGGTGCTGTTGCTGCCAGTCAAATTAGATTCAAAATATTCAACAGCATATTTATTAAATAACAAATAATTACGAAGCCATACAACTCATAAAACGTGTCAGACTATTTGAGATTTGATGACGGTCTATAGGGAACCCTTTGTGACAATGATTGTGATGTCATCATATACGCGCTGAGCTGATTATGACATCATATGAGGTCAGATGATGGATGGATACTCTGGAAAGGTGAATTCTTATGAGTGAGCACTACAGTGTCGATACTGCATATAACACACTACAGTAATTTTAAGCCAACTATAAATGGTCATTGGGTACGATGTAGCTGCCGGATTAATTTTTTCAGGTTAGTTTACTTTCCGTACAAAAACTCTGGCAAGAGGTTTGTAATATTGCATCATAGGTAAATACATACACAAATGGTATTTTTCCGGAAGATTTTGTATTAACAAGTCACTACTTTGAGTGACCGATGACTACTGCGTTTATAAATGATTGGTCACTAATTACATGTGGTCCATTAATACAAGTTAACTGCCATGGTAATTGCTAACAAATAGTGATTAACCATTTACGGGACAAATTTGTTTAAAAAAAATTTTTATTTTCTCACCAAAAATATCCATTTGCAGACCAAGAGATTATTATTTTTGAAAACTTAATACAGTCATTCCAGTGGTGAATTTTCAAAAATAGTATTCTTTTGATCTGCACATGGACATTTTTTTTTTAACAACTTTGATAGTTAAAGGGTTAAAGAAGCATAGAATTCATGCACCAAAAGGCAGGTGGTCTCTCGGCCAGGGGTAACTGCATAGTGCTCTGCTTGACTTATTTATGGAGAGGGGTGTGAAGGCGTAGCGCAAACCACAGAGATCTTTATTACATATATACTACAGATCTGAGTGGATATATATATCTCACCTCAGTACCCGTATCAATGTCTTTATACTATACTGAGAATTCAGATCGACTATCACATGTATTGATATTTGGTGGGAGACTTATGACCACATGATGTGTATATATATATATATATATATATATATATATCACTGAATAAATTAATAATGTCCGACATATAATATGTACAGGTTGATATATATGTGTGTATAGATGATTGTTTGACTAGTGCTCAATGGTCCAGCTAGCATGATCTGCAAAGTAAATGCTCACTTCGCTTGTCTATTTGAAAACAATTTTGGTAATCATTAAATAACATCTAGTTCAGATCAATTTTAATGAATGATTGTACAGTAGCGATATAGCTTGCTGTATAGATATATCCAAGATACTATCTATAATTCAGAATAAACATTATTAACCATTCAATGATCAAGATTTGACCAGAAAATTGAGATTTTTGTTTAAGTGAATGTCCATTTGCAGACCAAGAAATTGTTTTTGAAAATTTACCACTGGAATAGCTGGCTCGATTATCGGGCCAAACATTCTGGTGGTAAATTTTCAAAAATAGTCTTCTCCTAGCCTGCAAATGGTTATTTCTAAAGACCATTGCAGAGGATGGTTTTGGCTGGCTTGTCCATTAAATCATAAAGTAAAATTTTCATGCAGATATAAATTAAAATTCCACAAGAGCATAATTCAAATCTTTTTAAAACTATCTGTCGCAGTTCAACTTAATATGCTCCGTTTAAATTTCATACTTTTTTTTCCCCCTGTTTAAGACTATATGCTCGGCCTCAATGTGGCGCAGGGGTGTAACCCACTGGGTGTCAATCCAGACATTTGGAGGGGCTAACCAGAGCATTATGCACAACGCTAATGAAATAATGAAATTTCATACTTTGATAATCACCGCATGGAACATGGCAATTATGAAGATGTGAAATTCAAACATGAAACTACGGAAAGATAGAAACTACTGTCTATATAACATTATAGAAGCACATCATCATTCATCTTTATTGTCCTACAATATTACGACAAACAGTGTCTTAAATTGATAGGTCAAATGGATAATGAAAAAGATGCTTGATAGAGAGCCATAGCTTTCTGTATTACAGATTCAGAACAAATGAACCGTACACATGAAAATGTGTTTCTCAGAAGCAAAGCAATATGTCACTGAAATAGAGGGATCCAATCTGATCTGTCACTCAAGTATCTGACGCCATAATCAATGATATGTATAATAACATGCAATTCCGTCACGAAAATTGAAAAGTCCGTCACAACTGTACGCATTCTCTTTGGTGAATTTACAATTTAATAAACATTCTGTTGAATATTTTGAAACTAATTTGGCTGGGAGCTGTTGCTGCCATAGGCAGCTATGGCAGCAACAGCACCACGTCAAATTAGTTTTCAAATATTCAACGGCTTACCTGTATAATTACTTTGATATTGGGATTCCAGGAATTCAGGGTTCAAAGTTTCAAATCGATTTCAGCACACATAACAGTGGATGAACCTTAGAAACGGGTGTGGCATAACTAGAAATGGATCCCTCTATTCTGAGGGATTCATACAAGCCGAATGCGCACTGCCCATGTATATATGATTTTCTATGAGTACAGAATAGTGATCAGTGCTATAATACGGTAAATATATCTAACTTGCATGAACCTCAAGGTACTATGTAGCACCACTAAGGAGCTCTAAACAAACAAGTATAAACACGTTAATCCTTACAGATCAAAAATAAAAAATTATTTATGATGTAAGGAATATTCTGTTGACATGTGGCAGTAACATGTTCCAGTCAAATTAATTTCAAAATATTCAACAGCTTTCCTGTATAATTTCCTTCATATTGAGATAGTGGAACTTCAAGCGTTAAAGCAGATAACAAACACAGAAATCATAACAATTGCACTGACCAGTATCGGTGTTCAGGCATTAATTCATCAACAATTCATCTTTGTATAAGCATAACAACAATTGCTGCCACAGCTCTTATTCCTCTTTTCATAATTCCTCTTTGAATTTGTGCACCACCATATGTTTCTGAATGTATCATTTTATAGCCATCACATGTAATCTCGTGTCTAAACATCTATGTTTATGTTAGATACAGAAACCTATCAACACGGTTACATCCTTACTCATGAGATATCCTGCTTACATAGGTACATAGCGACAATAGCACATGATAATGTGTTTATATAAGCACGAAAGAAAATATGCCACCTTTTTAATGTCTAAAAAGGAATATTTATCTTAAAATCTGTAATTTATACAAGTACTTCCAAGCCAGGGGTGCATTATTGGATAGGTGTTAAATATTTTTAACATATCCTAATGTTGTTATTGTTACCTCAGCCACCAACAAGTTTTTGTCAGATTATATTGAGTACATTCACTATTTTATTTGCTTCAAAAATACAAATTGTCTGAAGGGTGTATGTTTGTAAGCGATAAACAGAACAAGAAGATGTCACAAGCAAGCCTTCACTGACCAGAAATGACAAATTCTTTACGATGTAAGGAACATTATGTTGAATGTTTTGAATGTAATTTGACTGGGAGCTGTTCCAGCATCTTTTACATTCTCAGAAAGAATGGTTCTTTATTACATCTGTAAATACAGAATTTCTGAAGTTTCCAATGCATTTAAGTGTTTCTGAATTTTCAGGATATCTTTATGGATTTGAAAAATCTACCATATAAAATTCTTTCACAAAGTACACATTGAAGTGACCACAATAATGATATGATGCTTCTAATCACCTTCATCTCTTCTTGATGCAGTGAGAACATGTCAATGTTCCAAAATTACTTGGTGATTGCCTTAACCTACACCAAGATATATATGCAACCCATTACAAAAACATTCATTGCAAATCTACTATTGATAATAACAGAATTCAGTAAATACTGATATGTTTTTGAGAAAGTGAAAGAAGTGTAACTCAATCATATATATATATATATATATATATATATATATATATATATATATATATATATATATATATATATATACACCTGTGCAAAAGTTAAGCACCAGCAAAAACAATAGAACGTAGAAACATGATGGTACAACTAGGCTGCCATACTTTTTGTCCCCGCGTTAGCTGACATAATTCCAAGTACGAAATGCACATGCATGCATGACTTCACGCCGCTTGATGTCCGTGCGTGGCGGGAAACAGCACACGTGTTCAGTTATGTAAAAGTCCAGTTTGAGGTGTAGAACATTACATACAGATTTAGGCGACAAGATTAGGAATTTTGTGTTCATGACCGTGGTTTATTTGTACAGAGAGAATTAGCTCTTGATTGTGAACCGCTATGGCAAGACGAAGGTTAAGTGATCGTGTGAAATGGCAAATCATAGGCATGCATACCACTGGTATGTCATGCAGAGAGATTGGCAGACAGCTGAACATTAACCATACTGTAATCAGTCGTTTGATTGCAAAACATGGGCAAACTAACGAGGTGAAGGACAGGCCTAGATCTGGAAGACCGAAGAAGACTACTGCCCATGATGATCGAGCCCTAGTACACCTTGTTAGGAGATCTCCATTCACCAACAGCAGAGTGCTCAGCCAGCAATGGGAAACGCGCAATAGAGTGTCAATGTCTACCGTTAAAAGGAGACTGTATGCTGCTGGCATGAAAGCTAGGAGACCTGTCAGACGTCCTCTCCTCACTGCACACAACAAAGACGAGCGTCTGAGGTGGTGCAACGAAAGAAGACACTGGAACATGAGATCCTGGAGACGGGTACACTGGTCCGATGAAAGTCGGTTCCTGCTTCATGCCACAGATGGTCAAACTCGTGTATGGAGGTCCAGACGCACGGCGTACGACCAACGTAACATCATGGAAGAAGTTCCATTTGGTGGAGGTTCCGTTATGATATGGGGGTGCATCTCATTTGATTGTAAGCTGGATCTGTTGACTGTACCTGGAACACTAAATGGACAAAGATATCAAGATTCCATACTGGATAGAGTTGTGGTCCCTCATTTTGTAAATCATGCACCTGGAACCCACCCTATATTCATGGATGACAACGCCCGACCACATCGTGCTAGAGCTGTGCATGAATACCTCCGCCAGAATGCCATCGAAACCCTACCATGGCCAGCAAGGAGCCCTGACATGAACCCTATTGAGCATATCTGGGATATTCTGGGAAACATGGTGAGAAGGAGGGATCCTCCTGTGCAGAACCTACAGGAATTAACAGACGCACTCCATCTTGAATGGCAACGAATACCACAATGGCGTATCAGTCGGTTGGTGACCAGCATGAGACGTCGTGTCCAGGCCGTCATCCAGGCACAAGGTGGATATACCCGGTATTAATAATGACAGTCTCAAACTCGTGCACAGATGTTAAACTTCGTTTTCAGACACCATTAATGACAATCTAGCCACGTGTGTCAACTGTAGGGCAATAGTTGTCAGTTGTGTCAACGTAACCATATTCAGGCCTCGTTTTCAAGTTCAAACAAAAACATACAGTGTTTCCCCACCATCATAATCAGCATTCCTCTAGTTGCATTATTACCTCTTGCACTAAGATGGATGGGTACATAAATGTTTATGCTATTGCTTTCTTCATAGCACATGAATATACCCTCGCATGTGGGTAAAAATAGGGTGGTGCTTAACTTTTGCACAGGTGTATATATATATATATATATATATATATATATATATATATATATATATATATATATATATATATATATATATATATATATATATATATATATATATATATATATATATATATATATATATATATATGCTTCTGCATGATTGAGTTACACTAAATTATATTATATATTAACATCTTAGCTGCTATCTCGAGATCTTCGAATATACACATCCCAGTAAAAACTACTGAGAACAAGTGTCTAAAAATTATACGACATCTCATTTCCTCTGATGAGTATAACCCAAACATCGGGTATGAAACACAAGGAGTCTGGATCAAATGTGGAGGACCCATTAACAATGGACCAATGCCTTACAACCACCTTTTATTACATACATCCCTCTACCCAATGTCTAAAACAATACAAAATCAGGTACACAAAGAATCCCAACCGGAAACAATCGGGTACACCACCTACAATCAGGTACACCCGCAACAGTAGACAAACAAGTCGGGTACATTGAACTAAATCAGGAACACATACACACACAGTCGGGTATTAACTTTCAGTTTCTTAACTATGTGCTCTCTTACAATCGCCTGTGATGCCAGGTTCGTAGACTGAAGATCATAACTTGTTCCATTCAGAATAACTGGGCAAAAGAGTTCCTTACAGACTGATTACCTTCTCAATGTCATAGCTCATGCACATAGTAAGAACTACACCCAGGAATAATGAATTTTTGTCCCCAAAAGAAAGTGACCATTATAGACACGTCTTACTACAGATACATTGCTATGCAAAAAGTTAACACTTTAACACCAAAGCCGGTCACTTCTCCAATGGTTTTGAAATATGTGCATTTGCAGAACAAGAGATTAACACTGGAATGATTGGCTCGATAATCAAACCACTATTTATTCCCAAAGACCAAGGTGTTCATTATAGACAGGTCTGACTGCATTATCATAATTTTGTTATACAATATGTGCTTAGTGAATAGTATTAAAGCCTACGCTATTTGTCCCATAACAGAATGATGATAAATCATAAGATTTACCTACATTATTTGTATGTAAGCAGGAAAGAATTAAATTATTTTAGGAGATTTACTAAAAACAGTTAAAATACTGACAACATGATTCCTTTAAATTCAAAAAGCCACAGCTTTCAGCAACACCACTTTCAAAATGGACACTAGCCACCTTTCCACCAAAAGCCAATAAATTTAATAATCTCGTAATTTAGTTGCAACGTCAACAGGTGCGTTAAAATAATAAAACAACACACTTCAGCTAAATTCATAGATAGACTGTTTTTTTGGCTACACCACCAACCACGGCTTTTGTCTGAATTGTTGTTGTCTGTGCGTCAATCACAGCTGGTGATGTGGATAATGATGGTGGTGTCGCACACAATTCCTTTCCAAATTCTTTACTTTCCTCGCTGATCGGATGCAATGAAGGAATGCGGTTTACGAGACCAGTCCTGCTAAGACCAGGATAGACTGGCACTCCGCCCGACTGTTGTGTAGTGATACCACCGGGAGGTGATGGACTGTCCTCAAGACTTTGGTAGCAATCAGCGGGTTGGTAAAGCTGTCGATATTGCAGGTCATCAATTGTTGGACTAAACACGGAAGTGAATGTCTGAAAGTTACAAAAGTCTATATTTTATTAAACCATTCAATAATTTTCCATGTTCACCACTGGCATCAACGATAACCACATGTTATACAAAGAAGCTGTTGAATACTTTGAAATTAATTTGACTGGAAGACATTGTTACTCTAACCAGCAATTGCTTTCAGTAAACCATTCAATAGCTTACCTGTATAGTTCGCTTGAAATCCGTTGTTAAACCAATTCATATTATGTAATGATTATGGACCTTTCCAAGTTTATCTATCTATCATATGATGTCATATGACATTATAATCAACGTGACGTGTAGGATGATGTCATAATCATGACATCATGAATGTCTAGATATAGTCCGTCTTTAATGCTTAATAGTCTGACAGGTTGTACGAATTGTATGTCTTTACCATTTAATAAACATTCTATTGAATATTTTGAAACTAATTTGACTGGGCGCTGGTGTTGCAACAGCACCCAGTCAAGTTAGTTTCAAATTATTCAACAGCTTACCTGTAGTTTTCTGGAAATTGATAGTCACGGAGTTCATTGATCGCTCGATCTCAACATGAGCGAGGTGTGGGTGGAGGATATAGATGGGTGGGGTATAGCTAAAACTGGAAAGTTCCATTGTGTTTGTGTTATGTTAAGATGTGCAAACTTTTATTCTATTTTTGTTATTAGTAATTTTGACTTGACATATACTCATGTCAAGGTAACTCGTATGTGGCACAGATGCTGGGTTGGGTGAGGTGGACAGGCATTGCCATAACATAAGCACCAAAGACTAGACCAATCGCCGATATTTATCAAATGATTCGCTTTTCTAACCTCTAGGGCATTCAGATCCATGACAAACTTGTATATATGTATATACTTACACCGTCTTCACTATGTGCTGGAAGTAAATCTTGTTGGTCAGTTGTGGCAGGCATCGGTTGAAATACTAATAGCATCACCCAAATTGGTAGCAATAGTTTGATGGTCTGAAATAGAAGTAAAGGAGGAAATTAACATAAGATATTATGAGAAATGTACATAGATACAATCTGTCTATTAACCCTTTAATGTTCAAGCCGGCCAGAACCTGCCTCTGCAGTCATCTGGAGGAATGTCCATTTGCAGGCCAAGAGAAGACTATTTTTGAAAATTTACCACAGGAATAGATGGCTCAATAATCGAGCCAGTCATTCCAGTGGTAGATTTTTAAAAATAGTCTTCTCTTGGCCTGCAAATGGACATTCAATAAGGAAATATTTTGATTTTCTTGACCAAATTTGACCATTAAAGGGTTAAATGATGCAATAAAGCTACAGTACAGCTTAGAAATAAGTTTCCACGGTTCCAAAACAAAAACAGAAACGTGTCAATTGCTCAGAAATGTTCTGTTGAATATTATGAACAAAATTGGATTGGAAAATTGCAATGACTTCAAATCCAATTATGTTCCAAACATTCAACAGTAATTTTAATTTTGTTTTGGAAACATTAAGTTATTTCTGAGCTGTACTGTAAGAAAGACTGTGTGCACATTTTCCTTGGCCATTCATATACTGGTTAGATAAGGTATGTTGGGCCGATCTTAGGTAAATATGTCATTCTTGAACAGGAAGCATATACAGGCCTATCTGTAAATATGTCATTCTTGAACAGGAAGCAGATACAGGCCTATCTAGCTGTGAAAAAGCTGATGTTGGCTTAGTCAGCAACAACTTGTGATCAAATTTGGTCATCAATTACTCACCAGCAAGATATAATGATTAAATTAAAATAAACTACACTGAAAGCTATTGCAGCAGCATTTTTTATTCTAACTGTTAGCAAACCAGTAGCGAGTGGGCGCTTCCTACTTAGTATTTTGAAAAACTTTTTACTAAAAGGCATTGCTGGCATTGGCAGCGATGACCTTCAAGCAAATTATTGTCAAAATAAACATCTTTGTCATATATTACTTCGAGTGAACAGTACTGAGCTTGCAGCCATATCTGTTTTCATATGACTTTTAATATTGGTTTTAACCAATCATCCGGGTTTATGGCCGACTTCTATTACGTATATGTCAAGAAAAAGTTTAAATCCATCCTCTAAAATGCTTAAAAAATGATCATCCATAACACGAAAATAGGACACTATTTCCCGGTACAAATTCTTGCCCCCTTACACATATAATGCTTATTGCTTAATATAACCCATGCCCATCATTGCGGGGGTGAACTTATTATCTGGGACTACCTAAATATTAGGTATACTGTAATAACTATCATTTATTACATTTGAATTAATCTAAAATTTGACATTTCATGCTGTCGGTGTGAAACAATACAAATCACGTGATACTAATAGATTGGAAGTTGGGATCGATCAGTTATCTTGCTCTCTCACACTGGCATATGAGATCTCGCCAGAATACCAATGTTTCAATGCTCAAGCAACTCTTCCATGAATAGTTCAACCAATATATGTAAGAATTCATTTCTAAATAGATCGATCGTGTGTTATTATTAGCCTGTTAAATTCTCATGCTAGTTGAAGAGTTTCTTTTAGACACAATGGGGCAAAGAAACCGATATTCTCGCATAAAAAACCCAACTGCGTGTTACATATTTAATGTCATGTGTGCATAACCATTTATTTCTGCAAAGATCATCAGCCATGATGTGATTAGATATACAAAGTTCATTCGTAGGAAGAAAAATTATTCTTCATATAGGGATTGGATAAATGTTGTTGTGCTAGCCAATGAGAAAATGGGAATGGAATGATCACGAGAATCGTATTAAACGATATAGATATTTCACGGTAAAACATGTCTTAAGCATCATTCATCACTCATTGCGCTGTTCACGATTGTCGCTGGTTAGTATATTTCATCTTTAACAATGATGACACGAAAAAACGAAAATATTTTCATTTTCAGTTTTTCAATATTTATATTTTATAAGCAGTTTTTAAACCATCAGTGTATGATATTGGTTTTTAATATGATATTGGTATATCGCGCAGCCCTACATGCATGGACAGTCAGGCATTTGTTTGAGAAATTCCAATCAATACAGACAAGACTCAAATAACAGGGCATTCAATTATTATAAGGAATCTTGTGTCTTGATTGCGAGGAAAGTTGCACAGAAATCAACAAATATCCCCTATCTTGTGCAAATGTCTCTATATTTATTGATGTGTAAGAACATTAAATTTCATTACAAGACAATGAATGATGCAGATCTTGAAAGTATTCTTGCTATCTCAAAATGGACGCAAATTATCCAAGAAAGTTGGGAACCAAAGTTGATGGAGAAAATGACACTTTCACATGAAATTGTCTATGCAATGAGGATCCAAAGAGCAAATCTACAATGTTCTCTTCTTGATGTTTGCTTAACTACATAGATATATTTAATGTCCCATGCTGTATGTATGTACTATGATTACTGTATTCTGCGGTTGTAGTAGGAGAAACATCTTTGCTTTTGACCATCGTGTCTTGTCCTCAGCCAAAATCTTTAGTTTCCTCAGGTCCATTCTTGATTTGACTGTGCCGAGTCCTGTTTTCTTGAGGTTAACTCGCACGCTTAACAGATTTATGCAATTACATCCTCTCCTGGCTTTGATCTTGCTCACTCCCAGTAAGGCGAATTCCAAGGCTCTCTGTGCTGGTGTTCCCCTGGCTTCATTAGCAAATGGCCAAACATGGACTATCTTTGCTAGGCGACTTTTACGGACAGTGGCGATGTATTACACTTCTGGTATAGTGCATCATTGGAAGATATGCGCTCTGGCCAGTTTCCAGTGATGGTGTGGGTGTGTTTGCGGTGGCAGGCATCAAGCTTGTCTAGAGCTACCTTTGGAGCTACCCAGCTGTTCCAGTTATACAGCATCAAGACTGACTATAAATACTCACCTTTTTTTTAGATCAGTGCTCTAAGGTTTGCATTAGGGGGGGATTACCTATTTATATTTAACCATTTAATGGTCAAGATTTGACAAGAAAATTAAAAGTTTCTGCTTAGTGAACGTTCATTTGTATGACAAGGCTACTTTTGAAAATTTATCACTGGAATGACTCGCTTGGTTATCGAGCCAGGTATTCCCATGGTAAAATTTCAAAAATAATCATTTTGACCTGCAAATAAACATTTCTCACGACCACTGCAAATGCTAGTATTGTCCAGGTTGATTATTTATACAATGCACTATGGGTACTTACTGTGAAAAAAATATTGACAATGGAATATAGCTCCTGAGTATGAAGCTGAAATTAAATATACAAATCACATGTAAATGACAGTAATAACTTGGGATTCAAGATAAAGTTAACAATAATACAATTGCGGAATCAAGTTTTAGCCTTGCCCCAGCCATCTTCGCACGTGCTGGGATCCATCGATCCCTGCACTCCCTGAATCTCAATTTCCAGAAAACTATACATGTAAGCTGTTCAATATTTTGAAACTAATTTGACTGGGTGGTGTTACAGCCTATGGCTATATCATTCATGATGTAATAGATTATGACCTCATCCTACATGTGACGTAATTGATTATGATGGCATCTGATTGATGGATATACTGGAATCCTTCATTGCTTTAGCCATGTCCAGCTACCTCACCTGTTAGATAGTGAATAAATGAGTCTATTCTTAAGTAATAACAGAATAGTTATAGTTTAAATTTTAATTGTATCTCAGCATTAACCTACACTTGTTATATATAAATTAACCCTTTAACACACATATCAGGCAAAAATGCCTTCGGCAGTGCTCTTACGAAATGTTCATTTTCATACCAAGAGACCATTTTTGAAAATTTACCACTGGAATCGAGCCAGTCATTCCAGTGGTAAATTTTCAAAAGCAGTTTTCTCTTGGTCTACAAATGGACATTTTCTACAAAAAGAAAATTGAAATTTTTAAAACAAATTCGAGGGTTAAAAGGTTATTTTTAGTCAAGTTGACTAAAATCAGACTTTGGAGTGGTCATGAGGAAAGTTAATCTGCAGGCCAGAGGCCATATTCGGGAATTTTCCACTCAAATCACTGGTTAAAATAACCAGACCATTCATTTCAGATGTAATTTTTCACAAATTGTCTTCTCTTGGTCTGCAAATGGACATTCACTGAGTATTAACTTACTTTTCTTGACCAATCTTGACCATTAAATGACCAACGAATGTGCTTTTTTGACCAACTACAGGTCTTAAATAGCCATCATCTCTTTTCCATAAAAGGGCATTTCATATAACAACTGACTTATAGTAAGGGACCACATGGTCAGATACTGGTGATGCTCACTAAGCTAGGCATGGACGTTTTCACTGTACACAAAATTGTCAATTTATCTGAAAAAATATTCCATTATAAAAATAATTATTGAATTTATTATACTTTTAAAAAGCTACTTACTCTTCCATTTCTTTAACCCTTACCACTCTAAAGTCAAAATTAAAAATTTTCAAGTTAAATTTAAAGATGAACTGGTGTTCATTTTTCAACAAATTTGGTGGAAGATGTTGCTGTCGTAGGCAGCAACATCGTCGACCAAAATTGTTGAAAAATGCACAGCAGTTTCTTTGCTATTGACAGAGTAAAAGATAGAAAATTGACATCAGAGTGGTAAGGGTTAATACTTTAATGGTCAAGATTGGTCATGTAAATTAAGATTCTGCTGAGTATATGCCTATTTACAGGCTGAAATTATTTTGAAAACCTACCACAGGAATGACTGGTTGTGTTATCTGGCTTATAATTAGGGGTAAAATTTTAGTCCTCTTTTAGCCGGCAAATGGATATTCCTCAAGACCACTGCAAAAGTTATTTTGACCAACATGACCATGAACTCTTTAACCCTCATATAATCCAAAAACAGCTTCTGCAGTGCTTGTGAGAAATGTCCATTTGCGGACCAAAAGAAGACTATTTTTGAAAATTTACCACTGTAATGACTGGCTCGATAACCGAGCCAATCATTCCAGTGGTAAACTTTCCAAAATAGTCTTCTCCTGGTCTGCAAATGGACATTTTCTATGAGAAATTCTCTTGAATAAATTCGAGGGTTAAAGGGTTAAGGGGTCTTGGACAATCATAGCAAAACCAATAATGCTTGTGATCACTGATCACGCTATGTAACATTATATATACTTACAAATATACCACTGCAACCATTTTCCTCATCACCCACTGAAAGCGGAATAAAGATCATGTGAAAACCACAACAAATACAACGTACTTATTTAATGTATTAAATTGTTAAAAGCATTTATACATAGACGTACGTAGCAGCTGTCAATCTGGTGAAAGCTTTTCTCAATAGCAACAACTACAAGTTAAATTAGTAACGCAACGGCGTATTTATTAATTTTTTAAATATTGTTTGCATCAAGTCTTTGATTTTCACAGAGTTAACAAGAGATTAAGCTATGATTATATTGTAGGTCTGAGGACTTGGTTTGCCAAAAATTAGACAATTTTCACCTTATTATGGCCTGTATAGAAATACAGTCCCTTGGCAGAACCCACACTGTATAAGGAGTCTCCCTCAGTCACTTTGCAGTAAACATAATGTCAATAAATCTTCCCTTCTCCAGATATGGTTTATTTTTTATTTAACATAAATCTCCTATATATTATTTATCCATCTATCTGGATAGTTTTTGTGTGATGTGTTCATATTAAACACAAAGTAATTATTAAATACATATAGTAATTACATAATGCAAATCCCAATTCACCTTTCCAGAGTATCCATCCATCATCTGACCTCATATGATGTCATAAGCAGGCGTGTATGATGACATCACAATCATTACATCACAAAGGGCTCCATATAGACCATCATCAAATCTCAGTCTGCACATTGTATGAATTGTATGTCCTTGTAATTCTTTGCTATTTAATAAACATGCTGTTGAATATTTTGAAACTAATTTGACCAGTCAAATTTGTTTCAAAATATTCAACAACTTACATGTGTAGTGTTTTGGAAATTGATAGTCAGGGTGTTCAGAGGTCGATCGATCCCAATACAAGCATGGTGTTGGTGGAGCTTATCCAGAGATGGGCGGGGCATAGCTAAAAGCGGAAAGGTCCATTAAAGGGATGCTAATCTCCTCTCAAATGTTGTATTGCACTGATAAATTATGGTTTATAGATTCAATATCATTCATATTCTGTCACATTCCCGTAACTGTCTCACAATTATCTGCTTTGTAATATCGAGTAAATATTGAACTGCAATCGCCACCATTTTGTCTCGTCTAACAATAGTGTGTGATGTCATGTAAGTGCCAATGCATTACATTCTTTATTATCTAATAATCATATTGTTGAATACTTTGAAACTAATTTGACTGGAAGTTGTTGCTGCTTAAAGCAGCAACAACTTCCCGTCAAATTAGTTTCAAAACATTCAACAGCTTACCTGTATGGTTGATTACCTACCACACTGCCAAGCTAGAGATTGCACCTATATGACTGAGCGCATATACCGAGGCAGACACGCTAGGTTTTTCTGATTGGTTGAAAAGTAAATCATGACAGCCATCATAAGCTGTAGAGATGTACCAACATTTAGCTACTAAAGCCTGAATATCTTTCTTTAACGGCATGATAAAACGCTTAAAATCCCATGCATAGTTTATGAGTGTCCTATTAGATCATCTGTATTGCTATCGTGAGATGAGGTTAGTTAGCCTTTAGTAATACACTCCTCATGTATGTCACAACACTCATTAGATATGTTACTACATCCACCACATGTGTTAGAACATTCATCACTTATGTGAGTTTAGGCCCCTAATAGAGTGGCTACTTTTACTGGAGTAGCAGCTAGAGTTTGAGTAGGGCATGCATTTGCATTGATATCAATATAATTTAAGCACATGGTACATCTAACCGATGGTAGCTGATCACATGCTTATCTATCGTAGAGTAGGTACGAGAGTTTTCGCCTAAACTCACTGTATGTTACAACATTAATCATGTATCGTACAACATTCATTATGTATGTTACCACACTCATAACCTATGTTACAACAATCGCCATGTTTGTACTATCTCTAGCCTTGCACCTATCAGTTCACTAAAGCTAATCTTAGGCATAAAACACTTACATATCACTACAATAAAGTCATAAATTACAGCCACCATTGCCGAGAATTCAAACACAATGATGATGCTGAAACACAAAAGAGAAGAGTTTCCAAATAATTATTTAACAAATACTATTAATTACACCAGTGATTTGACGGGGGTACAGGCTGTTACCACACGTGCAAACGTTGTATTTCCCGAGCGCAGCGATGGAAATACATTTGTTTGCACGTGTGGTAACAGCCTGTACTCCCGCCAAAACACTGGTTATTACCCATCAGACGTTAGCGAGAGACTAAGAAAGAATGAGAGAGAGAGAGAGAATTTTATCTTATCTTAAATATTGCCAGTTTTCAACACTTTATGACGTCATTTTCAGAATGCATCAATACTTATGATGTCATGACCTTCATCATTGGTTATTGTTACGTCATAATTAATCTGTGCATTAAAACGAAAACACGATGTTTGTGCGGGGGATACCATGTAGGATTGCCCCCCATGAGGGAAATACCAGATCATACATCACTGATCTTAACCAATCAAATAACAGCATATGGTCATGTGACATTACTGAGGGGTAATAAAGTATTTTCCTGTACTTATTATATTTCATAATCACCAAGGTTTGCCAAATTGATGGCTTGACCATCTAAACCCAGACATGTTTAGCATTGGTTCATCATCCTAGCACACCCACCACCTCAGCCACACACACAATTTTTACTATCACCACCAACAAAATATCAGACAGTTACATGTATGCCTAAAAGTAGATTGTTGAATATTTTTTGTTCCATTAAGAATACTGCAAGTTGTTATACAGCAAAGGTCAAATTTCAAAATGAGTATGTATGGCAACCATACATAATTACATTGTTGTACATAATTGTTAGCACCCAATTGTGAAATTGACCTTTACCTAGGTCCAGTATAAAGATCAGATAAACTCATGCATCTTATCTGTCAATCAATTATATTTTCATTATCCAACAGACATCACTAACTGATGTTACCATGACAATGATACAAAGCTCTACCAAAAATTGTCTTTTCTTTGTTTGCCAATGGACATTTCTCAAGAAGACTGCAGAAGCCATCTTGTGTGCTAAATGGGTAATACCCAAATTGTTCAAGAAATTTCCTATTTCCTCAGAGAAAATGTCAATTTGCAGACCGAGAGAAAACTATTTTTGAACATTTAACACTTGAATGACTGCCTCACATATTGAGCCAGTCATTCCAGTTTGAAATTTTCAAAAATATATTTCTCTTGGGGGGGGGAAGAGTAATGGTGCTAATATTTTAACACTTTAATGACAGAGCATGACACAATTAATTAGAACTTACATCTGGACTCAATAAGTCAGTTATTGCAGTGGTATATTGTCAAAAATAATTTTCTCTTGGTCTGCAAATGGACATTTTTTGGTCTGGCTAAACTATTAAAGATCTATGACATCACACAACATTAGCCTGGACACATTGACAATGTGTATCATTGTACATACCATAGAAAGAATGCGGGGTCAGGTTGAATAACATTAATACCATATTTGAGCAAATGGTTCACGGGAATGTTTGGATAAAAACAACTCATCCATTAAATCTGCTTACTCACCACCAGAGGTCTCTCTTCTGCTGCCAGCGCACTGAATCGAGCGTGCTAATCTCATTTAATCTGCGCGTGATATAGACTCCTGCTACCATGAACAACTGCGCCAATAGCAGCTCGGCTAGTGATAGCTCCAACCAGTAAGGTTCTGAAAATATATTAAACTCTTACTGGTCCAGATAGTCAAAAACGGCTTCTCCAAATGGTCTTGAGAAATATCCATCTGCTGAAATTTCTTGGAAATTCACCACTGGAATGTCTGGCTCGGTAACTGAGCTAATTATTCCAGTGTTAACATTTTAAATATTTTTCATTTCTTGCCCTAAACATGGCCATTCACAAAAATTAGATTTTCTTGACAAACCCTCAGCATTAACTCTTTAATGGTTAAATTGGTTGAGAAAATATAAATATTTTTCCCTTTTGAATGTCCATTTGCAGGGCAAGAAAAGACTACCGTCATTTCTCGACAAAAGGCCACCCTCGAACATAGGTCGGAGGCCCAAATTTTACCAAAATCTGACTAAAAAACTCTTGTATTCAAGCATAAGACGCTGTGAAATTTAGAAACACGTACCTTTAAGAAATTGAAAATTGGTATAAAAAATTGCCATCACTTAAAAATATTATGGTGGAAGAGAAATTATTTCATAGGACAGTCTAAATATTGCTCTTCAATAAAGATCGTTTATTACATCAAAATCAATCGAATTTTGACATAACATGTCTCCTCCAAAACATAGAAATCATGTGACATTAGGAATGTGGTAAGATGGTCACCAGTTGTAATGCCGACCAACATCAGATGATCCACAACGGAATCACGTACGACAAAAAAGATAGACTGCTTCTTATGTTGGCGAGTCACTGGCTCTTTTGTGACTGGAGGCGCTGTGTGATCTTATGCCCTAATGGGAGCTGGTTATCAAACAGGTACAGGAACATTCAGTTCCTATTGCGCTATGATAATATATAAGAATTTCTGAGTTCCGAGTCCAGAATATTTATATCCGAGTACTCGCTCTTTTGCGATTGGAGGCGAATCACACGATTTATATCTTCTAGATGCCATTTTATGTCAAATTCTGGATAAATTTTGATGTAATAAGCGATATTTATTAAAGAATAAGCAATATTTAGGTGCTCCAATTTAATAATTTCACTTCCGCGTGATGTTTTTTGAGTGTACATTAAACATAGTCGTCAGGCGGCGAGAATTTTCTAGTGCAAAATTTAGTTCAATTCCTGTGATATAATTTTTAACCTTTTTAGAAAAAATTAGACCAAAAAATGTGCTCAAAGAATGTGCTCGATTATAAGACCCACCCCCTTCCTAGAACATGTAATTTGACCCAAAAAATGCGTCCTTTAGTCGAATTTTTACGGTATCTTTGAAAATCTACCACTAGAATGACGTTATCGAGCCAGTCATTCCAGTTATGTGGTAAATTTTCAAAAATTCAAAAATCAATTCCGCAAGACCACTTCAGCGGTCAGTTTTGGCCGGCGTGACCAGTAAAGGGTTAAAGGCAGGGTTGGCAGTTCCTTCCAAAGGGCATTTTTTCCCAGGTATCTCCCGTCCCGGAAGAAATAGTTTCTTCCACTAGTTTCTTCCGGAAGAAACTCAAATATTTAACTTAAAGGCTTACATGTACTGTACATAACAGTATCGACATGTCCTGATGACTCAAGACAATTATCATTCATCATATTTCAGTCTTAGAAGGCCTTGTAGTCAAGATGTTTGAGGCCCAGAGAAGACTATTTTTGACAATTTATCACTGTAATGACTGGCCCCGTCATCAAGCCAGTCATTCAAGAGGTAAACTCTTAAAAGTAGCCTTCTCGAGGAATGCAAATAGATATTCCTCAAGATTACATCACAGACCAGTTTTACCACGCTTGACCGTAACAAGGTCGATACAGAGTAAAAGTACAAATAAAACAGATTAATTAAATCTTGTCCATCCTTATCCATGATACCATAACAAAGAAGATCAGCATTCATTTTTTAAACAGTGGTGATGAAAACTACTGTTTCATTCTTCAAACTACTTACCAGCTAGCACAATAATGCGAACTGTATACAAATGTATATTTATCCTTTTCAACAATGATTTGCCAATGCCTCAATTTAAGTGAACCCACGCTGTATGTAAGTTGCTGAATATTTTGACACTAATATGATTGTGTGCTGTTGACACTGGCATTTGTTTTTAACAGTTAACATTGTCATGAATTGTTTAAATTTTATATGGCAGGCTGAAAATGCTAACTCTTTAAGCCTCACAGACCAGAAATGTGTCAACTTAACCCTATAATGATCAATCTGGCCAAAAATGCATTTGCAGTGGTCTTCAGGATTACCTATTTGCAGGCCAAGAAGATATTTTCGAGAATTTAACACTGGAACGAGTGAATCCACTACCTCTTGGCCTTACCAGCAAATGGACGCTGATGAAACAAAAACTGGGATTTTCTTGACCAGTACCCCTTAACCCTTTAACACTCATATCAGCCAAAGACGGCTTCTGCAGTGGTCGTCAGAAATGTCCATTTGCAGATCAAGACAAAACAATTTTTGAAAATTTACGACTGGAATGACTGGCTCCATAACCAAGCCAGTCATTCTAGTGATACGTTTTCAAAAATAGTCTTCCCTTGGTCTACAAATGGACATTTAAATTTTCTATGACAACATGGAAATTTTCTTGAAAGAATTTGAGGGTGAATGGTTAAGGCTGCCATAAACAGCATGTGCAGTGGTATTGAGGAATGTAGATTTGTAGGACTATAGGAAGGTATTTGTTGTAAATTTCAGTAGTAAATCTACAAAAACTAGTCCTCTTTACCTGCAAAAAATTTCTTTAGAAATCTTGACCCTTAATGGGTTAAGTGAGGTGAGTAGCATTGTGAGACACTGCTGATACAAGAGTGGTTAAATGCTTACAAATATGAAATAACATAAATACAATAATCAATTCACCTTTCAAGGGTACCCATCCATCATATGACATCATAATGAACTGCGTGATGTGTACAATGACATCATAATGAATGATGTCATGAATGACGTCGATTAGTACGTCACGAACGCATATTTGAAGACGGTCTATGCGTTGTTGTACAAATTGTTTGCTTTTACTATTTAATAGGCAGCAACAGCGCCCAGTCAAATTAGTTTCAAAATATTCAACAGCTTCCCTGTATAGTTTTCAGGAAATTGATAACTAGGGCATTTGGGGATCGATCAATCCTAACACGGCGAGGTGTGGGTGGAGCTTAGATAATGATGGGCGGGGCATAGCTAAAAATGGAAATCAAACTGGAAATAAATCTAAATAACTTACGAAAGCACTCAATCCAGCTGCTTTGCACATTCACCATACCCATAGTTACTATCACAGTGAAGTAGACCAAGGCAAACAGCAGTATAGGAACAAGTACCCTGCAATAAAGGAACAAGTACCCTGCAATAAAGGAACAAGTACCCTGCAATAAAGGAACAAGTACCCTGCAATAAAGGAACAAGTACCCAGCAATAAAGGAACAAGTACCCTGCAATAAAGGAACAAGTACCATGCAATAAAGGAACAAGTACCCTGCAATAAAGGAACAAGTACCCTGCAATAAAGGAACAAGTACCCTGCAATAAAGGAACAAGTACCCTGCAATAAAGGAACAAGTACCATGCAATAAAGGAACAAGTACCCTGCAATAAAGGAACAAGTACCCTGCAATAAAGGAACAAGTACCCTGCAATAAAGGAACAAGTACCCTGCAATAAAGGAACAAGTACCCTGCAATAAAGGAACAAGTACCATGCAATAAAGGAACAAGTACCCTGCAATATAGGAACAAGTACCCTGCAATATAGGAACAAGTACCATGCAATAAAGGAACAAGTACCCTGCAATATAGGAACAAGTACCCTGCAATATAGGAACAAGTACCCTGCAATAAAGGAACAAGTACCCTGCAATATAGGAACAAGTACCCTGCAATATAGGAACAAGTACCATGCAATAAAGGAACAAGTACCCTGCAATATAGGAACAAGTACCCTGCAATATAGGAACAAGTACCATGCAATAAAGGAACAAGTACCCTGCAATAAAGGAACAAGTACCCTGCAATATAGGAACAAGTACCCTGCAATATAGGAACAAGTACCCTGCAATAAAGGAACAAGTACCCTGCAATAAAGGAACAAGTACCCTGCAATAAAGGAACAAGTACCCTGCAATAAAGGAACAAGTACCCTGCAATAAAGGAACAAGTACCCTGCAATAAAGGAACAAGTACCATGCAATAAAGGAACAAGTACCCTGCAATAAAGGAACAAGTACCCTGCAATAAAGGAACAAGTACCCTGCAATAAAGGAACAAGTACCCTGCAATAAAGGAACAAGTACCATGCAATAAAGGAACAAGTACCCTGCAATAAAGGAACAAGTACCCTGCAATAAAGGAACAAGTACCCTGCAATAAAGGAACAAGTACCCTGCAATAAAGGAACAAGTACCCTGCAATAAAGGAACAAGTACCCTGCAATAAAGGAACAAGTACCATGCAATAAAGGAACAAGTACCCTGCAATAAAGGAACAAGTACCCTGCAATAAAGGAACAAGTACCCTGCAATAAAGGAACAAGTACCCTGCAATAAAGGAACAAGTACCCTGCAATAAAGGAACAAGTACCATGCAATAAAGGAACAAGTACCCTGCAATATAGGAACAAGTACCCTGCAATATAGGAACAAGTACCATGCAATAAAGGAACAAGTACCCTGCAATATAGGAACAAGTACCCTGCAATATAGGAACAAGTACCCTGCAATAAAGGAACAAGTACCATGCAATAAAGGAACAAGTACCCTGCAATATAGGAACAAGTACCCTGCAATATAGGAACAAGTACCATGCAATAAAGGAACAAGTACCCTGCAATATAGGAACAAGTACCCTGCAATATAGGAACAAGTACCCTGCAATATAGGAACAAGTACCCTGCAATATAGGAACAAGTACCCTGCAATATAGGAACAAGTACCCTGCAATATAGGAACAAGTACCCTGCAATAAAGGAACAAGTACCCTGCAATATAGGAACAAGTACCCTGCAATATAGGAACAAGTACCCTGCAATATAGGAACAAGTACCCTGCAATAGAACATTGATGAAACATGCAGTGTTGGAGAAATTATTAACTCAATATTTCCAAAAAATAATTTTTCAGAAAACTGTTGCTGTTTTCACCTATTTGTTGCTGTAATATGCAGTAGTGTAGTATTTCAGACATTTTGGGTAGAATTTTCTAAGACAGTTTATCTAAAGGGTCTTTAGACATGTACATGTAAACCAACTAGTACTGATTTAACCCCTTTAACATTCAAGATGGCAAAAAATGGCTTCTGCAGCGGTCTTGAGAACAATACATTTGCAGACCAGGAAAACTATTTTTGAAATTTTATCAATGGAATACCTGGCTCGATTATTGTAAATTTTCAAAAATAGTTTTCTCTTTGCTTGCAAATTGACATCTTCTAGAAATTCAAATTTTCTTGACCAAATACGAGGATTAAAGGGGTAAGACTATCTATAGTTGATACGTCTTTTTTTATTGAAACTGAAGAAAAACCTAACAGTGAGACTTGTTGAGACACATTAGGAGGGGCATCAACAGCTTTCAGCAGTACTGTTCTCAAAATAAACACTAGTTAAAAACAGGCACTGAACAATGGGTTTATATAATTCAACTTGACAAAAGGCAAATAACACCAACTTGCTCTGTAAAATCGTGATCAGAACGCAATAATCTAAGATGAATAAAGTCGAAAAAGAACCTAAAGGAGCTTAGGATGCTCACAAAGGCCAATACAGTGGAGAAGGCATGCGTGTGCTATTATGGAGACTCCATGAGGTTGCCGTAACCATTTAACACTCATATCAGCCAAAAACAGCTTCTGCAGCGGACTTGAGAAATGTCCATTTGCAGACCAAGAAAACCATTTTTTAAATTTTACCACTGGAATGACTGGCTCGATAACTGAGCCAGTCATTCCAGTGGTAAATTTTTAAAAAAGGTCTACAAATGGATCATTTCAGCTGCAAGACACAGCCACTCGTCAACGTCTTCATCATCATTGTTATCATCATCCAGTTGTTACTTACTTCCTTGTTAGTGATTCTTTTCTCAATGCCCTCGTCGCTAATGTCCCGTAGAAATGACACATGACCAAGAACTGTATCAGTTTCAGGTATTGCAGCATGAAGTCCATCTGGAGGTACTGACCGATCACCCAGTGGACAGCGCTAAAGAAAACAAAAAATGTGGATTAACGTCATATTTGTCAAGGTGATATGACATAGTAAATGATACTTTCTGTCCAGCCTAGTCAGCTAACTCAGCTTGCGCTACACCGGATCCGTTAATATCATCACAGTTTTGAAGACAGCTTCATTTATAGCAATGGCCCACTCATTTCTGGCTACGGTCCACCAACTACTTATGCTTATTGGAATTGATTTGAAACTTTAAAACCCCCATTCCCAGAATCTTAAATTTCAAGGTAGCTATACAAGTACATATTTTGAAAAGACTTTGACAGGGGGGGGGGGGGGGGAGACAAGGGGACGTTGGTGACAAGGGGAGCAAGAGCTCACACCTGCCAGTTTGAAAATATTCAACAGAATGTTTATTAAAATTTAAATTGCAAATTCATTAAAGACATACCTGTTGTACACTTTCATGTCAAACCTTTCAATTTCATGGCAGAGTAATATCATTTAGATTGTGACGCCCACTAACAGGTGACGTGTTCGATCATGACGTTATGGTCAGATACTTGAGTGACAGATTGGATCCCCCTAATATCACTAACCCTTTAATGTTCAAGTCATCTTAATAGCCGAGCCAGTCATAACAGTGGCAAATTATCACAAATAGTCTTTGCCTGTTCTGCAAATGATCATTTGACCAATCTTGTCCATTAAATGGTTAAAAATAGACAATGATGTTTTTAATCTTGATTATTTTCAACAAAGAAACAATCATAAAATTACAAATAACTTCTTTTAATCCTCCCATAACGTCATAATGTGCTATAAATTGTAAAAAATAGTATTAGAGCAGCCTGCATATACACCAGTGTATTTGCTTCATTATATAGATACTCGTTTCCCAAAATGACCTTTAACCTTTTGACCTAAATATCAATTGTTCTAAAGGATGTCAAATGCAAGTCTGATGAACGTTATTTCAACAGAACTTGAAGTAACATTTGAAAATGTATTTACATAATTGGGTCATCATGACCTTAACCTGTGACCCTAAAATCAATAGGGTTCCAGGAGCCGCCGATAACATTTAGCGGGCCAAGTACAGTGAAGATCTAGTTAGTAGAACTTGAGTTATCCAGCAGAAATGGCATCCAAAACAGATGTACACATGAATGCACTGACATAGGGAAAAGTTCATGCTTATGGCATAACATTACTTTGCCTATTTAATTTTGCCCAAGCACTCATTTTAACCCTTAATCATCAAGCCGGATAAAACTGGCCTCTGCAGTGGTCTTGAGGAATGTCAATTCGGCAGACCAAAGAGAAGACTATCTTTGAGTATTTACCATTGAAATGCCTGGCTCAATAACCAAGCCAGTCATTCCAATAATATATTTTCAAGATAGTCTCCTCTTGGTCTACAAATTGACATCCAATAATCAAATATTGATTTTTTAAACTACATTTGAGTATTAAGGGGTTGAAATCTGCTATGTCTCGCAGTAGATTCATAACACATACCCAAGTGTGCACTCAAGCACTGCACAGTAGAAGACCGTGAATTGGTGACACGTCTGGTGGCGACGCACGTGAAGTCGTGCAATCTTAATGATGCACAGAACTCCCGTGAAAACAGCCATGAAAGCCAATACACCATTTCTATGGAAGGAAACAGACACAAAATGTCAATAACATGATTCCACAAGAACACTTAACCATTTCAACCATATGGACCTAACAGGACAATTTCTAAATTATGTAAAAAATATTCTATTGAATATTTTGGAATTAATTTGACTGGAAGCTGTTGCTACGCAAGGCAGCATCATCTTGCAGTCAAATTAGTTTCAATATAATCAACAGCTTCTCTGAATGGTTGCTTTAAGATTGAAACACATGGATGCTAGGGATGAAAGGGTTAATCTCTTTCTGTATGAACTTAATGTTGATGACGCATCATTTAATCATATCTTGTCACAAATGGCAAGGGAAAATGACTCATGGTCACAGAGGAAAATAAACATTTAAAGCCAATGGAAAAATATATTTGAACACTTTTCCTATGGCTAATTAACCCTCTAATAGTCAAGACGATCGAGGACAGCTTCTGTAGCGATCTTTTGAAAATGTATATTGGCAGGCCAAGAGAAGACTACTTTTAACAATTTACAACTGGACAATTTTCAAAAATAGTCTTCTCTTGTCCTACAGATCAAGCTTCACTAAGCAAAAGTTTAGGTTTTCTTGACAAATCTTGACCATAAAAGGATTAATCACCTCATGTCACTGCGCTCATGGTTGAAAAATATTCAGCCAAAGTGTAGGATCACATGCAAAATTCTAACCAGCTGCAGACATATTTAGTAAAATCTGTTCTAAATTAAAATGCATGTGAATGTACATTTATATTGAAATATTAGACTTGCCTAAACATTAATAAAGATTAACATCGAGATTGAAATTCAGTATTCTGATCATTTTTTACATAATTATTCTCCACACATACAAGATGCAACATAGTCCTCAAAGACTATTCAAGATGGGTATGAACCAAGTCTATATATATAGAGGGTCTGTATTCCATGTAAATCCCCACATTTTTCGAAGAAAAGTGAGGATTAGGATGTCCCGCTCGTGCATGCGTGTGTGTGCATGCGTGTATGCTTATGCAGAGTTGCCCTTATGCATCCTTTTGCGCGTATATATGCATAAAAATGGCAGGGACGCATAAAAATCAACCCTTTGCGTCCCCGAGGACGCACGAGGGACGCAGTGAAAAAGTGTAACAGAAACTGGTAACTTTGCGTGTGCTTAATTATCGATTATATTTTCGGTTGTGTATATTTATTTGTGCATGTTTTTACTTTAAGAAATATACCTAATGCATTGTGTGTTCAATAAAAACGAACTTACTGTGTTGTTTAAGACTATGATTTGTTGTATGTTTTCTTGCACAACTCAAAGTTGTTAATGCCCATAAATCAGATTCAACCACCACATTTAATTGTAAACACAATCCCCAAATCATCCTTAGTATTCTATTTGATCTAATTTTGATAAATAATGAGTTTACAAGCCCGATGTTAGTCGCCTTGTTTGGCCTACAAATTGCAAAAAAATACCCCCCATGTTTCTGTCTGTTGTGCTAAACGTCAATGTGTGACGCGTCAGTATTTGATTGGATAACAGCGGAATCTCCCTCTAGAGGAACTCATGCTTGAGAAATCCAATACAACTGATCAAGCGTATACAAATGTGTCTGGGCGTCTTAATCGATTCACATCTCAGAACATTGGCCAGATCACAAAGTTGTTATAACTAATATGCTATGCCCTGTAGGTGGGGCTTAGAATACACCTTCCGTATCCTCTGCGTGTCATAAGAGGCGACTAAAGGAAGTAAGGGTGAGGTAACCCTGACAGAAACCTCGAGTGCTGAAGACGGAGGTTCCAGGCCGCACGGCGCACTCTAATAAACCATGGATCCACGCACTTAACGCTTATGATCATGTCGATAGTCACTTACAGGACTGGCGGTATGATCAGCGAACAAAAAGAAGAAGACTAATATGCTGAATATTTTGAAATTAATTTGTGCATGCTTACTTGCCTAAAGCAGCAACGACTACAGCCAACACATGTTTTTCCATTTACTTATCAAGGTATCTAAATGGATGAAGGAATATATGGAAGATATTGTGATATCTTTTACATTTGAATGGTCATTTGACGGATTAGCGGCGGTGTCTGTGTATTGCTGTTTGAATAACGGTATCAATAAGCGCTATAAGCCGTCTTTTATTTAGCAATAGCGGCTGATTGATTGACTGATGGATTAGTGTTTATAATGTTTAACAATACTCAATCGTTAAGTGTTCCCAATTTCTCAACTCAAAAGCTCATCCCAGCAACGATGTTCAACGATATCATCATTTTTCCAAACAGCGTATAGCTCAAAGCTCCCTGATACAAGCGTCCTTATTGGATACACGCTAATGTGTTATCTATGCTTCAACCAATCAGCAATCGCGTTACATAGTTACTCCCTATAAATTAGACATATCAGGTTGTTGGCTGATATATTTTCACTAATTACGCATTTTAATCTGATTTATACAGATTATTTTTGATAAATTATTGTTTTGTCTGATCTTAGCCTATGTATCCCACTATATTTAGTCATTCCAGTTACATTATAAAAAAATATGCGCGCATTACATCGAAGTAGGTTAAGTCGTCCTTGAGCAAACTCGCCACAGGTACTCGTAGTTTTTCAATTCGTCCAAAGTCAAGTTAGGGTTTTATAGAAAAACTAATGCAGTGGTCTTAGCTAATTACTAATATAGTGGTCTTTGGAAATGTTAATCATACAAGGTTGTCTATGTAGGTTGGTTGGTTTATCAGACAACAAACAAGTACAGCGCTTTAAGTTATTGTTTATTGATATGCAGTTCAAATGTCATTAGTTAAATATACAATGGCCATTTCAATATTAGTCACGATTGTAAATCACAGAATACATTTTTTTTTTAATTTACCACTGGAATGACTGGCACTGTTTAGAGCCAGTCATTCCAGTGTTAAACTTTCAAAAATAGGTATTTTGGTGATCTACAATAGTGGCCAAAAGTGTTAAGTGCTAAAGGTTAATAAACTATGCATAGTTAATATTCTCTATATACACATTAACATTATTTACACAATGTCATAACTCGTGCTTTCAACATGTTTAATAAAGTGCTTTATAATTAGATCAATATGTTGTGTTTATTTTAAGAAAAAAACATGGGACCCCCATATTTCAGATGAGGACCCCATGGGACCCCCAGATTTTACAGTGGGACCCCCAAATCTGAGTGTGGGGTCCTTGGGACCCCCAAAAATCAGATGTTGTGGGCAACACTGTGCTTACATGCATGCATAACTCAATTGCGACGCAACTCCTCCGAAACTCTTGGGATGGAATTTAACGAAATTTGCTAGGTGAATTAACCATATGAGTGGGGAGTGCAAGAGGACGTTTACATTTGGCCCTGCCATCAGGCATGGTGGTGGGGTTTCAAAAAGATTAAAGCAGTGAACATGGAGATTTGTGATGACAAGCAATCTAGTGACTGAAATGTGATATGATTACTTTGAAACCAATTTGATGCAACATTGGTGATGAAGAAAAGATTTGTATTAAAATAGTCTCTAAGACATCCTCTTACCTAGGGACCGAGACTGTTAATGCCCAATGTGTTAATGGCTGTGATTGGCTGCACAACTTTAACCATTTAATGCTCACGCCACCCAAAATGACTTCTAAAGAGTTCTTGAGAAATGTCTATTTTGCAGACAAAGAGAAGACTATTCTTTACCACTGGAATGACTGGCTCGATAATCGGGCTAGTCATGCCAGTGATAAATTTTCAAAAATAATATTCTCGTTGTGTCCGAATGTACATTTTCAACTAGATTGCTCGGTCAATGACGTGTCATCACAAATCCCCACATTCACAGTTTTGAACTGCTGACACACCCCACACAACCCACCCTGGAGCCAAATGTAAAAGTCCTCTTGCATTCAGCAATCATATGGGTAACTCACATACCAAATTTGAATTGAATTTCGCCCAACAGTATCAGAGGAGTTGCATTACAATTAATTTCATGACCTTTTGACCCCATCCCCCACCTACCTCTGTGGGCGGGGCCAAATGTAAATGTGCTCATCCACTCCACATTGACATGGGTAATTCAAAGTCCAAATTTGGTTGAATTCCATCCAATGGTTTTGGAGGAATTGCATTACAATCAATTTCTTGACCGTGACCCCAATCCCCACCCCCAAGGGTTTGACCTTTTAACTCACTGCCCCCTAGGGGATGGGGCCAAATGTAAATGTGCTCTTCCACCAGGGTTGGGGTAACTGTAACTTGTAACTGTAACTGTAACTGACTGTAACTTAGTTACATTTTTCTTGTAACAGAAGAATTTTTTCAGTTACAGTAACTGAAATGTAACCAGTTACATTGCAAAAGTAACTGAAATTTCAGTTACGTTTCAGTTATAATTCAGTTACAATTCAAACTTTTCTAATAGATTTATTACAATTTTCTCATTAAAGTAAGCTGTTGAATATATTGAAGCTAATTTGACTTGAAGATGTTGATGCTTTGGGCAGCAACTTCTTCTTCTTCTTTTGGTTCGCTGATCATACCGCCAGTCCTGTAAGTGACTATTGACATGATCATAAGCGGCAGCAACTTTATTTCCAGGTATCAGGGATATTTATTTTTGATATTTACCATTGGAATAATTGGCATGAATATTAGGCCAGTCATTCCAGTGATAAATTTTCAAATATTAATCCTGTAGCCTACAAAATAGATTTGCTAGGCCAAAGGTTTGCTTTTCTTGACCAATCTTGACCATTAAAGGGTTATTCTATATCTGCATGTGATATTTACAACATGCTATTATTCTAAAAAAAGGCTTGTTAGATATGATAATCTGACTGAATGTTATTGCTACATCAGGCAGTGATAAATTTAATCAAATTCTTATACAGCTTTTACATTAGGCTACCATAGAAACAGGTTGTTTACTAAATCATTAGAGAATTAAGTTACCTTTTAAGGCTCAAATTTGTTAAAGAAAATTGTATTTTTCTCATAGTAAATATCCATTTGTAGACAATGAGATTATTTTAGAAAATTTACCACTGGAATGACTGGCTTGCTTATTGAGCCAGTCATTCCAGTGGTAAATTTTCAAAGGTAATCCTATATTTATCTGGAAATGGACATTTCTCAACACCACTGCAAAAGTTGTTTGTTCAGCTTTAGTGTTAAAGGGTTAAAAGGATTGAAAACAGCAAATGTTGAATTGTAAAGAAAGTTACAATCTGCCACAATAGGTGTTAACAGCATGTCCTGTTCTTTTCTTTGTATACTATTGATATTAGCTTAGGACATCATTGCTCAGCAACTATACTCAAGCTAGGGTCAATTCACATATGTGTGATGATAAACATCAAAGGACAATGCCATTGATAAAAGTCAAGCCATCAAGCATTTTGGTATAGCAGACAAACTTATAAAGGCTGTGGAATGAAACTAGTGTACTGGAAAGCTGTTGAATATTTTGAATCTAATTTGACCTGAAAAAAGCTGTTTCTGCCATATGAAGCAACATCTTTTGAAAGTAAAATTTGTCTAAAGTACTCAGCAGACATATTTAAATTGCTGCTTTAAATTACGCATACAATAAAGCTGATGGAGATTTTGAAGCTAATTTCACTGGAAACTTATATTGCCCATGGTAAATGGTGGATTATCATACTGTACAAAGTCCATGCTCCAACGAGAAATAAGTATGCACATTTTTACAATGAAAGCATCTTATTATTTTGGAAACAAATTGAATGAAATTTGTTATTGCATATGGCAACAATAAAATTCAGTCAAATTCATTGAACAAATTTCAGCAGGTTTTATATTTTATATCTTAAATAAATTTAGTTCTGTCAGTATATTATATCAGTGGTTATAGTGGTATTTTGTTCCTACTATATATCTCAAATTGGTTGACTACATTACACTTTGTATGATGACTTTCATGTCCACATAGTTCTTCATAGTAATTATCAGACAAAGTAACTAATGTAACTGAAATGTAACTTTAGTTACATTATGCAAAGTAACTGAAATATAACTAGTTACATTGCTCAACCAATGTAAGTTTAACTGTAACTGACATAGTCCAATGTAACTGTAACTGTAACTAGTTACATTTAAATGTAACTGACCCCAGGCCTGTCTTCCACTCCACATTGATATGGGTATTTCACATTCCAAATTTGGTTGAATTCCGTCCAATGGTTTCAGAGGACTTGCATTACAATCAATTTCTTGACTTTTTTACACCATTCCCCACCCCAGAGCCAAATGTAAATCGCCTTTTGCACACCGCAATCATAGGGGCAACTCACATATTTGGTTGAATTTCATTAAATGGTTTCAGAGGAGTTGCGTTACAATCAATTTGGCCTTTTGACCCCTGCCCCGCCCCTAGGGGCAGAGCCAAATGTAAATGTGCTCTAGTACTCTGCACTCATATGGGTAACACACACATGCATGCACACACGCATGCACGCACGCACATGTTGCATGACTTAATCCCTTCTTTTCTTCGAAAAACATTGGGATAATGAGAAACTTGAATTTTCTTGAACAAATTTGAGGGTTAAAGCGTTAAGACAATCGGGCCTGAAGTTGATTATACATTCCAGATTAGGTGAGGCATAGTAATTACTTATACTCCTGAGACACTGCCGGCATTAGAGCTAGCCCTGATAGCCACATATCCTGATTGTATAATCAAACTTGACATGTTATTCCTTACCATAAATCGTAACGATATAATAACACATTAATATTATGATTCAAGTGGTGTCATATTATTATCATGTCATAAGGTATTATTTAGGCTTGTGCTCATTGCTCACAATTTCCGATTTTATCGATTTTTAAACCTAAAATATGATATTGATACTTTATTTGGTGATCGTGAAAAATTTAACAGAAATGCGGTTGCAATGCAACCATGAACCATGAAGACCGACTTTACGACTTTGCAATGAACTATGACGCTTGACTTCAAACATAAACTAAAGATAGAAGGCTTATCAATACACTTATCGATGACCATGACCTAAGTCCTCTGATCTTTTGACCCCTAAGTAATTATCTTTGATCCCCTTTCATTAGCAATTATCCAAGTTTGGGTGCAGTATTATTAACACAACATGAGATATGAACTGCTAGGCTGAGGTAAAAGCAAAATGTTATTATTGAGTTTTGTCATTATCACACTGACTGTGACGTTTTGATGGCAAGATGATTTAGTCACATCATGCCATTATAAGGAAGGATGTGTCTGAATGTGGGCTATGTGACGTAGTCGCCTAAAGAACTTGGAGAGGTCTCTATGAAGGTGGCCCATGTTGGTTTCTATAACAGTGGGGCTGAAACCCAGGCCCAGGTCTAACATTTTCTTGAGATTTGCAGGAATCGCTTTGTTAGATAAATTCACAACAAATGGTTTCAACAGAAAAGGATTGTTTTCCTTATATTCGAAAAACAAATTCATATTTAACACGTTGGATGCGCTAACAATATAGTTCAGTCTTAAGTTAACTGTCCCAGAAGTTTGAACACTTCCTTCAAGGTCTGAAGAACCTATCCACGATTACTTAGGTTTTTCATCTCCTGACAGTGGTGTCACAAGCCAACTATCACCTACACAAACACCGATCACACAACACAACACCAGATTCACCCATTGTCTATAACCTAGACTGGAATAAATCATCAAACTACCCTGACATCAACTTTGTTCAAATCGGCATACCCTTCTTTTAACTATGTCTGGGCATAAAACAGAGTGTGAATGAACCGCACCACAGGCGGATGCATGAAGGTAACCAATCTATACATTCATACATTTAAATAACTTTTAAACAATCCAATCTGTGAAAAACACACTGGAAATTTTTGGTGATCTAGTTTTCTTCAAAACAACTTCTACAGAACTGCTGAATGGATCATGCTGATCTGTTTACGTAGCAACTTCCCTTAAACAAATCTTAATGCCCCATAGTCCCTAATCATATCTACTAAATATCAGCCTGATCCATTCAGCAGTTCTGTAGAAGTTGTTTTCAAGAAAACTAGATCACCGAAAATGGCTGCTAAAACAGTAGGCCAATCAAGTTCCCTTGAACAAACTTAGTTCAGCTGTTTCCCTAGATGACCTTTCAGGAGTTTTGGAAGCGGGAAAAGATTTTTATACGAATTTCAAAAGTTCTGCCAAAATCCAAGATGGCCACCGGATCTTTATGGCCTAAGGATGCTTCCTGCCAAATATACTTGACACCATTATCGGCGCAGTCATTCTCGAGAAGACATCTGAAATTTCTTATTACTTTAGTATGGGAGTGTTTGGTAGCTTCCAGCTCCTGCACGTTGTGAAGATGTGGATGGTTCTCACGCACCATACGGCCAAGAATTTCCCACACATGTGTGATAGGAGACAGGTCCGGTGATCGCGCTGGTCAGTCCAACACCGGAATGTTGTTAGCCTCAAGGAAATCACTGGTAACCCTAGCTGAATGAGGACGGGCATTGTCCTGCTGGAACATAAAGTCTGCATGATGCTGCGTAAAAGGGATGACAACAGGGGTGACAACTTCTTCACAGTAACGTTGAGCCGTTAAATTTCTGCGAATCACAATAAGATCTGTTTTGCCATTTTCATGGATCCAGCCCACACCATGACACTGCCGCCACCGAATCTGTCGTGCTGAATGATGTTGGCTGCATCATACCGTTCTCCTAAACGTCGCTAAACCCGTTGCCTACCGTCCGCCACATTCACACAAAACCTCGACTCATCACTGAACAAAACGTGGCTCCATTGTTGAGCACGCCATCGCTGATGAGTTCTTGCCCATGCAAACTGATTCTCGATGTGACGCTCTGTAAGCGGAACAGCAACAAGTGGACGACGGGCATGCAGTCCAGCATCATGGGGTCTGTTTCGCACAGTTTGTGCATTCCCTGTAGTGCCAGTAGCGGTGTGCAAATTACGGGACAGCCGCGGCGCAGTCTCAAACCTGTGATGTCGTGATGACGTCACTAAGTAGCGGTCTTCTCGTGTGTTGTTGCACTCGGTCTGCCAGATCGTGGTCGGTCATTAACATGTCTAGTTTCCTGCTCACGTTGGCGGAGATGGGAAATGGTTGAGGCGTGAACATTAAAATGTCGAGCAACAGCGCGAACGCTCTGCCCAGCAGCGAGTCTTCCCATTGCTTCATGGTGCTGATTTTCTGGTAGCCCTGGGCGGTGGCCCATGTTCGGTAGGGTAAACTTTTAAGCGTTTTCTGATAACATTCGCTATCTGCTTTTGCAATTTGGTGAATTTTTGCCTTCGCTACACGCCAATGTGGGCCAGTGCATGAAAAATGCATTTTCACATGCAGTAAGCGTGCGGCCGAGAAATGCAAGAAATGATTTGTATTTCTTCATGATCAGCGAGACATTACATTGATGAAACATGCCTGCAAACTTGGTTATAAATGGACGCATAGTTTTAATACAACAAACCAAACTTCACTGTTGCTAAACTTTTTTGGCTCAGTATATTATGATGTCGCATTCTATTTCCAACACCCAACTGTCAATCAAAGTGTAAATTTTTAAACCAAAGATGGCAGCTGTTTACATTTACACAATGGAGACAGAGTGGGTCATGACATGGCAATTCGGGGGATCAAGATAATTAACAAATATAGTAGACCAACCAAGAAATCGCTTCCTACCTGACACAGGCAATGGTGTTAAAATTCTGGAAACAGCCTTTCCTGACGACATCGAGTAACTCATTATCATAGCTTTTGTTCGTGTCCGCAGTAGTCAACATCTGGATAATAGCAGTCGTGGTGTTTCCGGTCATCATGGGTAGTGAGAATAATAAGCGGTCAATTCTGCAAACAGACACTGTCTGTACACGCAGGATGTAGAGGCTGACCGATTACATGGTCTCTGAAAAATATCATTATCAGATCGTTGCTCAAGAGAAATGTCACCTCTTCATTACGAATTCAATTAAATTAATTCATACACACCCAAGATCCAGGATGATTTTTAACCCCTTGACTCTTTAAAACTCATATCAGCCAAAAATGGCTTCTGCGGTGGTCTTGAAATATGTCCATTTGCAGACCAAGAGAAGACTATTTTTTTTAATTTACCACTGGAATGACTGGCTCGATAACCGAGCCAGTCATTCCAGTGGTAAATTTTCAAAAATAGTCTTCTCTTTGTCTGCAAATGCACATTTTCTGAGAAAATTTAAATTTTATTGAACAAATTCGAGGATTAAAGGCTTAACCATTAAGATTGGTCAAGAAAACATAAATTTCTGTTTAGCGACTGTCCATTTGCAAACCAAGAAAACTTTTTTTGAAAATTTACCACTGGAATGACTGGCTCGGTTACTGAGCCAGTCATTCCAGTGGTAAATTTTCAAAAATAATCTTTTATTGGCCAGCAAATAAACATTCCTGTAGAAGCCATTTTCGGCAGGCTTGAGCATTAAATGGTGAAACCCAATTTAACCCTTTAACGGTCAGATTTGGTCAAGAAAATTTAAATATCTGACTATTTAATGTCCATATACAAGCCAAGAGAATACAATTTTTGAAAATTTATCACTGGAATGACTTGCTTATTAATCGAGCCAGTCATTCCAGTAGTAGTTTCAAAAATTGTATTTTCTTGGCCTGTAAATAGACATTCCACTAGATCATAACAAAGCCACTATAATGGGTTTGTGCTCAGTCATCTTATCGTGCAACTACAGTGGTATAGTCCTTAATGCAATGGCCATATTATGATAACAAAATTTTGGAAGACAAACCAAATAATGTTCGGGAAATTTTTAAAAATTATATTGTCTGAGTTGCTATTTCCTGAATTCTGGGGACTGAACTTATTTTGGGCATCAGAGTACAGGAAATCACATTTCAGATCAAATTGTTAATATTTCACAAATCTGATAGTTTCATATCTGCTTGATCATCATCATTGCACACATTTATAGAAGAAACTGTATGCTTTACATCACCTCCATTAATTTGTAGTACATTGAAAGTTTCAATTTTATCTTGTACATTAAATAATTTAAAATATTTACCGGTAGATATTTTTTTTAATTTCCGGTAGTCCAGATCACCTCTGTTTCCTGGATACTAGACGTACAGATGCACATTCACTAGTTTTACTGACCAAGGATTAGACAATGGACAAAATATAAGAAATAAGAACAATAATCAAGTATTCCAGTCATTTGGAGCTTAATGAACTGCTATGATGATCATTTGTCAAACAACTACAGCAAACTATTATGAACACCAAAGGACTGAAACTATTATTCACCTCACCACTTCAAAAAATTGTTAAACCAGAAATATTACAATGAAATGTACCCTGGAAAAACCCATAATAGGCACTTAAGTAAAAGGCTATATAATATCCATTACTGAATAACCACCTTTCTTGCTAATAAACACGAGAACAACCTATAACAACAATAGCAATTTAAAAATTGAACACTCAAACATGATGCCAGAATGGACATCATACATATCGAAACTACATGGGGTTCAACGGAAACACAGATCAGCTTATAATCTACTGTCAAACAAATTTAATCAGGTCATTTACCTCGCTTCTAGGAAAATAATCCCAACAATTCAACAAAGCATGCGCCAATAACTGAGTAACCAGTCATCATGAGATAACCCTAAATATGTTTAACCCTAAAGTGTACCGCCCAACCACGGAAAAAATATATCCTTTAAGATATAAAACTTTTTCTGTTGAATATTTTAAAATTAATTTAACTGTCTTAGGCAGCAATGGCTTCCAGTCAAACTAATTTCAAAATATTCAACAGATTCCAGTAGAGTTGCCTTGAATACGAGATATAACCTGATAATGGTTAAGCTTTGTCATTTACTCACTGAATGTCCATTTACTGACCAAGAGAAGGCAACTTCCCACTGGAACAACTAACTTGCTCAGATATTGTGCCAGGCATTTCAGTTGGAACTTTTCAAAATATCCTCTCCTGGCCAGCAAATGGACATTCCGCAAGGTCAATACATAGGTTGTTTTTGGCCGACTTGACAGAGAAAGGGTTATTAGTTGTACACAGAGCTCTAGATAAGCTTTTCACTATTCTAGTAAATTCACTCACAGAAATTTTGTAAATGGGTTTTTACAAAATTTAATTGGGTTTTCTTATCTAAATTGCTATACATTATTAGCAATAAAACCAAAATTAATTGAACAATTGGCTATTTCGGTACTCATGATGTTAACAATTAATTGAGTGATTGGTTATTTTTATTGGGCGAAAACACAAAAACCTGAGAGCTGTGCGTGCGTGCGTACGTGCGTGCGTGCGTGCGTGCGTGTGTGCGTGCGTGCGTGCGTGCGTGCGTGCGTGCGTGCGTGCGTGCGTGCGTGCGTGCGTGCGTGCGTGTATATATATGACTTGTTGATTTTAATTTCTCATGGTCCAGGATTAAATGTGGCATAAGAATTGGGTTATTTCATGATGTCAGTGGTGAGGTTCCGGTCATTTTCGTCCTGCAGTATGCTCCAGATGCTATCTCCAATATATAGTTTACTTAGGCCAGACCAATTTAATGTTTTATTTTACGAAATTTCCAACCCAAAACACACGATCGGAGATTGAAACAAACACCTCAGAAGTTTAAGCGATTACAGCATTAATCCTTTCATCATGTTAATTCACCTTTCCAGAGTACCCACCCATCATATGACATCATAATGAACTGCGTGATGTGTACAATGACATCATAATGAATGACGTCGATAAGTACGTCACGAACGCATATTTGATGACGGTCTATGGGCTGTTGTACAAATTGTATACATTTACTATTTAATAAATATTCTGTTGAATATTTTGAAACTAATTTGACTGGGCGCTGTTGCTGCCTATGGCAGCAACAGCACCCAGTCTAATTAGTTACAAAATATTCAACAGCTTCCCTGTATAGTTTTCAGGATAATTGATAGCTAGGGCATTCGGGGATCGATCAATCCAAACACAGCGAGGTGTGGGTGGAGCTTAGCTAGTGATGGGCGGGGCATGGCTAAAAATGGAAAGGTCCATTGTCAACATTGATCATGAAAATCCAAAACGTTTTCTCAGTGAGTGTTCATTTGCAGGCCAAGAGAAGACTATTTTTGAAAATTTAACACTGGAATAATTGGCTCATTTAGACTGGCTTGGTAATGAGCCAGTCATATTCCAATGGTAAATTTTTATCCAGAAATGTGGTTGCAATGCAACCATGAAGCTTGACTTTATGACTTTGCATATGACCTATGAAGCTTTACTTCAAACATAAAACAAATATAGAAGGCTTATCGATACACACTCATCAATAACCATTACCTTTGACCTTTTGACCACAAAGTAATTGTCTCATCCCCTCTCACTAGCAAGTGTCCAAGTTTGGGTGCAGTATTATTAACACAAAATGAGATATGAATGGCTAAGTTGAGGTAAAAGCAAAATGTTACTGTTGAGTGGTGATAAAACATTTGAGTTTTGTCATTATCACACTAACCTTTACCTATTAATTCCAAGGTGATTGTGTCATGCTATTTCATTATAAGGAAGGATCTGTCCTATTGGGGGCCATGCATGCTTAACCAAACATGAGATATAAACTGCTAAGTTGAGTTTAAAGCAGAATGTTAGTTTTGACCTTGACCTTTGACATTTTAACTCCAAGGTGTCATGTTTCATTGTAACTCGTTTTAAAGAAGCACGTGTCCAACTTTTGGCTCCAGTATGATTAAGCAAACATGAGATATAAACAGTGAAGTTGAGATAAACATAAAACATTATTGTTGAAAAAGATGTTTTTTCCCAAAACCACAATGTTTGACCTTATGACACCGAACGACATTGTGTCATGCTCTCTCATTATAAGGATGAATGTGTTTAAGTTTGCGTTCAATATGATTAACAAAACATGAGATATAAACTACTACACCGAGCTAAATGCCAAGGGTTAATGCTGGAAGTCATTTAGCAATATTGACCTTTGACCTTTTAGCCCAAAGGTCATTGTGTCATGCCCTCTCCTTATAACGAAGCATGTGTCTGGGAAGATTCAAAAGCAAACATGAGATATGAACTGCTGAGTTGAGCCAAACACAAAATGTTAATGTTGGAAAAAAATACCCAAAGTTTTTACCAATTTCACATATCACACTAATCTTGACCTTGGCCCTTTTAACCCTAACATCATTGTGTGATGCTCTCCCATTATAAGGAAGTATGTGTCCATGGCTGGGTCCAATATTCTTAACCAAAGATGAGGTATGAACTGCTAAGTTGAGCCAATTGCAAAATGTTAATATTGAAAAGGCAAAGTTTTTATCAATGTCCCAGTCACCTTGACCTTGAACCATTTAACCCCAAGGTCATTATGTGATGCCCCTCATTACACGGAAGCATGTAGCCAAGTTTGCATCCTGTATGATTAACCCCAGTTGAGATATGAACTTCTAAGTTGAGCTAAACGGAAAATGTTAATGTTGAAAAAATGTTTTTACCAAGGTCACAATGACCTTGCCCTTTGACCAAATGTTATTGTGTGATGCCCTGTCATCACATGGTAGCATGTGTCCAAGTTTGGGTCCAATATGCGTAAGAAAAGATGCGATATAAAGTGCTAAGTTGAGCTAAACGGAAAATGTTAATGTTGAAAAAAACTTTTTTTACCAAGGTCACTGTGACCTTGACCTTTGACCTTCTGACCCCAAGGTGATTGTGTGATGGTGTGTCATTATAAGGAAGCATGTTGAAAATAATGCCTTAAAATTCCAAAAAGAAATTTTCTGGTATATGGGAAAAATTAAGTGAGGGTTAGTAAAACAAAATAATAAATTAGTATGGCCTTAACAGGCTATTATTTAAAACTAACCATCACAGCACAGAATCAACTAATTATTTATTATCTAGGCAGTATTCTGTTGAATATTTTGAAACTAATTTGACTGGGAGAAATTTTTTTTAAAGGAATAAACAGCAATGACACTGGCAGAATACAATATTATAATCGGACATTTGCCGCGTTGTGCATCACAATATATAACTCTATCCCAGCCCTGCACATGATTATCACAATTAGTGATGCATTATTACAGCTATAAGCCTTATTTTTAAATCCGACTGGCAGGATACTATAGCTGCCATCCATAAGTCATTGCCAAAGTATAAAAAGCAGCGGCTTTTATATTGTCCATTGTCATCATGTTTCTGTGAACTCGTAATAAAAATGGTGTAAGATCCCAATAAACCTAAGCAAGCTTGAAAACTGAGCACAATTAGACAGGATATTGGATCTGAACAGACATGATGGGATTTTGTTCTGTCCTCAATATATTGATCTACAGACAGGATAATGTGCTTAGCAAGACATGATGTTAAAAGCTATTTATAAACAAAGCACAACACAGGTGTGTATGCCTGTGTACATGTGCACATATGCTGAGAGTACTCATTTCTGCATATACATGTTTGCAGGTGCATGAGTGTGTGCGTGCGTGCGTGCATGCATGCGTGTGCGTGTGCGTGTGTGAGTGCATACGTGTGTGCACATGCCCATGAGTGTGTGTGTGTGCGTGCGTATGCGTGGCCTGTTTGCATATGCATGCGCGCATGCATGCACGGCTGTGTTGTCTGACATGCATATGTGTGCATGTGTGCATGAGTGTGTGCATGTGTGTATGCACATGTACTTGTGTGTGCATGTTTGCACACATGTGCATGAATGTCTGCTTGCACATGTACATACATGTATGAGTGTGTGCATGCATGTATACACACATTTGCACAGTGTGTTGCTTTATTTCCCATTCTTACATCGTTTCTTACAGTTACTGACAGACTAATAGCTGTGTGTCTCGTCCTGACTCATTAACTGTACCTGGTCATGGCATTTACTGGATGGAAATGTAATTAACTCAGACAATTGATTAGCCAGAACAGTCAGGAATTGGATCTACGCTGACCAATTCATCTTATAACAACCCTGCCACGATGCTGGCCAAATTATTAATTCTCTTAGGCAGAGATCTGGCGGTGACCGTACATGGGAAGACATATGTGTGCCTACGATAAAGGCATTAATATTTTCACAAAATGGACCTTTCCAGTTTATCCATCAATCATATTATGTTATAATGATTATCAAAGATGCGATGTGTAGGCTGGCATCAGTCAATGATGTAGATAAGTTCATCACGGGCGCTTAATTGATGATGGATTAAGCATTGTTGTACGAACTGTATGGCTTTACTATTTAGATTAATAAACATTCTGTTGAATATTTTGAAACTAATCTGACTGGGCGCTGTTGCTGCAATAGCACCCAGTCAAATTAGTTTCAAAATACTCAACACCCTACCCACATAGTTTTCTGGAAATTTATAGTCAGCTAATCATCTCAGCGATTTATCGATCCCAAAACGGGCGAAGTGTGGGTGTAGCTAATTAGCTCATTTGATTTACACTAAATCCAGTATCACAGGATATCAATATCAAGGCAACTTTACATAAATGCGTATCAATATTATGAAAGTAACCAGGCTAAAGTTACAAATATTAACAGAATCGTTCTTTCAAACTTTACTTTATTGTTGACATGTGAAAAGGCCTGATTTAAAACTCTTCGCCACAAAAGACCAACTTTCTTTATGAAAATAGAAATAATATTTGAAAACCGTTTTATGGGCAAAATTTCATAAGAAAATTGAAGATTTTGCCCAGTGAATGTTCATTTGCAGGACATGATTAGGCTATTTTTTATAGATTTTACTACTTGAATACTGGCGGTCAAAATAACGCTTGTCTACTTGTCAATGACAAGTGATTTTCATGAGTGACAAGTTAAAAACAAGGCATATCAGTAAACTGATGTATGCGCCCTGAAGGAATACTCTGTAGGACACTGTAGAAACTATTGCCCAGACAAAAATTCTCTAATATTCAGTGAACCATGAAAAGTAGATAAAAAGAATGTTCAAATAACCGTCAAATTTACGGCCACAACTTTTCATATGCAACACCCCTTCGGCATATAATGCATCCATACACCAAGTTTAGTTCCAGTAGGTACCTGTATTCCAAAAGTTCTTGAAACTACAGCCTGAACGACATATTCTGTAATGTTCAATGAACCGAAAACAGATAAAAAATAGGTCACACTGATCTACTTTTCATACACTGCACACCTCCTCCCTAAAATGCATCTATATATCAAATTTATGTCCTGTATACCAAAAACTTTTGAAGCTACAACACGGACAACGATTTTCAGTAATATAATGATTTGTGATAACTAGCTCAAAAGTAGGTCATGTTGACCTACTTTTCAAACCCTGCACATCTTCGTCATAAGATGAATTCACATACCAAGTATCATGATGATCATACATATAAAAGTCTTGAAACTATGGCTTGTACATATTTGTAGACTGTAATGTTCAGTGAACAGTGAAAAGTTGATTAAAAATAGGTCACACTGACCTACTTTTCACACAATGCACATCTTCTCCATCAGATGCATCCATATACCAAGTTTCATACTCATACAAATAAAAGTCTTGAATCTATGGCCTGGACAAACTTGTAGAGGGCGAATGGATAGACAGACAAATGGACAGATGGATGGACAAAGCGGCGACTATATAATTCAACAAAAAATTTTGGGGAGCTTCAATATAAATTGTCACATGTGACAACAAAAAGTCAATGTAAAATAAATAATGAAATCTCATGAAATTAGTCATCTGAGATGGCCCAAAACACTAATTTATCAAAACACATGGAAATATTATTGTCGGCCTTGCTGGTGAATCAAACTAATCCTGATAAGGGTTGTGGTCATGCTAGCAGATTAACTGCATCATAATGTGGATATTTCTAATATTTTGATTGGTCAGTTATGCTACCCCCTGCTCATGACATAAACCCCTTAAATTATTTCTAAAATTTTGAGTGTTAGCTACACGACTTACGCTTAGAAAAAACCCATTTAAGTTATAAACATTCTATTTATGGGAAAAGCGGACATAGTTCACATGGCAAAACAGGGGGGTGGGGGGGGGGAGCTTATCGATAATCAGATTTATTTAGTTATTTTTGTTTCACAAAGCCTCAATAAAACTTATTAATGTGATATGCAAGGGTTTTTGAAGATTAAGAATGAAGCGAGAGAAAATCAGATGCAAACAACATCTATGCAAACAGACACAGCATTCACCAATGACACATTTACCTCTATCCATTTATTAACTTGGGATACATGAATTTTAATTTTGCCATTTTCTGTAGTGGGTGTTTAACTATTCTTAAGCTGAAAATAGACAGCTGAAGCTCTGGGCTATAGTTTGAAAGGAAAGGAGATTTCACTGATTAACCCTTTACCCCTCATATCAGCCAAAAATATCCTCAGGTAATTGGATTCCGAGAAATGTGCTGCATAACATAATCTTTACTTTGAATACTTATCGAGCTGCGAGTAATATAATATATTCAAATATTTGCTATCTTTAACCCTTTAACACACAGATCAGCCAAAAATGGCTTCTGCAATGGTCTTTAAAAAACAGTCTTTTCTTGGTCTGCAAATGGACATTTTCTATGAGAAGATTGAAATTTTCTTGAACAAATTTGAGAGTTAATGGGTTAAGACAGTTGATTGTACATATTAATGCATTTTTACTGTACAAGTAATTGAGCTTGGAGATCAAACATTTACCTGTAAATGTCTGTACTGTTACACTAATTCACCGAAGAATTGACACCATGTACAGTACAGGTAAGCCTATTGGTACACATCATGCTGGCTGCTTGACATCACATCATCACCTGAAATAAAAGCATGAGGATTATCAATCTCACACCCACAGTCAACATATACACAACCTTTATCAGTAATTTATCAGTACCAATCTAAAAGAAGCCGCCACGCTGGGCACAATAATGGCGAGAAAGAACCTGAGTGAGCTATTTAGGACTTAAGACTAGCTGATGACAAGAAACTGTGGCTAAAGAAGGACTGATTATACAGCTGCAGGATGTTTTCAAAATACTGCAGTCGCAAAAGACAGTCCACCACCACCAGTAATTTTCGTAATATTTATAAGGTAGGTACATGTACATCAATACATGTACTCCATGTAGTCTGGCGAATATTCTAAAATTAATTTGAATGGAAATTGTTGCAATAACAGCTTTCAAAAAATTTAGATAGATTAACCCTTTAATGGTCAAGCCGCCAAAACCAGGCTCTGAAGGGGTCTTGAAGATTGTCCATTTGTAGGCAAAGATAAGATTATTTTTAAAACTTTAACATTAAATGGTTAAACATGTTCAACAGAGTATGGTAGTTGCTGCAGCTTAACCTTGTCACCGACAAATCCCTGATAAAGTACATTCTTTACGATATAAAACTTATTTGGTTGAATATTCAACAGTTCAATAGTTTTCCTGTATGGTTGCCATGCAAATGAGATATGGGGAATTTGTTGGTGAAGGGGTTAATGAGCTCCTAGACGTTTAGGCATTTATTTATTCCATCATTTCATACCGCCAAACTGATGAAGACATGATACCGTGCTCCTACACAAGTTGTGAACAGATTGTGTTCTAATTTAATAATCTAAAAATAATTTTTTTAAATTTATCGGCATAAAGTCAAGTGCGTAAATTTTCATTAAATAAACCAGGATGCTAAAACAGTCCAACCTGTCAAAAACGGACACAGTTCAGTCCCTTAACCACTGGCTATTAAAGAGAGGTAGTCATCTAATACAAGTCATTTAGCTTCATAGGCCTTTCAGGGCCATAAGAAGATGGTTTTATGTCCACAACCTTCTTTAACAACTACCATCATCTGGCCCCAAAAGCCGGTGCTCATGATAGACAGGTTTGACAGTACTTCAAACACACTTCAACAATATAGATACTATTTCCTACATCCTATGAATATATTCATGATGACTATGAAAGCAATGACCTAATTTCTGTCGATTTATTTGGATCATATCCATCAGGATTTTTCCTAGGCTGACCCCAAAAAGCAAGCCTCCGAGAATTTCTAAACACAGGAAGTATAGAATTCCCCAGGTAATAGTTTTGGGAGTCCTAACAGTAAACAAGGAAGTTTAAAATTTGTTTCCATACGTGTAATATGCTTAAAATCATAATGTTCATGAGAAAGACTGGGAAGTTCGGGACTTCCTTGGTATTTGTTTTGGGAGTCTAAACATGAATGTTGGGAGTATAGTAACCTCTGTGTAACCCCTGCCTGTATGATGACTGCATAATACATTGCCTAGATCATAAGCCAAACAAGAGGACCAAAGGGGTCTGTATCGCTCACCTGGAATTATTGGCCACTGGAACAACCGAACAAAACGAGATGACCACTGCAAAAATTTACTAATCAAATTTCTATGAAAAAGGTTTAGCCATATTTTATTAAAATTGGCCAGTGGTTAATAGTTAAGTTTTTTATGATTTTCTCATAAATTTGCAGAAAATACAAGATGTTCGTCAAAAGTGTAAAATTTTCATCGATTCATGGCGGACATGTTGTTTTGACATATCAACTATCCATGGTTAAATTTTAATGGCGTTTTGGCCCTAATGCCATCTGCCAAATTCCAGCCTGATCCATTCAGCGGTTCTGGGGAAGTCATTTTCGAGAAAACTAGGTCATCCAAGATGGCCACCGAACTTTATGCAAATCAAGTTCTCTCGAACAAACTTGGTTCAACTCATGCCCTAGATCATATTTCATGAGGTTTGCATCGATCCCCCAAGCGGTTTTGGAGATTTTAAGACGTTTCAAAAAGTCGGCCAAACTCCAAGACGGCCGCGGGCCAAATTGGCCGATCATCTTCATTTGAACAAACTTGCCTAAGAATGCTTCCCTAAGAATGCTTCCTGTCAAATATACTTGAAATCGGCCCAGTGGTTCTCGAGAAAACACTTTAAATTTCTCATTGCTTTAATATGGGAGATCTATGCCGGAAAAAGATCCAAGATGGCCGACAAACCGCTTATCCGACAGTTTTGAAAATGGCAAATTTGAAATCAGAATACCTAAAAGCCTATATAAAACCAAGTTCGGCTTCAAAATCCATCAAATAAAAATATCCAATATGGCCGCCAAACACGCTACATTATGATCGGTCCATGGCGGACATGTTTTTTTACTTATCAACTTCCCTTGAACAAACTTTAATGGCCCTTACTCCATAATCGCATCTGCCCAATTTCGGCCCAACCCATTCAGCGGTTCTGGAGAAGTCGTTTTTTGCAAAAACTAGGTCATCCAAGATATAGCCGCCAAACTATTTGGCCAATTAAGTTCCCTTGAACAAACTTTGTTCAGCTCTTCCCTAGATCATATCTCATGAGTTTTAAATCGATGCCCTAAACGACTTTTTAAAGACATTTCTTTTAATCGGACAAAATCCAAGATGGCCATTTGCTCAAATATTCATAAATACTATTTGTTTCCCATTAGATTTATTTAGGACATAAAGTTGACATTTAGTGAAGTTAGGAACAAACGATTTATCCGTTGTTAAATTGGATGGAGGCCCTTTTGTGATGCGTTCACTGAGACATCAGAAAGTATGCCATAACCGTATCTCGATGCCTAATTCACATTAGCAGCTCTATCACTGAACTGCAAGATACTGATCAGAAACAGTCTAGGCATTGGTCTAATTGGCTGGAGGCGTGTTTGTGATGCGTTCAGCCATACATTAGAAAATGTATAGCCATATCTTAAACGGAAATTCCAGTGAAAATCGGGAATAAGTCAACTAAAAATATACTATAATCCGAAATAGTTGCCGCAAAAAAATATAAAATACACTGTTCCATTGCCGAGAAATAATAAAATGAATATGCCCAAAATGCTCGAAAACGTGACTCCTGGGCGCATCCATTTTCTCGCAACAAGAGCGAGAAACCGCGAGATTATGACATCAACGACACACCAGCAAAATATCGCCAGCGCTTTTAGATTTACCTGTTTACCTCGCGTTATGAAGGCCGAATATTAATTAACCCTTTAATGACCAAATTCTGTCAGGAAAATCAGAATATTTCCTTATTGAATGCCCATTTGCAGACCAAGCGGACTATTTTTGAAAATTTACCACTGGAATGGCTGGTTCGGTTACTGAGAGTCGTTTTAGTTGTAAATTCTCAAAATAGCCTTCTTTTGACCTGCGTCCTCAATTTGACGATTGCAGAGGTCAGTGCTGGCGTGAAATGGTTAAATCGCATCATGTCCACATGTCAAGCATGGGCTTGCAGTAATAGAAACGATCATGGAAAGGGTACGGCAATTCACATTTTCAGATACCGGATCCACAGAAGCATCCGCATGAAAAGGGGCTAACTGAAAGATGGCTTCATAACATCGGCACTGGATGGATATCTTCCACATTTAAATTTGGAAGACACAAGTTTAGAACATATAGTCTGTATAATTTTAAAATAATGTGTCATGCATTTCAAAACAAAAGGCGCGGTACTTAATTTTAATACAACAGAATCAAACTCGACAATTAACGTCGTAGTTGCTTGCATCAATTGTAAAACGGGATTTACAAACCAAAATGAAACAATGTTGCTGACTGCCCGGTCGGTCAATTATAGGCAACCACTTAGCGGCTTACTTCGTAGACGACAGTAGGTGACAGCTAGTAAATAATGACAGGTGCACGCTAGACATAATTAGTAGTTTAGTGCTTTCACACTATTGAAATCCAGCATTATTAATCATTTACAACGTTTACTCCCAATTTTAAAATAACTATGCTGAGTGTTGAATATTCTGAATTAAATTATCCTGGAATTATGTTGCAGTAGCTTCCAAACTAATTAGTTTCACACAATAGGCCTATGCAGGGTAAATTTTAAGCTTTCTGCTTTTCTGTCCTTGAAAGGGTTAACTAATTGATCCCAAATTTTTAAATGTTGACCCGTATTTACTGCCTGTTGAATATTTTGAAACTGGAATTTGACTGGAAGCAGAAGTTGCAATAGCAACAGCTTTCAGAGAAATTACATTCAATATTTATTCAACTAACATATTTTTCAAGAATTTGTTGTAGCTGGTTGATTGCAAACACGCTCCTGGCATAACCCTTCAATGTTTTTTAAAAATAGAAATTTCCCATAAGAAAACAATTTTTGACAATTTAGCACTACAATGACTGGCGCAATCATCGGGACACTAATTGCACTTTAATTTCCTCCAAACACTGTGGCAAAGTGTCAGTTGTTTAGGCAGTACGCTAATTATCCATGAGATGCAAGATTTACCTCCCCTGGTTACGGCTATCCTCGATCGGGCAAAAGAGTAGGTGTGTCAGTGACGTCAGCTGCTTGTCCAAAATGGTGCCTCTATCTACTGGTTACTTTAGCAATTTCAATTGAGGATATCTTTTTTATTTGTTGGCATAAAATTGTGCTCTTGGTCTCAAATTAATGCAGAAAATTAGTACTTTACGTCAGATGCATAAAATCCCCCAGTGGAATATCCCTTTAATGCCATTTCAACAACAGCGGTAAACGCTCTGTCATTGAACGACAGGATAAGCTGACAAAAAGATCTTTTTGCGCATGTATTCACGAAAATGACCAAAATGTTGCTGCATGTTTTATTTTTTCTGGATGTTTTTCTTCTTTGAAGACAAGATGACAGCGGAAGATTTATTATTTCTTATTAATGGTAATTTGCTTTTTTTCACTGTTCTCAAAAACATGCGGGCGGTATAATGGACCTTTCCATTTTTAGCTATGCCCCGCCCATCACTAGCTAAGCTCCACCCACACCTCGCCGTGTTTGGATTGAGCGATCCCCCAAATGCCCTAGCTATCAATTTCCTGAAATCTATACAGGGAAGCTGTTGAATATTTTGTAACTAATTTGACTGGGTACTGTTGCTGCCTATGGCAGCAACAGCGCCCAGTCAAATTAGTTTCGAAATATTCAACAAAATATTTATTAAACAGTAAAAGCAAACGATTTGTACAACACCGGATAGGCCGTCTTCAAATATGCGTTCGTGACGTACTTATCGACGTCATTCATGATGTCATTCATTATGATGTCATTGTACACATCACGCAGTTCATTATGACATCATATGATGGGTGGGTACTCTGGAAAGGTGAATTGGGAAGGGCGGGAAAATTAGAATAAATACAGTATATGAAGCATCAAAGTGATCCAATATCAAGCAGCGAAGTTTTTATGATTTTACACTGGATTCAGAAACAACTTGTTTTAACTGATAACCCCTTAATCCTCAAATTTCTTCAAGAAGAATTCAATTTTCTCATATGTCTATTTGCAGACCAAGAGATTATTTTTTTTAATTTACCCTGGAATGACTGGCTAAGTTATCGAGCCAGTCATTCCAATGGATTGGTAAATTTTCAAAAAATATACTTTCTTGGCCTGCAAACAGGCTTTCTTCAAACCCACTGCAGAGGCCAGCTTTGGCCAGCTTGATTATTAAAGTCTTAACCCTTTCACACTCAAATTTGTTCAAGAATATTTTCTCATAGAAAATGTCCATTTGCAGGCCAAGCAAATACTATTTTTGAATTTTTACCACTGGAATGACTGGCTCGGTTATCGAGCCAGTCATTCCAGTGGTAAATTTTCAAAAATAGTCTTCTCTTGGTCTGCAAATGGACATTTCTCAAGACCACTGCAGAAGCCGTTTTTGGCTGATCTGTTAACGGGTTAAAGATAGCAAATATTTGAAGATATTATATTACTCGCAGCTCAACAAGTATTCAAAGCAAAGATTATGATATGCAGTAAATTTCTCGGAATCCAATTACCTGAAGGTGAAAACAATAAAAGATGCTCATATAGAAACTATCAACCACGCTGGATAAATTGGAATCAATAAACACAGTAAACCGTTTCATATTTCTAACAGGAGAACGTCTGTCTCCTCTAAGCCTGTGTCTCATGTGTGTCTTATATATTTTGTGCCAACAGTCTGAGAGTATGGTCAAGAGACGATCAAACGTTACTTGTAAATAATTCAAGATAGACTCAACTCTCAGAACGGCACATCATTCGATATACATGTATGGCATATACATGTACATGTACCATACTTTCCACACTATAGTTTATTCTGAAAACTATTTGACTACAAATTATTGCTGCCTCACACTAACAAATTAAATACCGGGCTAATTAGAATATTAGTGCTGAACTGCATCTCAGCAGAGACCACCACTCATTGCCTTTAACCCATTAACCCTCAAATTTGTTCACGAAACTTTCAATTATCTCATAGAAAATGTCCATTTGCAGATCAAGAAGACTATTTTTGAAAATTTACCACTGGAATGACTGGCTCGGTTATCGAGCCAGTCATTCCAGTGGTAAATTTTCACAAATAGTCTTCTCTTGGTCTGCGAATGGACATTTGTCAAGAGAACTGCAGAATCCGTTTTAAGCTGCAGTGAGTGTTAAAGTGTTAATGTTACACAAACCATGAAAGGTATAGTAGTTTTAACACACCCCACAGCTTTAGCAAAGGATGCACCAATTATCACATGTTTTAAGTGACCATAGGTGAAGTAGAGTTGAGAATATAGCCTGGACAACAATTTCATTAGCATTCATTGGACCATGACAGACCTGTAGATCACAGTGACCTACTCTTTGATATATGACATGACTCACTGTTACACACCTTTATCCCAAGATGTATCCAGACATTAGTAAGTTGACACTCAGCATTGCATAACCCAGAGTCTTTGGAGAATGGCAAATGACAAAATTTTAACACTTTACTGGCAAAATTGGCCAAGAAAATCTAAATACCTGCTTGTTGGATGTCCTTAAGTAGGCCTAGAGAATCTTTTTTTGAAAATTTACCGTTGGAATGACTGGCTAGATTGTCGAGCCAGTTATTTCATCGAGCCAGTCATTCCAGTCGTACAATTTCAAAAATAGTCTTCATCTGCAAATTTACATTTTCTTTGAGAAAATTGAAATTTCCTTGAATAAATTTAAGGGTTAATGGTTAAGCCACACTTTTCCATGGTTTTAAAGAATACAAATGTACCCATTTTGCAGGCCAAGAAAAAACTATTTTTAAAAATTTACTGCTGAAATGACTGGCTCGACAATCTAGCCAGTCATTGCAGCGCTACATTAAAAAAAATAGATTCTCTAGGCCTACAAAAGGAGCCAGTCATTCCAGTGGTAAAATTTCAAGAATAGTCTTCTCTTCGTCTGCAAATTTACATTTCTCAAGACACTGTAGATGTTTTTTGGCTGATATGAGTGTTAAAGGGTCAAATGGTTAGCAAGATGAACTACTGGATGGGACCATTGTTTGAATAGTAAATTTTTCCAAAGGAAAATAGAACTCAGTTCTACTGATATAAACATTGTACTTCTAGTTGCGACTCACAATTCACCTTTCCAGAGTACCCAGCCATCATATGACGTCATAATGAACTGTGTGATGTGTACAATGACATCATAATGAATGACGTCGACAAGTACGTCACGAACGCATATTTGAAGACGGTCTTTGCGTTGTTGCACAAATTGATTGCTTTCACTATTTAATAAATACACTGTTGAATATTTCGAAACTAATTTGACTGGGCGCTGTTGCTGCCATAGGCAGCAACAGCACCCAGTCAAATTAGTTACAAAATATTCAACAGCTTCCCTGTATAGTTTTCAGGAAATTGATAGCTAGGGCATTTGGGGATCGATCAATCCCAACATGGTGAGGTGTGGGTGGAGCTTCGCTAGTGATGGGCGGGGCATAGCTAAAAATGCAAAGGTCCATTAGTATAACTCAAACGCTTGACATGTCTGACAAAACCGTGTACATCACTATAGTGCATATACTGTAATGCTCTTGTTAAATGTTTGAAAAATGTTTTTATTCACTTTAGTAAATTTAATGTCTTATTGTATTCCTGCTATCTTTCTGAAAGACCTTTAACAACTTTACACTCAAATTTGTCAAAGAAAATTTTAATTTTCTCATAAAAAATTTCTACTCCCATACCAAGAGAAAATTAATTAATAAGCAATACATTTTCAAAAATAGTCCTCTCTTGGTCTGCAAATGAATACGTCTCAAGACCACTTGCAGAAGCCGTTTTGGCTAGCTTGAGTGGTAAAGGGTTTTCAAACGTATGCTCTTCTATTACAAATGGTTACAATTGATTCAACCTCACTAAGTAAACATAGACAAGCAGACGAGACGTGAAAACCTCAAGACATTGATCCATGAATTGAAACGGAATATAAATTGTAATGCTGCTAATAGGGGTGCATGATGTTTCAATATAAGACTTAATTAATAATCATGCTTTGCTACAATGCTTACTAACCAGAAAAAAAATTTGGAAAATTCTGAACAATTTACGACGACGTCCTGAATATTTCACAATTATTTTGATTGGAAGATATAAACTGCAATTTCATAATATTGAAATTTGACATTGAGACTATTACCTGAATGCATGTCTGCATCCCTATACACACCATCCACCTACAAAGAGTTCTTCCGTTACTGGTACATAGAATATTTAAGGATATGTATATACCCTGATTATTATTCACAACACGTCGCGATATTGTCCATTGTCTTCTCCTGGTCTGCAAAGGTCAGGTTTTGAAACTGTCTAGAGGCTAATGTTGAATATTAATGGCTTACCAGAATTCTTAAATTATTGCATACATATCAAGGCCGTTTAATAAATATAATGGCTTAACACTATTTCATGGGAGATTAAGCGCAAAATGACACTAAACATTATACATGATTTAGGTTATCATAGATATAGCCCGGATAAGATAAAAGATGAATTGTCTGAATCATGACTAATCCATTATAGCAGTTTTGAGATAAACAAACAATATATCCCAGCATTTCATGACAATGGATGGTATTTATAACTTACCAAAATAAACACACAATGATCTAATTATAGAACTATTTTCTCAGAGTACTAGAATCCAGTACCATCCCAGCAAACCAACATCAAATATATGACTAAAGATGCATTTTATTCAATCCTTCTTCATAAATATCGTCATCACATCTACTCTATAACTGCTACACGAGCTACACAACACAACTATAGCATCGGTCTTGAGTGAGACAACTGGTGATGAGAATCATGCGATACGCTATAAATTAACAGTTCCTAATCCTGGGCTTCGCTCCAAATAAATTCCCACCAGCCTCTTTTTCAGCCTGTCATGGAGAGTGAAACAGTGCCAATCAATAAGCTCTGGCGCAAATGTGGTCACGCTAGATCTTGCTCGGTTCACAGGGAATTCGGAACTGGATGATCAATACAGATTGGTAACTGCGCCGTTGTTCGCTGACTGAACATAAGAATCCATCAGACTCACACAAAGATTTGTGTAATAGCCAGACACTAAGTTCTGATTTTATCCCATGATGTTACCAGTGTTCCCTATGACCACAGTCAATTCTGCTTAACCTTTTCACCGAGGAATTCCCCACATCTCATTTTCAAGGCAAACATACGAGAAAAATATTGAATATTTTGAAATTATTTTGAATGGAAGCCATTGCCGTCTTAGTCAAATTAATCAAGAGAATAAGTTTTATATCGTAAAGAATATCTTTTTCCGGGATTTGTTGGTGAAACGGTTAAGATCATCTGCCTTCACGAGCCAAAGGATGGTGTATCTTTAAGATAGGTGGTCACAAAGCCACCTCCTGTATTAACGCATTGTCAAACAAGTCAAACCTGGCCTTCACAGCACAGCGCCTTGGTCCTGAGAAATGTTGACGTACAGGCAAAGAGAAGAGCATTTTTGACATTTTTAACACTGGAATGATTGCCGCGATATATGAGACAGTCATTCAAGTGGTAAATTTTCAAGAATACTATTCTGGTGGCTTACAAATGGACATTCACTAAACAAATAATTCAATTTCTTGACAATTAAATTGTGAAAGTACCCCCATCTTCTGTCCCCTAATGTCATTTCCTAAAACAATGGAGGAATCCAGTTTTAGCTACATTGCATGCCCCCGCCCATCTTTACATAATATCCACACACATTTTGACTGTGTTGGGATCGATTGATCACTGAACTCAATGACTATCAATTTTTAGAAAACTATACAGGTAAGCCGTTGAACATTTTGAAAATAATAATGTTGCTGCCATAAACAGTGCCAAGTCAAAATAGTTTCAAAATATACAACAGCGTGTTTTGTACAACTTGACGGAATCATTTAAGACGGACTTAATCGAGTCATTCATGACGCAATTGATTATGACGTCAGCCTACACATCACGTAGTTGAGTATGACATCATATGATTGACTGAGAAACTGGATTCATGAATTGACCAGTATTGAGAGATTTACATGTCTTTAGTGACCACTTTTGGTTTCTCACCAACCTGGTCTACGTTATAGACAGTTATGATCAAGGATGGGGTATAAGTAGTATGTAACAATAATAGTAATAGGCTATTACAGTGATTTCCATGTAATAGTAATAGTAATAGAAACAGATCGCTAATTTTGCAATGTAATAGTAATAGATTGAAAAGTAATAGGTAACAGCCAAACACGGTACCTGCTGTTTAACTGCTTAATTCTGAAGGTCTGTGCGTGCGTGCGTGCGTGCGTGCGTGCGTGCGTGCGTGCGTGCGTGCGTGCGTGCGTGCGTGCGTGCGTGCGTGCGTGCGTGCGTGCGTGCGTGCGTGCGTGCGTGCGTGCGTGCGTGCGTGCGTGCGTGCGTGCGTGCGTGCGTGCGTGCGTGCGTGCGTGCGTGCGTGCGTGCGTGCGTGCGTGCGTGCGTGCGTGCGTGCGTGCGTGCGTGCGTGCGTGCGTGCGTGCGTGCGTGCGTGCGTGCGTGCGTGCGTGCGTGCGTGCGTGCGTTAAACTGTTCTTGTAAGACAACAACAGTTTGCAGCAAGACCATAGGCCTTCTAAAGGGGCAACATCTTCCAGTCAAATTGGTTTCAAAATATTCAATGTAATATTTGCTGTATTGAATCTTATACTCCAGAGTTTCAGAATCAACAGGGTAACCTTTCACCGATGAAAGACTCTTTCTTTCTATTTCCAAACAACCATACAGGAAATTTGTCGAATATTTTTAAATGAATTTGGTTAGAAGTTGTTGCTTTCTAAGGCAGCAACTGCTTCATTGAAAATGAACTAAACAGAATATTTGTTACAGAATAACAAATTTGGTTTATCTGGTTTGCAAAGTGTTCATTCTTAAATAACATTTTATATTTTAAATAGCCATTAGGTAGATAAATAAAATAATTACAGATGGCTGGGGGGTAATAACTATGTCATGCAAAGCAGGGGCCTTGCATTTAAGGCACCCCTACTCCGCGTTGTTGATGCCTTGTGGTTCCATACAGTGCAGTTGATGGATCCAGTGTGATTCTTTGGATCTTCTCCAAGAAGTGGAGTTTTCATCATCAGGGTCTGATGAGAGAACTTGTATGATGCGATATTGCATATCGTTTCTGGAGTGCGCGTGCAGGTTGAAGTGTCTTGACACTGGCATGTTGTAGGAGGCACTTCTATAGAAGTAGGAGATGCTTCGTAGATGTTGCTTGATGTGTATCCCGAACGTTCGTTTAGTTTCACCAGCACACTGTTTCTTGCAAGTTTTGCATGATATAAGATAGATCAAATTTCTAGTTTTGCAGTTGCCAATGATTTTACAGTTATACGTATAGCCGGTATGTGTGCTATGAAAGAACAGTGTTTTAGTCATATTGTGGCAGATATTGCAGTTTCTTGTTCTGCAATCTAGAAGTTGATTGTGGAAAGGAGGTCTGTCCTTCTCTGGGTTAAGGAGACATGCTCTAACTACTTTGTCCCTTAGAGTCAGGTTCCTTCGGTAACCGAAAAGAGGCTTCTCAGGGAAAGCTAGGCGGCATCTGGCGTTAGATTCTAGACGAGCCCAAAATTTGAGGACCACCGATTTCACAAAAAGACTCGTTGGAGTATAGTTGCTAATGAAGAAAGTTTTGTTCGACTTTATTTGTGTGGGCTCCTGCCCAGCTACAGGATAAAGGATACTGTTGCGCTCCTTTGATAAGGCTTTCTCATAGGCTTTTTTGAGAATGGATTCCGGGTAACCTCTGTTTGTGTAGTGTGAAATTAACTCCGTTCCATGCATTATGTAGTCTGCGGTCTCTGTACAGATTCTGCGTAATCTAAGGAACTGTCCATATGGGCTCGCATTTTTGCAAGCTGGCGGGTGGGCCGAACTGTATTCTAGATAGCCATGGGTGTCAGTTGGTTTAGTGAAGAGGGTGAAGGTGACTGTTCCTTCTGGAGATAGTTTTCCTCTAGTGTCTAGGAAACTTACATCTGTCTCTGATGATTCTGCTGTGAATTTTATAGACACATGGCAGCTTTTCATATAGTTGATGAAAGCATTCAGGACTTCTTTGCCATGTTCCCAGATCATGAAAATGTCGTCAATATATCTGAGAAAGAGTGATGGTTGTGCTGGTGCATCATGTAGAAGTCTCTCTTTGAGGTCTGCCATGAATATACATACATATGTGCATGCTGCTTTGCTGCCCATGGCGGTACCCCCTACCTGGAGGTAGTGTTCTCAGTAAAATTCAAAGTTATTGCATTCCAAAACCAATTTTACTAAGTTGAGAATGCCACTTATGGAGATGCTGCCAAGGAGTCTGTGCTTGCACAGGAATCTGCTGACTGCCATGAGCCCCTCCCTGTTGGGGATATTGGTATAGAGTGATGTAACGTCCATAGTTACGAGGAGGGCACCTGTTGGTGCCGGGCCATATGCTTCTACCAGGCTTATGAACTCTGTGGTGTCTTTAACATAAGACTTAATTTTCGTTACATTCTGTTTAATATGCTCATCCACAAAACTATAATTAGTTCTGTCGGACACCCATTGCCACTGATAATTGGGCGGCCTGGGACCAAATTATTTTTTCATTCCTTGTGGATTTTAGGTAACAGGTAGAATCTCGCAGTATACACTGGTTTTGGTAGGAGCTGACTGGTAATGTCTGGGTCTAGTTCCTGCCTGCTAACAAGTTGGTTTAGTCTTTTTTATATAAGTTTCACGTGGTGTTCTGAATGGTCAATTTCTAGTTTTAGATAAAAAGCTGTGTCGGAAAGTTGCCTAAGTGCTTCAGCTACATAGCCATCCTTAGTTTGTATCAATGTGGCTTGCCCTTTGTCAGCCTTCTTAATGAGTAGACCTGGATTATCCATAAGATTGCGTATGGCTAACCTCTCTTCTTGGGAGGTGTTGCCATATTTACACCTGTAGTGTATATGTGTGAGATCTCGTTCTTGACAGTCCGGATGAAACTGTCATGGAGGTGATCTGCACCTGGGTTTGGTGTAAAGGTTTTCGGTGCCCCAAATTTTCTCTTTATCAGGGCAGCGAAAGTCTCTTCAGGCAGTGTCGCTGGTAGCGGCACCGCTGGAAGAGTAGGTATGGACTCATCTGGTTGGCTAAGACGGTCGTGCGGGATGAACGGATGTGGGGGTGAAATGAAGTCTCAATCTAAGATTTCTGAAAAACCTGTTTAAATCTTGCATAAGTTTTCCCATATCCGGTTCATTCACATTGAAGCTAAAATCCAGACCTTTTTCCATGGCTTTGATTGTGACGTCGTCTACCTTATGGCTTGATAGATTAACGACAAACTTTAGAGGCGTAAGTTTCTACATTAGTTGCTACATCTTTAATCTCCTCGCTGTCACAGTTATTGTTAGAGTTAAATTTGGAAACATTGTTTAAATGTTCAAACAGATTGTAAGAAGAAGATTTTAGGAAAACAGGTTTGTTAAGACAATTGGAAACATTGGCTGTGTCCATTGTGGGCACTAGTCAGGTGCATCTGCTTCTTCTCTGTTGCATTTCTTCTACCAAAGATAGAAGTTCGTCGAAGGAGCTGCGTCTGCTCGGTGGGCCCCAGCCTCCTCTGTTGTCCGTCCATCTTTTGTTGGACTGGTTCCTGGTGTCCCTCTGATGGTGTGATTGTGCCCGGTTTCTGTCCGATGGTGCTGTTACCCCTGAGCAGGGAGCGGGTTCTGCGGCGATTGTTGTATCTCCATCTAGAATTGCTTCACGGGCATGCTTCTGTACGGAGGGCAGTAGCTTTTATTGCTGCCCTTGCTTCCCTGATTGTGTCCTCATCGGCAGATTCGATGAAGGCATTTTCAAGGCTCGTCGTCTCGGCTTTGAGTTCTGTGTATTTTTTATCTAGGAAATCGAAGACCGTCTGGGTCAAATCTAGTCCGATGGCTGTGATTTTATCTTCCCATTCTTGTTTGAATGTTTTATCCTCTAATGGTGGCCTGTATACTACCTTTGGTAGGAACAATGGCGGTGCAGTTGCTTCATCTAGGCAGGGGATAAGTCTGTCCCTCTGAGCTCTGATGCGCACTGCCCTGCAGGCTGCATTCCTCCATAGTCTGTAGGAACCCATTTGTTCAGCAAGTATCCGTGGGGCGCCCTATTGTATCTGTTTGGCGGTGTCCAGGTTTTCAGTGGTGTCATCTTCCCTACTGTGTAGACGCCGTTTCTTTTTTGCGGGTCTCTGATCCAGGGGGTAGTCGTCTGCTACTATCACCACGGAGCAGACTTTTGAGTCAAATAAGACTCAGCGTAAGGTTTTTACTATACTTCCGCTTGAGGACAATCCAGACTACCCGAAGACGTAGTTATTACACTAATTACGGATGGCTGTGAAAAGGTGAAAAGTCTACTAACACCTTTACTTTCAATAGATCTCATTATATCTTATGTACTAGTCAATTGACTCCCAGCACAGAGTCTGGGGAGCAGAGAAAAAAAAGATTCCATGACCTCCAAGAATCAATAGCTAGGTCAAAGACAGTCACATTTGTTTCAAAATGTTTAACAGCCAGTGACAGCATATAATGAATTGAATCATATGGAATTCACTATATCTATGGCAAAGGGTTAACATGTAACAATTTCCGGTACATTTTTAGTAAAATCTGAGGTTTGCACAAAAAAATTAACAAATAAAAATTCTGAATAATTGTAAGTTCTAGAGCCTATGATCATACGTGTAGCATCCTTTCAGCTAAACTTGGTTGAAATAGGTCAAAATGGTAAGAGGCAATATGGAAATTTCTAGTAAATTTTGAACAAAATCTAAGATTGTGACAAAAAAAATTCCCTATATTAACCCTTTAACACTCTTATCAGCCAAAAACGGCATCTGTAGTTGTCTTGAGAAATGTCCATTTGCAGACTAAGAGAATAAGGAAATTTAAATTTCCCTTTCTCTGAGATCTAACAATACTTACCATTCGGAGACCTAAAAGGACCGACAAGCTTTGGGACCGAATCACATTCGCATCACCGCTCACCCCCCCCCCCTTTTCTCCTAAAAAATGGAAAGAACTCATGAACATGCATCTCTCCTGAAATACAAATGTGCAGAGGGTTAAAAGCTCTTTACACATATAAGCCTGGGAATGAGCATGAATATATAAGATGAATGATCATGATATATAAACATACTACAAAAAATGTCTGCCTTGATTTTCCTCCTGGATTTTTGGCTTCCTGACTTGGGGCCTTCAACCAACACACTTTCGACCAAACGTGTCCCATACGGTTGAAATCCTCTCGCTTGACCATGTCTGTTCTTACTACTTTTGCCTTTCCAAGTTATCAAAAGCAGATGAGCAGTGTGGCCATTAGACTATCGTTTCAAAACAGCTAAAGCGAGTGGATTGGCGGAGTCTGACATGCCCCTCATATAGTAATCCGTGAAAGAGGACTCACCATGCCATTGTGCAATGGCCATGATGTCCTCTAATGGGACACCATTGAATAGGGCAGTTGAGGCGGCTATTCCTGTAACATCGTGAGCCCTAGCACATTGCACCTGGTGCCCAGTCGCAATCTCGTAGGTAGTCTGAATGCATTTGACTAGCAAAGAGAGAGTATCCATGGATGTGGCGCCATATGGCTTCTTATGGCAGATCCACAGATGTCTATCATTTGACCGTAGAGAGTTCATCCATTTCTTGTACTTGGTCAAAGCACGGACTGAACACCAGGCACTGGCATCACGATCAAACCTAGTTAGCTTTGGTATAATGATCGGTTTGCCAGGTTATTTGATTCTTTGACATAAACTCTGCTCTTGGCAGCAATCGCAGACCCTCTCCGGAGACAATAAATCGGTCCCTCTCTGCTGAAAGCGCATGGATCTCACTGCGCCTTCTTGCTGAGGAAGCTGCTATAGCAAAACCGCCTTTAGAGTCAGATGCTTTAGACTAGCCGAACCCAAAGGTTCGAAAGGGTCAGATGCTTTAGACTAGCCGAACCCAAAGGTTCGAAAGGGTGCTTGGCCAGTACATTAAGCACCAAAGATAGACTCCAGGCTGGAATGACTACTAATTGTCTCGGTCTGAGATTGCTCATTCCCTTCACCATCATATTCACCTGGGCCACATCTGGACTATCCCTGTTGGCTAAACAAGGGATAACTGATGCGAAAGCTGACTTGTATCCAGCAATTGTGACAGGAGCCAGTCCTGTAAAGAACAGCTCACAGAGAGTCTGCTATTTGCTGAATAGTGGATTGAAAGGGATCAATACCCTTTCCTTCACACCACTCTGCAAATTTGTTAACCTTGTGGTTATATGACTTGAAGAATAACCTTCTCGCGGCTGCGATGAAACTTGCAGCCAGCCTGTTGAGAAAAGCCTTCCGACATGGAACATTGTCTGATAACATCCACGCAGTCAATTTGAACATTTCGGGCCACTCGTGTAGGAAGCGGCCCTTGGCATGGGAGATTATGTTCAGAATCTTGGGCAGCTGCACTGGATTGTCCACCAGCAGATCCACGAGATCCGTGAACCACGCCCTGCTGGGCCAAATTAGCAGGACCAGGCACGGCTCTTCCCTGATCTTCACCAAAACCTTCGGTAGAAGAATGGTGGGCGGATACGAGTAAGCGTGCATCCCTCTCCAGCTTATCACCAGAGCATCTGTATCGACGGCATTTGGATCTGGAATCGGCGAGACATAAGTCATGATTTTAGCATTTTCCTTTGTGGCGAACAAGTCCACATTTGGTTTGCCCCGATGCTCGAAGATCCTTTGTATAACTGGAGGGTTGAGAGACCATTCTATTGGCAGAATTCTCTGTCTGCGAGACAAAGCATCCGCCCAGGAATGTGAGCTGCTTTCAAAACAACTGAGTAATTCCTGCATCATTGAATCAAGTGCCACACCTTCATACACAGTGTGGGTGACCTGGTCCCGCCTTGGTGATTTATGTATTATACTACCGTCGAAATGTCCGACCATATCAATATCACCTTGCCCCAGACTTCTGGAAGAAACTTTTCCAATGCCAGTTCTACTGCCATCATTTCCAACAGATTGATATGCAGCTGACTCTCTTGGAGAGCCCATGTACCCGAAACCTGGTGATCTCCCAGGCAGGCCCCCCCCCCCTCCAGTGATGCATCCGTGTACACGGTCAGCAGGAGGTGGGGTAGGTGAAGCAAAACGCCTGCTAGGAGATTCTGACGCTCCTTCCACCATACAAGATGCGACATTATTGCCTCCAAAACTGGTACCAGCTCTGACAGTGGTTCTGTTCTCTGCTTCCACAGAGACATCAGATACAACTAGATAGGTCTTCGCATTAGAGCAGCGTACGGGATTACCTGCTCCATGGAGACCATCATGCCCAGCATCTGAAGAAACCTCCTCGCCTGAATGTGGTTTCCCAATCAAAAACTCTCCAGGATGGCTAACAGAGACACCACTCTGGGCTCTGACGGGTAAACCCTGCCTTCCTCGAGATCGAATCGCATTCCCAAATAAACGAAGTGTTGAGTGGGCGTCAACTCAGATTTCTCCATGTTGACTATCCAGCATAGATCTGAAAGCAATTTGAGAGTCAGAGCAGTGTCCATTCCTAACATGGCTGGCATGTCCACCTTGATAAGCCAATCGTCTATGTAGGTGTGAAGCGGCACGTTCTCTCTTCTGAGAAACGCTGTCACCGCTAGGATCACTCTGGTGAAAAAGCTTAGGGCTGTCGACAGGCCGAATGGGAGGACTACAAACGCCCATACTTGATTCTGAAACGCGAATCTCAGAAACCTGTGACAACCCCTGTTCATTGGAATGTGGAAATATGCATCTTTCAGACCGATTGACACACACCAGATTCCTCAGGTACGATCTGCTCCCTTCTTTCCGCCCTCAGAGGACTTACCTTTGCCCTTCCCAGCTCTTGGACGATCAGGGCCACGACCAGGGTGGGCAGGAACTTCCCCAACCTTCCTCACCTTCTTAGCCACAGGTGGCTGAGAAGGCTCAGCAATAGCAGGAGCTGGCTTGGCTTTCGCATTGCCCTTATGCTTCTTCTGCTTCTTGGAGGAAGGTTGGGCAGTTAGCGGTTTCGCAACAGCCCCTAGTGCATGCGCCTGAAGCACTAGCTCCAGCTGAAGATTAACCGCTAACCGACTTTGCGTGATGTTAATCGTGTCCTCTAGGATGGCCCGCACTTGGCCACCAAAGATGCTAGGACCGTTCAGGGGCATTCCAAGCAAACGCTCGCTGACGGCTGTAGTTGGACGCATATGGTCCAGGACCATCTGCCTCCTGGACTTGGTTGCTCGCGCTTGCACCCTAGCCAATGCTTCCATCGACAGCACAAGGCCGTCGTTGACACATGAAAGCGCAGCAGGTGGCACAGGGTGGCCTGCCCCAGCTTCAGCCCACACCAACTGAAACAAGCGATAGGAGTGATTGACAGCATTCATAGCTGCCTTCACTCCCTCATCGCAAAGGGACAGGGCTTCCTCATTGTGCGCTTGGCTCTTGTCCACAAGTGCCTGAGTGGGGTCACCCGCTCCTGCATTCTGGATACCAAGAACCCAATGGTCATCCTCAGTGACCATTGGGACCACACCATACCGCTCGTACCCCCCCTTGGGGATACGGCATCTTCCCGGCACCTCCCTAGAGGCTGCAGGGAGCTGGCTCTTGGTCAAGAGTTGCTTGATGTAAACAGCCTCAAGCAATTCCTTGAACTTTGGATCCAGTCCAATGGACTGAATGTGAGCCGCAGGCAAGACCCCCGTCCGAATCGATGCAACCGATGGACGGGGCATGTCTTCCTCAGTCGTGGCCGAGACCACAGACGGGTCCACCAGTCCAGTCCACCTCCGAGGAAGACACCCCCGTGACCACATCACCTGTTGATGTGTTCACGGGTCTACCAGCAGCGACTCTCGGCAAGGAGCCACTGCTGGAAAGCCAGCAACACCGGTACTGCACGGTTCCATCGACACCCCATGAAACAAACTGCTCAATGGAGTAGGCACCCACGGAAAACCGTGTGGACCCATAGCGGTTATGGAACCATGGCCATACACGGGTGCCAATGTGTTGGCACCCCATGTGTAGCCGCTGGACCAGGCGAGATAGGTGAGTACCAAGCCTGGCCAGCAACACCCATCACCACTGGATGGGTGCCCGGTACCGGTGTGGCCTCAACCACGGGCGAAGCGGCTGCCATGGCTTGTGCCAAGCCAGACAGATGGAGAGCACTTCTGTCTAGGATGGAATCGCCCTCCATGTGCTCCACCTGCAGTATCTCAGGCCGCAACAACCTCTCCTCTTCGGCCTCCTCATCCTCAGACCCCGAAGAGTCATCACTGGATGAGAAAACACTGGAGCCATCCTGTTGAACGGCTCCCATGCCCGACGCCTGGGTACCGCTACTGGACCATCCGAAGGTGGCCGCAAAGAAGCAGTACCCACCAGGCCGGAGCCCAACTGGACTGCCTGGGAGCCATACAAGATGGCCCCCTTGGTAACCAGTCCAGAACCCTGTCCAAGGACAGGGTCTGTACCAGACACAGAAAGATTGCCCTACAGTCTTCGGTATCAGAGATGACACCAGCCCAAACCACGCTGGGGGTGCCATCTCCGAACCCTCCAACTGCAGATGAGGAGCGCCCCCAGGGGCGGTAACGGATGCTCCTCAATTTCTTTTCGAACCGCCTGACCCCATGTCAGACGTAGCCAAGTCCTTCTAAAAATTTGATGGGCCACACTGCACAGACATTACACCTATTATCAACGTTACATAACGAACACCGAAAACAGACATGCTCCTTAAATGTGACCTTGACGAATTTGTGACACTCAGGACATGATGGCGGGGTAGGCTTGGCCTGAAAACAAGCACAACAATACACCCATAAATTGATCTTGCAGGATGTATAACCACAGAACCAGGAACCATATCGGATGCATTCGCGGTATATTTAAGAATTAATTTCAAAATTATACTACTCAAGCGAAAGCCAAAACGATACGTGAAGGAACAACAAAATGAATTAACATACTGCTGTAGAACACGGTAAACCCACAGAACACACATCTTAATCAAGAATTTTTAAATCACTGATCAATGCAAACAGATCGTGATTACATGCAAAACTTGACATAATTCCCCCAACAGACCCCCCTTTAGTGGGTTGGTCTGTAGTTTTATTAACCACTATAAAAACATACTTACCGTTCAATCACTACTTGCTAAATCAAATATCTGCATTTAGCTATCAGAATAAAGTTTTTATTCTTGCCTATACACTCCCTAATGCCTATACCATCACCATGTAGACCCTCCACCAGGCTTCTGGTAGAGGGACCCCCTGCATTAGCCTTACAATAGACTGGCACCAGTCTATACTCACTCCTTGGTGACGCTTGTCACTAAGCACGCTCGCGCATGCGCAGTAGGTCCCACTTGTGAAAACTGAATCACTTTTCTAAATTTAAGTGCTGTACATCCAGCCTAGATTCTCAAATCAATACCCAGCGGGGTGGCTGAGGCCGGGTCGTAGTGATTGAACGGTAAGTATGTTTTTATAGTGGTTAATAAAACTACAGACCAACCCACTAAAGGGGGGTCTGTTGGGGGTTGTTATTACACCACAAAAACATCCATTACCGTTCAATCACTACTTGCTAAACCCGTAGATTTGGTCAGTGCCCCACTATGAAACTTTGGTGGGAGGTGATTTGAGAATCCATAAGCAAGGATAAAAATCAAACCAAACATAAACAAATGTTAATAACATAACATAATGGTGCATCCTAATCAATCACACAGTGATTAACAACCAAATAAAACTTTAAACATAAAGATTTAAACCAACAACCAAGGAATAACTCTCACCATTCTCCGCAGACGCACAGTCCTAACGAAAATGGTGGGATGTGCTTGGTAAATGGTCTTCAGCCTTCTTGGTTAAAATAGTAATGTTCCTAAAGAAGGATGCCGCTGCGCTCTGGTCTTTCAAATAAAAAGAGGTAAAAGTAGACTCAGATTTCCATCCTGCAACTTGCATAACTTCGTCTACAGAAGAGCCAGCAAACAAAGCAAAAGAGGTAGCCATCCCTCTAACATCATGAGCCTTAATGTGAGAGAGATTGACTTGCTCAGGAGACGCAATCTCGTAGCATAGTTGAATGGTATCACAAATCCATCTAGCGATGGAAGCTTTAGAGACCGGTCTGGCTACCCCTTCCGCGTAGGGAACCCATAAATGAGACGGATCGGATCTTTTAAAATCGGTACGATGCTTATAAGCCTTAAGAGCTCTGACTGGACACCAAAATCTGTCAGACGGAGAAAACGAAGATAAAGAATTTAAAATAATCGGTTTAGCTGGATAACGGTTTGATTGCGTTTTTGACAAAAAATCCCTTCTAGGATATAATACCAAACCGTCCCCAGCTTCAATAAATCTATCCTTTTCAGCGGAAAATGCATGGATCTCAGATCGTCTTCTAGCAGAAGCAGCCGCTACTAGAAAAACCGCCTTAAAAGTTAAAAGCTTTAAGCTAATCGAGGCGATAGGTTCAAAATGATGCCCTGCCAAAACCTGAAGAATCAGCGCCAAGTTCCAGGAAGGTAACGGTTTAGCAATAGGAGGCCGAATATTACCTAAACCTCTGATGAACCCATTCAGCACCTTAGTATCTTTAACATCTGCATTTAACAAACAAGGAAGAGAAGATGCTAAGGAAAATCTATATCCTCTAACCGTGTTAGCAGTCAGATGAAGGGAATCGAACAGATAAGATAAAAAGTCTAACACTTGGGATATAGAAACAGAATCGGGCACGAGATCATGATTTGAGCACCATTCTCCGAATATCTTAAGTCGACCCTTGTAAACTCTTCGGGTCGACTCCCTCCTGGCCGAATTAATAATTTCCTGAGACCTTGCAGAAAACTTATTCTCAGTGACCGAGCACTCGATATTCTCCAAACACACAGACTGAAGATTCCTGGGTTTGGATGAAGGCACCTTCCCCTTACTTGGGATAACAGATCTGGGGACACTGGCAGCAGACGTGGGAAGTCTACTAGAAGATCGAGAAGGTCTACGAACCAGATCCTTTTTGGCCAAAATGGAGCTATCAACAAAATCTCGCATACCTGATCCTTGACTTTCTTCAGAACCAGGGGAAGCAGGATAGTCGGAGGGAACGCATACGCGAAGATTCCTTTCCAGGACTGAGCCAGGGCGTCCACCGCCAACGCCTGATCGTCCGGAAAAGGAGACATGAAAGAGGAGATCTGGGCATTCAGAGAGGTCGCGAACAGGTCTACATGGGGACGATCCAGGAGGTTGAAGATCGCTTTGACAACCGACCTCTTTAACTGCCACTCTGTGTGGGCGAATTTGGAAGGGCGAGACAACTGATCCGCCAGAAAATTCAGACATCCTGGTACATGGGAGGACACCAGGAAAATCTGCTTCATACGACACCACATGAGGAGATTCCACACCTCCAAACACAGGCGAGACGACTTCGTGCCTCCCTGCTTGTTGATATACGAGACTACTGTGGAATTGTCTGATCGAATCGAGATCTTGAGGCCCTGCACTTGATCCGACCAGGCAAGGAGAGTCTTCTTGACAGCCCACAATTCCAGAATGTTGATGTGGGCTGACGACTCCTCTCGGGACCACAGGCCTGAGACCGAAAGGGAACCCCAGACCGCTCCCCATCCCTCCTGGGAAGCGTCTGTAAAAATGACCGCCTGAGGAGAAGACTTGACCAGAGGAACACCCATCATCAGCAGAGAGCGATCCTTCCAAAAATCTAGATGGGGCCTCAAATGATCTCTGACCGGGATCTGATGGTACACTGAATGGGTCGACTGTTTCCACAGGGACATTAGATACATTTGGAAAGGTCTCCTCATCAGCGCCGCCCACGGAATGATGTTCTCGACGCTGACCATCAAGCCTATCACCCGGAGAAAGAATATTGCTCTGACCACGGCAGAGGAAGCCAGAATTTCCATGGCTACTAGGATTGCTTCTACTCTTACCTCTGAAGGGAAGACTAAGCCTTGACCAAGGTCGAAAGCCACACCTAGGTGGGTGAAAACCTGAGACGGGACCAAAGATGATTTTTCTAGATTTAAAACCCATCCTAGACTGGAAGCCAGACTGCAGACCTCTGGAATGATGCTTGCCAGAATTGAGGCAGATTCTGCTTTTAGCAACCAGTCGTCTATGTAAACGTGAAGGGGAATAGACCGACTGTGCAGAAAACCTGCCACTGCTGACACTAGGCGGGTGAAGAAGAAAGGGGCCGTGGTCAAGCCGAACGGCATGACTCTGAATTGCCATACCCTCCCCTTGAACGCGAATCTCATGAATTTTCTGAATGGAGGGTGTATGAGAATGTGAAAATAGGCGTCCTTGATATCTATGGACGCTGTCCACATGCCTGGACTCAGACCGGCGATAATCTGAGATACCGTCTCCATCTTGAATTTTGGGGTGGATATATGCAGATTTAATCTCTTCAGATTGATGATTGGACGCCATCCACCTGATTTCTTGGGGACTAGAAATAGAGTTGAGTAGAATCCCGGGTCTACTCTCCAACATGGAACCTCTTCTATAGCCTTCTTCAACCACATTGACTCCACTTCGTCTTCCAAGGCTACCAACTTCTCCAGATTGGATGGAACTGGAGTCCATTTGGGCTGGTAAGACAGAGGAGGAGGCAATTCTATCCAAGACGGAGCATAACCCCAGCGGATTTGATCTAACAGCCAGGAGTCCTGGGCAAGGGCTTTCCATGTCTCCCAGAACAGAGACAAGCGCCCTCCTACTGGCACGCTGGGAAGAAGGGATTGCACCGATAGATCCAAAAGTTGTAGAAGAGGAGGAAGGACTGGTAAATGAGATTGGGAAAGGCCTGCCCGGGCTGAGGCCACCCCTTCAAACCCGTCTAGGTTGAAAACCTCTAGAGGAGCGTCCTCTAGAACTAGACCTGTAACCTCGAGAGAAAAATTGACCCCTTCTCGCCTGAGGAGGGGCTTGACGAACCTGGGCTCTAGGTCTATGAGATGAAATGGATTTAAAACGATCCTCCTCCGCAGATCTGGAATGGGAAGGGGAGGACCGATTAGAGTTCGTAAACACCCTTGACGGATAAGCCCCATATTCATCCGGCCTAAGACTCTTCCTCCTGGGAGAGGAGGAGGGACTCTTCACCGCAGAAGAGTCCCTTTTAACTGACGGCCTCAAAACCGAAATCTGATCCCGCAGATCCTTATCTGATCTGAGACGATCAGACTCCGCCCTAAGGATCGATGTAGAATCCTGACCGAAAATATCTGATCCGAAAGGCGGAGCAGATATCAGGTTACTCCTGAGGGAATCAGAAATATTCACCTCAGCAAGCTTCCTTGACCTTCTCTTAGAGGTGATGAAACCTAGTGAACGGCAAACTGAATTCAACGAACCTCTTGACAGGTCAACTAACGAACGAAATATCTCCGGAGGAACCTGACCCCCTTTCTCGTGAGTTTTGAGCATAGCCTCTGAAAGAAGGGCCAAAAAGTTTGCTGACTTCAACTGAGCCCGACAGACAGACTCCCATCTAAAAAGGTCTGATGAAGATTCTACCTTAGCCGCTTCCTTCAGATGCGATGAAAGAACATCCCATGTCGGACCATTAAGAGATTGAGTAGAAGCCAATCTAATGTAATCCTCTTTCGGAATCTGAACTGGAGCATCTACCTTGGGAGTAAGAGAAAAATCTTTCAGTTGGACATCGTTAATGTAAAAATCTAACATGTCTACTACCAAGTTATCTACCGGAAGAACAGAAGGAACATTAGCTGAAGAGACTGAAGATGACAGCGCAGAACCAAACGACGGAGGATCAAGAGAAAATTCATCCTGAAGAGGAAGAGATAGAGACGAAGCTATCCATTGATGAGCCCTAGACCAGTCATCTGGCGAGGCCCTCTCGTGATAGAACCTCTTCAGATCCCTGGCCCTGACTGATCTCTGAGTAGCCTTGACAGAAAAGTGAGACGGAGAAGAGGAAGAAGAAGAAGAAGGAGGAGGACAGATGTCTGAATCTAGCGAAACAGAAGCATCCACGATCCTCAGAGAGGAAGGAGAAGCTAAAGCTCTAGAAGGAGCGTCCGAGAGAGTGTCCAACGTCAATGGAGACTGATAAGCACTAGCAACACGGGCCTCAGGCTGACTAGAACTGAAAAAATAAGGATCCAACTCACTAGCTGAAAATCTGGACAAAATTGAAAATCTAGCTGAAATAACAGATCGGTGAAGAGAGGAATCGCGGCTTACTGAAAACAAGGAAAAATCTAAACCCGAATCAACTATCTGGAACTCTAATTCTGGAGACAGAACGACCGAAACAATAGGATCCGAATGATCAAACTCCGGAGAAGATGAAGAATAAGAAGGCAAAGTAGGAACAGATGGATCAGAAGAAGAAGGTATGTGAGACGTCGCAGAATAATTCTGCTGAAGGGAAGCCGGAATATGAAGAAAACCTGGAGGCGGAGATATAGATGATGGATGAAAAAGAGAAGACGAATTAGAAACATGAGAAGACGAAAAATCCCTAGCAGACAAGCCAGATACAGACGAAGAGGACGGATGACTACTACTCTTCTGAGAACCTGCTTGAGAGAACAAGGAAGGAGATGAATAATGTCTATCAAAAACGGGAGGACCGGCGCGAAAATAACTAGAATCGGAATTAACAGACCTATTACTGGACTGGGAATCTGAGTTATTCGGCAGCTCATAACTTGATGCATAAACAGAAGTTCCCGTCGGGACTGAAACACCGAGACCGGAAATAGAACGCTTCATATCTCCTAATCCGGAAGTAGAAAAACTGTCACCAGAAGCGGAAATAGGAAACCCCGAAACGGAACCGGAAGTCGCTTGCAAGGACGGGTCAAACCGACCCGGACATGCATAAGATGGACCGGAAGTGTCCACACCACCGCCGGAACCGGAACTAACCAAAACTGGGCCGGAAAAGGAGGATGTATGTAACAACGGATCCAACTGACTCGGATAAGCATAATTCCCACCGGAAGTAGTCACACTACTACCGGAAGAAGAGCCTGACAATCCGGACACTGAACGGTGCATAGACGGGTCCAACAGACCCGGATGCACATTCTTCCTACCGGAAGTAGCAGCACTACTACCGGAAGCGGAAGTCGACGAACCGGAAACGGAAGACGCCATATGATGCACCGCCGGGTCCAACAGACCCGGAACTACATTGTTCCTCCCGGAACCGGAAACTCTATAGCCGGATACTGAAGAACCGGAAACGGATGTTGACGCATAAGCCATATTCTCATGAGTCACCGGATGTTCAGCCAAGCCAGAAACAATCACGGTGCTCATTTCCGGATGCCCGGTAAAACCAGAAGACATTCCGGACAGCAAACCCGCTTGCCCGGACAAGCCAGGAGCATAGACGGGTGCTTCCTTAGAGGCGATCGGCGATCTTACCACCTTCCTTGCAATTGGAATCACTGTAAACCGGACCTTAGCTTGAGGTGACACATCGGAAGCTTCCGCCCCAAATACCACCGCTTGAGACTTAAGCTGGTCCTCAAGTCTAACATGGTCTTTGACCTGGCTCCTACCGGAGGATACCTTACCAGGTTTCTTTCTTGTCTCACCGGACTTTCCTTTGGGAGACTTGATTTGTTGTCTTGATGTTAAGGAAACCGGCTTTCCCCATTTACGAGATCGCGACTGAGGGCTAAATTCGGAGTCTGATGACTCCTCTTTAGCGGCCTTAATAGCAGATGTAATACGCTCGTCTAAAGATTTCGTCAATACATTTGCGAAGGATTCAAATCTGGCGAATAATGCCATAACCGGATCTGTGATAGAGGAGCTGCCCCCCTCCTTTGCTGAACCCGACGTATTAATAGAGGTGGAAGCAGATGTTACTGCTTTAGGACCTTCAACAACGGAGGGAGAGCGACCTGAGGGCAATGCAGGCTTAACCACGAAATCCTTAAAAAACGCTTTAGATACGACCAATGGCCAACCCTTGCACACTCCACACATTTTTAAAGGGGTGCAGGTGGTACACCTCAGGCAAACATGCCCCGTATAATCCTTAGCGTGAACCCGATCACACTTATTCGACGCACACTTTATTTTCTCAGAAGATACTGACACTTCCTATAAAAAATAAGAAATGATGCGAAATAAAGCAACTAGCTTTAAGCAAACCTGAGATATCACAGACGCTACGCCTTGGCCTATTTAAATAAAGTGTTTGAAGAAAGAATCAGTAAAGATTCTGATATATGTTTGAGAGCACTAGGACCTACGTTACTAGGAGTGGTACTGGCTATTATTATTATTACATGGTACTCTTGATGGTATATAATAGGCATGGTTACTCTAACCTCGAAAACGGGAGTAGTGACACGAAAACTGGTAACTCCAAACGTTAGAGTTACAAACACCTCTAAAACACCATGATATATAAGTTAAACATAACTTAGGAAGAATAGACTTCATGGTAGGCATTCCCGAGTCAACTCGTGATAACTGGAAATTTCTAGTTAGCAAGCTAAAACTTTTATATCGATTTGATAGCTGACAGTACTGTATAGCTAGCAGAATATTTGAAAAGTGATTCAGTTTTCACAAGTGGGACCTACTGCGCATGCGCGAGCGTGCTTAGTGACAAGCGTCACCAAGGAGTGAGTATAGACTGGTGCCAGTCTATTGTAAGGCTAATGCAGGGGGTCCCTCTACCAGAAGCCTGGTGGAGGGTCTACATGGTGATGGTATAGGCATTAGGGAGTGTATAGGCAAGAATAAAAACTTTATTCTGATAGCTAAATGCAGATATTTGATTTAGCAAGTAGTGATTGAACGGTAATGGATGTTTTTGTGGTGTAATAACAACTAAAGTTTCTGGCACCAAACGCACGCAGCACCAAGAATAAGATGCGCGAATTAATGAAACATTTCCTTCACCAAATAATTCGAGAAATTAAAGGGTGTGACGTCAAGTCGATTTTAGTGTTAAAAAACCGTAAGCCAATGCCTAGTTTCATATTACTGCCCGATCGTCGTTGGGATTAAAGGAGGCGATCTTATCTGGCATATTTCGTTGTAACCACACGTCCCAGTTCCGAGGTCAGAAAATGGGACATACATAAGTCTCCATATAGCTAGAGAAATAACAGAATACGACCTGAGAAGCAGTGGCTCCTTCCATAGTAAATCCAGTAATTCCAGAAACGAAACAGAGAATAGGCACAAAGAAAAACAGAGAAAGATTTTTCCAAGCAAAAAAGCAATGTATCCTCTTGTTGCTATGCAAACAAGAATGAGTGTCTCTGGCAGGTGGGTACCCGGTTGTTGGGAACTGGGTACCCGGTTCCAGAAGCCGGTAAAGCTTTCTAAATCTAGATTCCTAGAGCCAGCTATCAGGATAGCTGTATTTTCAATGAGTAATGTAATGGTAAGTATTGATCGAAGGAGAAGACAATTTTTGAAATTTTTTCTAAATTAGTCTTCACTTGGTCTGCAAATTGACATTTTCTTTGAGAAAATCTTCTTGACAAATTTAAGGCTTAAAAGCTTAATAGCCTAGGCTTCTATTAGGGAAAAATGTGTTGAAATCCATTACCTAAAATGGTTACCGTACTTTCGCAAATATATTGCACACTAGTAGATAACACACATGGCAACATTTGACAAAATATGCGCCAAAAAGGCCTAATACAGGTATATAACATGCAGTCGTAGTTCAGAAATATTGCAAAACACATTTTTCCGACGAACGGAAATTGGTGGCAGGTGGGCTAAAAACTTAACATTGAAAAACAGATTATTTAAATTTGGCGAGGGTGGGGGGTTTGGCTGGGTCAAAAGGTCAGATCAGTTGTAACGCAACTCCTCCTCAACCAAATTTGATATCTGAGTTACCCATCTGATTGCTGAGTGCAAGAGGCGATTTAGATTTGGCTCCGCCCCTTGGGGGTGGGGAGTGGTCAAAAGGTCCAATTTTAACCTGTGGAAATTGATTGCAACGCATCGCCTCCGAAACTACTGGACAGAATTCAATGAAATTTGGTCTGTGGGTTACCCATATCAATGTGGAGTACATGAGCACATTTACATTTGGCCCAGGGAGGGGGGGGGGGTTTAACCAAATTTAGCACGCCAGTTAACCATATCAATGTGGAGTGGATGAGCACATTTACATTTGGCCTCTGAAATCGATAGACGGAACTCAACCAAATTTGATATCCGGGTTACCCATATGATTGCGGAGTTCAAGCGGCCATCTAGATTTGGCTCCACCCCCAGGTGTTGGGAGAGAGGCTAAAAGCTCAAATTTTAACCTGCAGAAATGGATTGTAACGCATCTCCTCCGAAACCATTGGATGGAATTCAACCAAATTTAGTATGTGAGTTATCCATATCAGTGTGGAGTGCATGAGAACATTTACATCTGGCCCTGCCCCCAGGAGGTGCGGGATGGGGGTCGAAAGGTTATAAAACTGATTGTAATGCAACTCCTCTGACACTATTAGATGAAATTCAACCAAATTTGGTACATGAGTTACCCATATGACTGCGGAGTGCAAAAGGTGTGTGTGTCAAAGACTGCGGAGTGCAAAAGGGGTGTGTGTCAAAAGTTCAAAGGGGTAAATGTGGGGATTTGCGGTGACACGTCATCGACCAATCAATCTAGTTACTAGATGCTATTATTCTCAAAATATGCTAGTTAGCAATAATAGTGTGACTGAGTTATTGCTATCTCAGACAACATCAACCTTTAGTCAAAATGCTATACAACTTTTACATTTAGCTACCTTAGAAACCCCCCACAGACCCCCCTTGCGGGTTGGTCTGTTGTTTTATTAACCACTATAAAAACATACTTACCGTTCAATCACTACTTGCTAAATCAATTATTTGCATTTTGCTATTAGAATAAGATTTTTATGCCTGCATACACACCTCCCCATGCCTAATCCTATTCCTATGGACCCTCAACCAGGCTACTGGTTGAGTCCCACCTCCAGCCTACCATCAGGTATAGACTGGCACCAGTCTATAGTCACCTCATAGTGACGCTTGTCACTACACGCGCTCATGCATGCGCATCAGAGCCCGAATAGGAAACAGATTCACTTTTCTAAATTTAAGTGCAAAATATTTAAAGTCTGATTCTCAAATCTTACCACGCGGGGTGGTTGAGGCCGGGTCGTAGTGATTGAACGGTAAGTATGTTTTTATTGTGGTTAATAAAACAACAGACCAACCCGCAAGGGGGGTCTGTGGGGGGTTGTTATTACACCACAAAAACATCCATTACCGTTCAATCACTACTTGCTAAACCCGTAGATTTGGTCAGTGCCCCCTGTCCACATAAGGTGGGAGGAGATTTGAGAATCAATAAACCAGGATAAAAATCAAACCAATCTTATCCCTATGTTATTAACATAACATATTAGTGTATTTAGCTCAATCACAACGTGATTAGCAAATAAGAACAATTTGAACTTAAAGAAATAACTAAAAACAGGGTTTGTACACCTTTCGGTATTTGAAATTCCATGACTTTTCCATGACTTTCCATGACTAAAATTAAGAAATTCCATGACCTCCAAGAATCAATAGCTAGGTAGGTCAAAGACAGTCAAATTTGTTTCAAAATGTTCAACAGCATATAGTGAATCATATGGAATTCACTTTATCTAGGGCAAAGGGTCAACATGTGAGAATATCTGGTACATTTTTAATAAAATCTGAGGTTTTCACATAAAAAATTGATGAATAAAAATTCTGAATGGAAGTTCTAGAGCCTATGATCATACATGTAGTATCCTTTCAGCCTAACATGGTTGAAATCGGTCAAAATGGTAAGAAGCAATATGGCCATTTCTAGTAAAGATTTTGACCCAAAAAATTCTCTATTAACCCTTTAACACTCATATCATCCGAAGCCGGCTTCTGTCACGCGTGGTCTTGAGAGATGTCCATTTGCAGACCAAGAGAAGATTATTGTTGAACATTTTTTATAAAATAGTCTTCACTTGGTCTGCAAATTGACATTTTTTTTTTAATTAAAAAAAATTTTGAACAAATTTAAGGCTTAGAGCCAAGGCTTCTATTTGGACAAGGTGTTCAAGAACAAATTTAAATCCAATCCCTAAAATTGTTACTTTCGCAAATATGTTGCGCACTAATAGATAACACGCATGGGAAAATTTGACAAAATATGAGCCAAAAAAGCCTTATACATGTATATACCACGCAATCAGTTTAGAAATATTGCAAAACATATTTTTCAGACGAACGAAAATTGGTAACTTTACCGCTAGATTCAAAATAATAATAATCCTTTATCGGCTAAATATCTTGTTATTCTTTTAATATTACCAAGTTTATTTCATACTTTAACCGTAATAGAACGCATAAAACCATCTTTGAGCAAGAAATACATTCAATATACAGGGGAATCTCCATACACTAGCGAGACCGAGATATCATTGCCATCTAATTATCATAATGTAACCAATTCGGCCGGGACGAAATCGCCCAAGTGAACAAAAATCTTCCCACTAAATATACTGCCGAATGCATACGCTGAGAAGGAGATAGTGAATTTATTGCTCAAATTGTTTTTAAAACATTCTCTTCTGTACATATTTATTATTAATTTGGGATATTCGCATTCGCGGCGTTACAAAACCCGTTTTTATTTGGGAGGCCTCCTTCCAGTCCAGATATAGTTTCAGTGGAATGTCTCCAATAGGCTGGTACCCGACTCCTCATACCCTCGCTGGCGATTCTCTGGCTCAGGATATGGTGGCCGGTATGGGCTGCCATCTTTGTACGCGATTTACGTACATGACGTCATTACACAGATAGGGGAAATCCATAAGACAGCAGACGCTTCCAAGCGAAATGACAGCTATTTAACCCTTGTACAACAACACCGCTTCAGGTATTAGTATAGGCTTATATTACACATTTCGTTACACTACATAACTAAAATGGAATTTTTCACTAAAGACTATTGTCCAAAATTTAAAAAGTCGCGCTATTAATCTAGATTATTTTCTTGAAGGATAGTAGGCGCATTTCCAAAATTTGTTACCAGTTTTCGTTCATCGCTAAGTAGATGGCTTGGGCTACATATTTACTTCTTATGTTACTCTTCTAGTTTACTTTACGGAAATATTTGTATAAATTGAATAAAGTATACCAGTACTTCCTTGAAAATTATCGACCGCTGAAGGTGGTGGGGAGGGTGGGTGGTATTCGGGGGGGGGAGTGATTGGTGGAGGCAATTGAAAATAGTTCCAGCAGGGGTGTTTCCTGCGAAGCTTTGAAAATTTGATTTATTGATCACTTTCTGTATCATGATTCCAACACATTATGTTGAATATTTTGAAACTAAAATTACTGGAGTTGTGGAGGCTGACTCAGCATCTTACAATAATATTATTTGTGTCAATATATCTGACAGGTTGCTTGTATCATATGGTCACATTTCTGCACCATTGGGTTAACATAATTTGAATAATGAGGGGCACCCCCAGAGCTCTGCCCCACCCCCCACCCCTACCCAACCACCCAGCCGAAGTATATATAAGGCACCATGGAATGATGGATGCCAATTTCTTTTTAAAAATCAGCTTCATTGCCATAATCCATATAATAATGATGTATCTGATTTTCACCATTGACCAACCATTAAAACCATTATTGACGTTAATTCTCTCCAGGTAAATAAATATAATCTACACATGCACCACTGATCCTGTGATCATGTAGGCCTTTGGATCAGATAACTCATTTATTAATGGTAATTGATCCAGCTTGATCCATTTGGATCACTTGTCTTTCACAAGTGGCAAATCTAAATATATTAAAAAAGGACTTACATTTACTGCTTACTTTATCAAATACCTGTAATCAGTAACTGGTGCAATCTGTGAAAGGTTATTGTTGAAATTACAGTTGTTGTTAATTATTCCAACATTTACATGTAAGTCATATGATCCAGAAATTTAGTTTGAAATTACAAATATTTGAACCTAAAATGTGCAAATTCATGATTAATAGCAAAGTTACACAGAAATGTAAACATTTTGAGTTATATGAAAATCCGGTTTTTAAATAATCCAGGCTAGTATTATGAAAATAGAAGGTTTCAGCCTGAAACAAGGGCATTTTGGTTTAAATCAGATTAATTTCAGGTCACACTTAAATTATTGTTTATTTGGGGTAACCAAATGATACCTAGACAACCAGAGATCAAAGTAGACTTTGGAACCAAGAGGCACAATGAGCATGGTGGGCCTGTATCACTCACCTAGGATAATATCAGTATCTGTATAAGAAACATTTAAAATTGGGTTTCAAACACATATTATGGCTGGAATCATGGAAATTTGTACTTAAATGCAGAAGTTGGTGCTGAATTACAAACATTTCTGGCTGAAATTTGTAAATTTTGTGTTAAAAGCAAAAGTTTAGAGAAATATATAAATTTTGACAGTTAATATGTGTATCTGGGCTCAAAATGTTAAATCTGTAATGGACTGTTTCATCAATTATCAGCCAGTGTTTAAAATTTAACAATAGAATATTCATTACTGTACATCATAAAGAATTTGTCATTTCTGGGCTATGAGGGTTAAATGGTTAACACTTTGAACTCTGAATATCAGGCTATGAACTCTGAATATCAGGCTAAACAAATTATTCTGGATGAAAGAAATATTATGTTGAATATTGTGTTTTAACTATATTCAAGATTCTTTATTTTCATATAGATAAATAATTTAACAGTTCAAAACAGGCATCCACCAAAGGCTAAGGCCAAACAGTGGTGGTGGCCCCTTGACAAACTAGGTAAATGCACAGATGAAAAAAAATCAACAACCTACAACAGTGGAAGACTGATATCTCTCTCCCCTCCCCCCCCCCCCCCTCCTCTCCAACCTCCCTCCAGAATAACAACAGCCTACAATACAGTAGCACTACAGTCCAGTTCATAAATAGATGATTAATATATTTCCAAAACAGCAAAATGTTATCTAATTTTGTTGAATAATTTCAACCTACGGCAGCACTGGCTTCCAATCAAATTAAGTCCAAAATATTCAACTGTACATTTTGTCTTGTTTTGGAAACAAATTAAGTTATTTATGAGCCGTATTGTACGTCCAACAGCGGGCGGTTGACATTTCCCGGAATCTTAGAACACGTGTACAGAAATGCATTTCAGCAGCTTGAATCTGACAATGCGCTACATATTAGTACAAAATTGTGCCAAACAATGTTTGTTCGCGTTTCATAAGATGGACTAGACACTGAATAATTGGCGTTTTACGCGATGTAAGGTCTATTGCCGTATTTATAATCAGCTGATTAAAATGTAAACATAGGTATTTTACATGTCACTCATTTGTTTTTGGGTTTCCCCAGGCTAAAGATTGACAACCAATAGAAATATTCGGTCTTACGCGTATGCGGCTTATCAAAATTAGCCAATCAGCGCCGTGGACTCTGTAGCCCCTACCGGCTCCACTATTGTGATTATGAGCAATTGGAGTCGGGTACCAGCTTATGTCTCCAATCACAAAAGAGTTTAATATGGCCTACCAACATATGAAGGGATTTAACCTCATTTAATTTCTTACGTTGTTTTGGGTCATTTTATTTTGGTTGGACATATGACTTTGATAATGAATGAAATCATGTGATCGCCGCGATAAAGATATGGAAATGTGTATTTCCGAGCTTTATTTCCCCATTTCACATTTGTATGCCATCAGATTTTATTTTTATTTAGGGAGATTATCATTTTCCATGACTTTTCCATGACTTTTATCAAATTGACAAATTTCCATGACTTTTCCAGGCCTGGAATTTAGATTTTCAAATTCCATGACTTTCAAGGATTTCCATGACCCGTGCGAACCCTGTAAAAAACAAAAGAAGACTCACCATTTCTCACCGACGCAGTCTTTTAACGAAAATGGTGGAAAGTGATTGGTAAATAGTCTTCAGCTTTTTTGGTTAACAAACAAGGATAAATTAAATCAATCTTATCCAAATGTTAACAACATAACCTAATATAGCATTTAGCTCAATCACACCGTGATTAGCAAAAATGAACAACTTGAACTTAAAGAAATAACTAAAAACCAAAAGAAGACTCTCCCCCTATCTCACAGACGCATAGTCCTAACGAAAATGGTGGGAAGTACTTGGTAAATAGTCTTCGGCTTTTTTAGTTAACAAACAAGGATAAAATTAAATCAATCTTATCCAAATGCTAATAACGTAACCTAATAGTGCATTTAGCTCAATCACACCATGATTAGCCTGCACTCTGGTCTTTGAGCTAAAAGGATGTAAGGTGTATTCACATTTCCCTCCTGCTACCTGCATGATCTCATCTAAAGACGATCCCTCAAAAAGAGCGAAAGAAGTAGCCATACCTCTAACGTCATCGGCTTTAATAAGGGAGAGATTAATTTGATCCGGTGAGGCTATCTCATAACAAGGATTAAGTATTCTCTCAAAATCCATCTGACAATCAAAGAATTTGAGACCGGCTTAGATAAATTTTCCTCGTAGGAAAAACATAAATGAGATGGATCGATTCTTATAACATCTGATTGCTGATTGAAGGTTCCTAATGCCCTAATAGAACACCAAAATTTTTCGGATGGTGACAGACGAAAAAGATTTTAAAATGATCGGACTAGCAGGATAGCGGTTAGTGCGAGTTATAGATAAAAAATTCCTTCTGGGATATCAAAGCCGTCTCCTGAAACTATAAATCTCTCCTTTTCAGCAGAAAGAGCATGAACCTCTTGCACGCCTTCTAGCAGAGGCTGTAGCAACAAGAAAAAACAGCTTTGACAATTAAAAACAAAACCAAGCTTACTACTGGTAGAAGAAATAGGTTCAAAATGGCGACCTGCCAAAACTTGAAGAACCAAAGCCCAACTCCAGGAAGGAAAAGTCTTAGCAATCGGAGGACGAATATTACTTAGACCTCTAATAAAGCTATTAAAAGTCTTAGTATCCTTGACATCGGCATACAGAAGACAAGGAAGGGATGACACCAGAGAACATCTATACTCCCTGAACGTAATAACTGACAAATGAAAATACCCAAACAGATAAGATAAAAAATCTAATAATTTGGGTATCGAACCAGAATCGGGCACGAAACCTTGGTCTAAACATCATTCACCTAAATTTTTTAAATCGACCCTTGTAAACTCAACGGGTCGAATCCCTTCTGGCAGAGTCAATCATTTCCTGATATCAGAAGAAACCTTATTCTCGAGAACTTCAGACTCGAGATTCTCCAGACACACAGACTAAAATTTATTGGATTTGGATGCACACAAAGACCTCTTACTTAAGATAGAAGATCCTGGTATACTGGAAGAAGAAGAGGGAAATCTACCAGAAAATCTAGAAGGTCTAAAAACCAAATCCTCTTTGGCCAACAGGGAGCTATCAGAAGAATTTCGCAAACCTGATCCTTGACCCTCTTCAAAACTAACTGAATCAAACTCGTTCGAGAGAAGGCATAGGCGAACATTCCTGTCCACTACTGAGACAGAGCATCCCCACCCCCCACCCCCGAGGGGTTGACTGTCCAGAAAAGGAGACATGTAAGAGAAGATCTGAGCATTCAGAGGCCGCGAACAGCTCTACTAGAGGACAATCCATAAGACTGAACCTCATTCCTCCTTCTAAAAATGAAAGAAAACCCCATGGCCATGAACGAATAGAGATTTAGAAGCCTAACAGACAATCCGACCAATGCACAGAAGCCTGGATCTACTTGCCAATGAATAGCCTCTTCTATAGACTCCCTGACAATCCTAGACAAACAACAACCCCTCTAAAGCTAATAGCTTCTAATAATAAGGAACAGAAAACCTTTTTGGAAGAGGAGACTACATAGAAGGATTCTAGATCCAGGAATATCTAGCCCCTTTTAATAAGGGCCCCCCCCCTTAAAGAAGAGTCAAACTTACTATATGCTAAAGAGGAGTGCTCATAGAAAACACATATGCCTAAAATTCCTGGCCTATATCATAACGCTTATACCTCACTAAATAGGTAACTCACGTTTATTATGGATATTTTAATAATACCGCTTACTCTGAATGGAGACCAAAAAGGGTCATATCAGAATAGCCTAACTTATTAATAATGCTAAAGACTTTGCAAAAATTATAGATAATATTATTTACAGAGATTTAACCAGAGATTGTGGCAAACCAACACCCCATAGTAAGTCTATGGGAGTGCTTAGAGGCAAGATATAGCCAAATCATGTGCCCGAGATCTACATGAACTACGGGAAAGTCACTAGTGATGACCATCATCACAATTCTATGAATAGCATACATGACAAGTCACAAGGTCCTGATAAGAGAACTATGGCCCACATTAGACTATCTAGTTTAAACATCGTATAACAATGGAGATTTAATAAAAAATTGTATTGAATACATCAACGGTTGCCTAGCCGCTCGGGCTTGCTGATAAATTAGATATCCTAAACAATTTGATATTTATGCCACGAGGCAGAAACTTAAAAGATTTTAATAAATTTATTGATTCTTATATTAATAATCTTAGCATCAATAATTTCATCTTTGTACTAACAAATGCCATTGTGTTAGAAATCCCCAAGAAAGATTGAACGCTGATACTAGATATTAACTGATTGAATACTGAATTTTGCAGACGACATATCACAACTGTAATATCTCTGGACTTGCAAAGATTTAGAAAACATTTTGACCGAAATAGTTGGTGGATGCTTAAATCCAAAGATTCTCGTCCGCTCTTCCCCCCTCCAGCGCAACCCCAACCCCACTCCAACCGGCCCGCCACCAACCCCCAGACAACAACCTCAACGAGCAAAAACCCAAGACTCACCGAATAATCCGGGAATAATCCGACCGAAAATTGCCGGTGGCATCACCAACAACCTTCAGCCAAACTGCCCCCAAAATACCCAGCAAATCCCGAGCCCCGCCCCCCGAAACTCCCGTCCGAAGGCCCGCAGCAACACAGTCAAAATAGAGCAAAATTTACGCTATAAAAGGAAAACCAAACAAAAATCTGGAAAAAATGAAAACAAAACGAACTCACCGAAACTATGTCAACGCAGAAGAATCCGACTCATATTCCTCCTTCCTGCCCCTTTATCCGATTGATTATCCTTTCTAAGCGAATAATGTACTTGTAGACATTAATCCTGTACTCATAATGATCCTATGAAACCTTTACTGAATCTAATTCTTTTCAGCGACTGACGAAATTATACTACGATTTACTTAAGAATCAGGGTTATCCCCATCACAAATAAACTCCCTTTGGTTAAATAAATATGTCAACCTGCCGACATAAGAGGTAAAAGGAGCGAGAAAAAACGCTGAATGGCCCGAAGGCAACTGGCCATCTAAAGTTGGATGAAAGCAAAAATCGTATCTCGAAATAATGCGTAGAATACCACCTGACTTATCGGCTTATGAAATGCGCATAGAAAATAATCTGCAACAAAATCCCATACGGTAACCAGTCAGGAGTCTTTAATTACGCTCAAATTGTCGCTGATAAACGAATATATGTCTGAATAGACTACCATTCCAAGAGAGACTACAAGACTGGCAATGACTTGGAATGACTATTTTCAGCAATTTAACATTCCCAATATTAAACAAAAACTGAAATAAGACTAGTTCTTAGGCAAGAAGATGACTAGATTCTAGGAATGCGGATATGGAAAAAGGGAAACGGAAATGCATAAACCCGGAAGTATACTATCGGAAACTGATCAAAATCCTACAACCCGGATGTACAGCATTACCGGAAGAGGAAGCTGAAAACCCGGAAATGGATGAACATGTAATGCCGGGTAAAACCGGAAATGACCCTATCCCCGGCTGTACGAAATCCGGATGTGGAAAAAAGGAAAAAGAAATGGATAAAACTGGAAGTAGACTACCGGAACTGATCAAGATCCTACAATCCGGATGTACAGACTAACCGGAAGAGGGAACTGAAAAAACGGAACCGGAAATTGATGAACAATGCAATGCCAGAAGCTCTCATGAAACCGGAAACGGAAATCGGAATTACATCCAGGTCTGACCGACCCGGAAGTACACTTCTAATACGGGAAGCGGAAGTAAACTGACTAGTGTCCACCCCGGAACCGGAAACGCCTCTACCAGAATTCGGAAAATAAAAAGAGTCCTCAGACTCCGGATATCCGGAAGCGCTAAAAGACCCGGAAACGGAAGTAGACACTAGACCTCTAGGACCCGGATGTCCTACATAACCGGAAGACAGACCGGAAGTTACCGAAACGGAAGTGGTAACCGGATCTTGCCGACCCGGATCACCCCCCCCCCCCCCCAAACCGGAAGTCCTTCCGGAAACGGAAGCTACAGAAGCCGGAACCGGATCTTGACGACCCGGATGTCTCGCTAAACCGGAAGTGCGGCCGGAAAAAGAATGAGAATCGTAAAACGGAAGTAAACCCGAGTCCAAATGACCCGAGTCTACCACACCTGAACCGGAATTAGCAAGACTAGGTAACGACCTCTCAACAATGGGCGCTTTCGAGACTACTTTAACCACCGGAACCACCGTTACATTGGCATTTTCATAAGTACTAGCCTTATGGACGCCAGCTTCCGCCGACGCCACCACGGCTTGAAGGTTATGCCCGTCACCTTCTAGTCTAACGTGGATTTTCTGTGGTGCACCCTCCGAGCACACCTTCAAGAGCTTAGATGCTCTTGTCTTCTGCTTTTTCGGCGATTCCATCACCTGTCTAGAGGTCAGGGGGACCGGCTTCCCCCATTTGCGGGAACGCCCGCTAGCCTTCGGGCTATCCTCGGAGCTTGACGAGCTCTCCTTCCTTTTTGCCTCTTTTATTGCAGAAGAGATCCTTTCATCAAGTGATTTCGTCAAAACGGTGGCAAACGACTCAAACCTAGCAAAGAGCGCCATCACTGCGTCCGAATTTCCCGATGAATTTCCCCCCTCCGTTGCTACCGATAACGGAATAGAGGTTGAAGCAAAGGACACCGCCCTTGTCTTGCTAGCAACGGAGGAAGGGAAAGGACGACCAGAGGCAGCAATTGTTAGACCGACAAATCTTTAAAGAACGCTTTCGCTACCGAAAACCGGCCACCCTTTACAAATCACGCACATAGCATTAGTAGTACAGGACAGTTCGCACAAACGTGCCCGGCGAACTCGATCGAGTGATGACGATCACATTTTGCCGACGAACATTTAGTCTTATCTGACCTTTCGCTAACTCCTACAAACGAAAAAACGTAACAATGAAGCATACCGCTCAAACTCTCACACAAGAGACACCCTCAACTCAGTTCTAACGGCGGGAAAATTCAAATTTCCGTACCAGAAACTTTCAAGGGATTTTAATATAATCCTTATAATGCACTAGAAATAACTTTGTTACAGGCTCTATATATGGACTGGTTTAGGATAGGCATAACAATCAAGATACCACGAAGCAAAAACGATCTTCGCGAAAACCGGTAATAAATAAATTCGTCTATAAGATACCATATAAACACAATTATACTCCTAGACGTAACTTAGGGAGGATTGACTTCATATTGGGCATATTGTTCCGAGATATAAAGTCAAAAGGTATCACTGCCACAGCGCAAAACACAAAAACTTATATAAATATTTTTAGACAACTATTCTGCATGCAGAATAATTGAAAAGTGAATCTGTTTCCTATTCGGGCTCTGATGCGCATGCGTGAGCGCGCGTAGCGACAAGTGTCACTATGAGGTGACTATAGACTGGTGCCAGTCTATACCTGATGGTAGGCTGGAGGTGGGACTCAACCAGTAGCCTGGTTGAGGGTCCATAGGAATAGGATTAGGCATGGGGAGGTGTGTATGCAGGCATAAAAATCTTATTCTGATAGCAAAATGCAAATAATTGATTTAGCAAGTAGTGATTGAACGGTAATGGATGTTTTTGTGGTGTAATAACAACAGGTTGTTTACTAAAGTGTTGGGAATTGGTACTATTTTTGTGATCGATGATTGGTTTTATATACTAACCGATGATCAATTAATGATCGATCACAACATTTTCTGATTTTTACCCATTTTGAATGCAGTAATTATAGCATGTTCAAGGATAACTAACCCTTTCAAACCAAGTCGCAGGTACATTGTATGACAGATTCTTAATAATTTATGAAATAATCTGTTGAATATTTTGAAACAAATTTGACTGAAAGCTGTTGCTGCCTTAGGCAGCTGTAAGGCAGCAACAGCTTCCAGTCAAATAAGTTTCAAAATATTCAACATGTTATTGGTATGGTTGTTTTGAAATTAACATACTATTTCAGGGCTGAAAGAATTAATGTCTTAGACTAAGGCGTAATACTAATTAAATTAACATTTAGATTTTTTTCTAAAAAGTATTAGTTTTCTAGCTTGACCAGTTAAAATATATTAATAAAGTCAATTTATAAACCAATTAATCATAGATCAAATAGTTTACTAAATCAATACAGAATTAACCTGCTAATGCTCATTTTCAAGAATATTTCAATTTTCACGTAAAAAATGTCCATTTGCAGACCATGAGATTATTATATTTTTTATTTCCCACTGGAATGACTGGCTCGGTCATCAAATTAAAACAAGGCATATCAGTAAACTGATGTATGCTTCCCAAAGGCATACTCTGCAAGGACACCGCAGAAACTATGGCCCGGACAAAAAAATTTCTGTAATGTTCAGTGAGCAGCTCGTTCAGGAGGGCGAATGTACCACGTGACCTAACAATTGTTCGGCGAATGGAAAATCATCATCATCATTTTACGAGGAATAAGCCCTTGGCTTGTTATTGCCTCTGGAGTTGTGTTGGTATTGTATTACCAGTGCTTGTACTTTGTTTAGTTACAATTGTTTATTTGTTTGGTTGGCATTATTCATTGACATTAATCAGGACCCTGGTTGACTTTGGGAGGTGCTGTAGGGCAGATGGGTTATCCCCGCGTCAGCTGCAGTGTGTCACCTACGCTCATGGATACACCCTTCTGCGCCTAGTATTTGGGTATATTTCTAGATTGTCTTATTATTATATATCTATTAGTTGGTTATGTCATGATCGTATATTATGTCATTTAGGTGCATATCTAGTTTTGATTTAAACACGCTGAGCGAGCATTGGTGCCTCGACCACAAAAGAAGGGAGTGAGTTCCATGTGCTAATAATACGGTTTGGGAAAAAATGCCTACGAATTTCTTTTCTGCTGCGTTTAGTGTTGAGTTTGAATGTGTGACCTCTAGGACGTGTGTTACTTGATCAGTCAAAGAATGTGTTTTGTCAATGTTGTAATCATCATGGATAAATTTGTGTGTTTCGATTAAGTCTTCTCTAAGCCTTCTGTATTTTAGTGACATGAGATTCAAAGCCTTTAACCTGTCTGTGTAGCAGTAGTTTCTCAAATGGGGAACAAGTTTAGTGGCTCTGCGCTGGACCCTTTCGATTATACAAGATTGTCTTTTAAAGCGAGGAGACCATATGCAGATACAGTATTCCAAAATTGGTCGGACTAGTGATTTGAATAACAAGGTAAGCATGTTTTCGTCTATGTAATTGAAGGTTCTGTTAATTAGACCAACTATGCTGTTAGCCTTTGATACAGTTGCATTTATATGGGTATCGAAGGAGAGGTTTTCATCTATGTGTACGCCAAGATCTTTTTCACCTGTGGAAGGTATGATTTCAATGGTTTGTGACTGGCGTGTAGTGTCTGTCATATAATACTGGGTCCTAGGATTATTTGAACCAAAATGTATTACATGTGTTTTCTCTGTATTAAAGTGTAGCTGCCAAATCGGAGACCAATTACATACATTATCTATATTAGCTTGAAGGTTCACGGTGTTAGGGTTACCAAACAGTTTTGTATCATCTGCAAAGATCTTACAAGGGCAGGTTACGGAATCGGGTAGAGTGTTTATATACAAAAGGAAAAGTGTAGGTCCCAAAACACTGCCTTGAGGCACACCACTAGTGATGGCTGTCCAGTCAGATGTTACTTCGTTGATCTTTAGAGTTAATTAGGCCAGTTAATTAGTTGCTCTCCTAGACCGTACATTCTCATTGTCTTTAGAAGTCTTTTGTGTGGTACTGTATCGAAATCTTTGGAAAATCTAAGTATATTGCATCTATGGATTTGTTTTCATTGGATGTTATGGTTTCCATGTACTCAAGTAACTGTGTGTTTGCATGATCTGTTATGTCTGAAGCCCTGTTGACAGCTGGTTAAAAGGTTGTTTGTTTCCATGTGGTTCATTATAGCATCACGAACAAATGTTTCTAAAAGTTTGCTAAGTGAGCAGTTTAGACTGATGGGTCTGTAGTTGCTTGGATTACTTTTTGGGCCTTTCTTATAAATCGGACAGATATTAGCCATTTCCCAAATCTCTGGTATTACGGCTTCCTCTAAAGATTTGTTAAATAGGATGCTATGGGGTACACTGATCTCTTTTGCTAGTTCAATCAAAATTTGTATGGGTATGCCGTCTGGTCCAAGACTTTTATTTGGGTTTAGTTTTTTTAGTTTGGCTTCAATATTCTCTGGGCTTATAGAAATGTCTGGTAAAACAGCGTTTGTGATATTGGGGATATTTTCTGGCTTTGTATTTATGTTCTCTTCTGTAAATATGTTTGCAAAATAGATGTTCGAAACTTCTGCCTTTTCTATATCATTTGTACACACTCGATCATTTGAATATTTAAGTTGGCCTACTGTTTCTTTGAGAGTTGTTTTGCTTTTGACATATTTCCAAAAGGACTTGGGATTTTTCTTGCATTCTGTTTCTATATTTCATTCAAATGACCGTTTGGCTTGTTTGATACATGATGTAGAATTATTCCTTGCCATTTTATATTGGTTATAATCATCAGAACTCTTTGTTTTCTTGTATTTGTTGTACAGTTTGTTTTTTGCTTTAAGGGTGTGTGTGCCTCTGGAAGTAAGCCATAGGTGTTTCCGTTTACTCGACTTGTTTGTTTTTGGGATGTGTTGATTTAGCATTGTGGTTAAGATGTTGTAAATAAGGTTCCATGCTTCTGGTGTATGAAGTTCCTGCATGTTTGTCCAGTCAATATTGCTGACTTCCCTGCGATGTTGTTGTACCTACCTTTATTCATCAAAAGTTTGGGCAAATTTGATTCAGTTGGAACATTAAATATATAGGCGTGAAGGTTTATTTGTAACACATCGTGATCGCTTTTTCCTAATGGGGCTAGATGAAATATGTCATTGATAATGTGTGTACTGTTTCCCAAATTAAGATCTAAGACATTAACTCTCCTGAAGGGACCCCAGGTCACGTGGTACATTCGCCCTCCTGAACGAGCTGTTCGCCGAACGTTTTGTGGCGAGGCAAACAACTTTATAGGTGACTTGCCATGATTTGCTGTGAAAACCAAGATGGCGGCAAAATATACAGCATCGTAAATTCAGACACGTTGATTGTCAATTTAACCATAAATAATGCATACCCAATGCGTTCTTAGTATTATGTTAGTCTTCCCCCCATATGTGTATACTTGTGGATTGTTTCTGAGACCCTGATATTCATCATGACCTAATAAATATTACATCATAATGCATCGGATCTGACAAAAAGCTAACCCTCATAACTATCAGCATAATGATAATCAGGTGACGTCGTAAAAGAATGCTTGTCGAAGCTACGCGTGACAACTCATTGAAGAAGGCGAATATAGTTCGCCACGAACAGCGAACATAAATAGGCGAACGTTCGCCGAAGATTTTCCTTCCTGAACTCACTCCAGGTGAGCTAGTAAAAATGCTTGCATAATGTTACTTTAAAAAATCACGAAAAATGGTTACACTATAATTATATGGATATTCAGAGTAGTTAATTAATAAAAGACTGCAAGCACTATTATATGAAGTGAATGGAATTGTTGATGAATAACCAATACATACTGTTAGTCGCCAGGATAATGTAGTGTTGTCACTAATCAGGATAAATGATGACAGACGATTAGGCTTGCGTTCACTAGTGAAAATATCTAGAGCGCGTGCAAAATCGGCTTTTCTCGGGTTATATTTTATTAGATGTAATTAATGCGCAAACAGCCCATTGACTTTCGTTGGCTAATTTAGCAAAACGTTTTGAAACTTACAGGATACTGAACGAAGAGCTGACGGGACTTGTCTTCAGTAGACCCCGTCCCTCGGACCTATCTTGCCGTATGGACATTCATAAACAAATCTAGAATTACCAGAGTTAGATTACCAGGGCAACCACCATGGCTGTTAAAGATCATATATGGAGAGTGTATTTTAAGACATTATAATATATCCAGTCCTTCCAAATCATATAGCTGTTATCAATTTGCTAATAGATGGCATATTTTTATATTTATTGCCGATAAAGTACATAGTTTTAGAATATCGCGTCATGAATTACCGCCCTTGAATTCCAAGCAGCTGTGATGTCATAGTGGAACAACCACTAAGCAAAGATAATACAGGCAACACTGTTTAACCAGGGTAGCTTTTTCATTCTATTGTATATAGCAATGAATTTTGAAATAGGCAATGATCTCAATGATATTCCCGGTAGACATTAGTCAGAAGTTTATAATAGGGCCAATGCCATATCTAAATATGAATAGCTCTGTCACGAAAACCCCCTTTTTAGATGAGATCTGCTTCGAGAAAATATCTCAGTGTGATTCTTACGACACTATATCTTGCTTCTCATAGCAGGGTTCGTACGCATGTATGGAAGTCTGGAAAAAGTATGGAAATTTAGGAAAGCCTTTTCCAGGGCTGGAAAAAGTATGGAAATTCCAATTTTGGGCTAACTGGTATGGAAAATGTATGGAAAATTAAAATATCGCAATCCTAATTTTTCAGACCGCCATTTTTTTGTTTACGAACGAAATCTCGCGTTTCCACCAGTCCTGTGAGAATCTAATTCGATTGGGTCCCAGGTACCCCTTACAATAGAAAACCGCCTATTACAGGGAACATCTCTCGGTTGTTGAGCAATACGTGTCTGAACATGTTCAATTACAACACAATAAAAATGAGCAAATCGGCAGTCGTCTGTCAAATAGTACAGTGTGAGAAGTCAAAACAATGAAATAATTTGTGAGCTTGCCATTTTTTGTGATACAGTAAACATGGGAACGTGCAAATATTCTAGTGTTTGGGAAACTAACGATAAATATAATGATTGGATTTTACCGGCCAACACATCAAACTCGCGTGCCAATAAATGTAATGTTTGCAATAAGTCTTTTGACATCAGGAATATGAGTGAAGTGGCTCTTGTTAGCCACATGTCGGGAAAAAACCCATGAGACACTGACAGAAGTTCGTCTAAAGCCAGCGCCGAAAGTTACAGATTTCTTTCATTCAAGGTAAGAATATTTTACATTTTCACATTGATAGTACCAGAATCATTTAGAAGCGTATCAATTTTATATCGCCCAACGTTAGATGATCCCAACTTTGCTCGGAGTCGCAGTAAAATATTATTACTGCCCGACAGCTCTCTCGTATCGCGAGGTCTCTTATGTTGGTGCGTTATCGAGTGAAAATAATGAGAATTCTTCTTGTTGCTATGGCGATCATTTAGAAGCGTAGCAATTTTATATTGCCCAATGTTAGATGATCCCAACTTTATGCTGAGTCATGGTAAAATATTATTGACTGCCCGACAGCTCTTTCGTATTGCAAGGCCTCTTATGTTGCCGCATTATCAAGTGAAAATAATGAGGATTCCGCCTGTTTCTATGGCGATATGATCAGTTATGGTCAATTTAAAAAAAATTAGTGTATGCGTATATGTGCAGGGTTTAACTTGTTATCTAAAGGTGGGGGTGGTGGAGTGGGGGTGGCCCTCAACAAATAAATGTGGGTGTCTCAAGCTCAACTTTGCATGATAGTTGTTGAATATTGCTGCAACAGTTTCCAGTCAAATTATTTTCAAAATATTCAACAAAAATGTGCTGCTGTAATGAAATTCATATCTGGTTTGCATCCTGAAAAACACTGAGCCACTCCTAGACAATATACAGTTCCCAGAGCCACTCATAGACAATACGCTGTTCCCAATCTAGATTTTGGGGCTGTACACCCTCAAAAAGTCCCTTTATAATAAGAAATCCTGTGTATGTGTGACACACTGTGCGCTGGTGTGTATGTTGATATTTCTGGCTATATTAGATTAAAATAACTCCTATGATCTTTTAATAGTGTGTTTTGATAGGATCGCTGTTGAATATTTTGAAAATAATTTGACTGGAAACTATTGCTGCTTAAAGCAGCAACAGTTTCCAGTCAAATTATTTTCAAAATATTCAACAAAAAATGTGCTGCTGTAATGAAATTCATATCTGTGTGTGAGCGTGCTGTGCTTTGATATTCTTGTGACAATTATTTATATATGCAGTTTGTTATTGTCCTCGGGTCTTCCACTACTGCGGTTGCTTCAGTTTCACAGGCAAAAGTGTGCACGGTGTATTTTGATATTCTTGTTTTATAAAGTTTAATAAAGTTTATATATGGTAATATGATGAACTTAGTAACCGTGTTTGTTTTTTCTCTGAGAACCCTCTCATAGGCTACGTGATTAACCTACTTGAACAAGCAAATAACACTGCATTCAGTTGCAAAAATTATGCCAAAATACCTGTGGTCGGGCCTACACATTGCCACGTGTTTCCTGTCATTCTAAACATAGGCCTACACATGCGGGCGAATCCTATATGTATGTGGGTGAGGATTCTTTGACTGTAATGTAGCTAACGTATAAATTTAATTACACATAACGTCACTCTCCAACACTTTTACTGGAGTAATGTGTAGGTTTACATACTAGAGACAAATGCTGGCCCTGAGTGTGTACAATTGTCGTGTATACTGAAAAAGCACATATATGAGTGAAGATGCGCAAAAAATGTGACTATAATGTTTACTA